>JAQPZY010001488.1:2312500-2912500 GCA_029931535.1 Margaritifera margaritifera
GGCCACAATCTAACTTTCATCCATCTTCCAATCTTGTCTTAAAGTTAGTTTTTGGGGACAAATTTCTAAATTCTTTCAGGGTCTTATACACCCATCACCAAGACAGCACCCTTGCACAAAGAAATGATATGAAGCATTATAATAATATAGCAGCCATAATTTACGTAGTTTTTGAGTGGACACCCTTTGAAAACCAACTCCAACCAAGGGAGCTTTCATCAGTAATGCACTCTCTCTAAAATTTAATTGTAATTTAATAATTTCCTTGGCATTTATCACATTTTTTAATGGTAGATTGATAATTATGCTAAAGAAAATCCATTAAGCTCTACTAGTAATAGATCTGAAGAGCAAGACTTATTATGATCTCAAGTGATACAGTCCATACATGAAAATGGTGATCTCAAGTGATACAGTCCATACATGAAAATGGTAATATGCGCGTAATGTCTTTTGACTCCTCCTATACAATTGAAGTTAGACACATGAAACTTTGGTCAATGATAGTCCTATGGGTGAAGATTGTGCCAAAACTTTTAGAATTTTGATCTTGTTCCTCGGGGTGGAGGATAGGGGGATAAGAGTGAGTTTGCTTAAATATCAAATAACTCCTGAGTTGTATGTCTTGCATGCCTTAGAATTGGTAAATATGATAAATGACCCAAGTGTCAACGTATAAGACTGGGATCCCTGGATGATGCCTTTGGGTCTTTCCCCACCCAGAAGGACTTAGCTACTTAGGACTAGAAACTATTGAGATTTCCACCGTATAATCATGTATACACTTACTGGACATGAAAAGACAAATGACACAACTGACAATTGACCCTGTGGACCAACCCTACCTCCAGGGACTCAGTCTCTGGGTCATAACTTGGAAATTATTGAGATTCCCATCCTATAACCATGTAAAGTGAAACCTGTCTTAAATAACACTTCTGTATAAAGAACACTTTAAGGAATCCCCAGGACAGATGCTTGTATAGGTGTCCGGTATATATAGGACACCTGTCTAAATAAAGGATACTTTAAGGAATCCCCAGGACAGATCCTTGTATAGGTGTCCGGTATATATAGGACACCTGTCTAAAAAAAGGATACTTTAAGGAATCCACAGGACAGATCCTTGTATAGGTGTCCGGTATATATAGGACACCTGTCTAAATAAAGGATACTTTAAGGAATCCCCAGGACAGATCCTTGTATAGGTGTCCGGTATATATAGGACACCTGTCTAAAAAAAGGATACTTTAAGGAATCCACAGGACTGATCCTTATATAGGTATCTTGGATATATATGATACTTATATTTGTTAAAAATGTATATATTTTTACTGCATATAAAGGATGTTGTCACAAAATAAAATCTGTGAATTATCAAATATGTATGATTTTATTGTGCACCTGTTCATATTATTGCATAAATTTAGTTTTGGGACTTGAATGATATTATTAAATATTCATTTACACCATTAAATTTTGATATACAGATAGAAGGTGTTTTGTCAGAAACACTAAAACATTTGTCAAGGTATATGCATAAAGTCCAAGTGAATCTTAAACATCCTTCATATAAAGGACACCTGTCTCTAAAGGAAATGTTTTCCATCTCCCTTGGCTGTCCTTTTAAGGACAGATGTCACTGTATACACTTACTGGACATGAAAATACAAATATATACATGCAACTTAAGTTGGTCCCAGTGTCCATACTTACCCCCAAGGGACTTAGCCCCTGTGTCATAGCTTGAAAGCTATCAAGATCCCCACCTTCTTACTGTGTACTAACTTGCTGGGAATGAAAAGACAAATGCACATACCTAACTGATATTTGCCCCAGTGTCAGACCCCCAGGTACCTACCAAAGAGGCTCAAACTGCAGGGTGCAGGTCACAACAGGGAATGCCCCTGTGTCAGACCCCCCAGGTACCTACCAAACATACCTGATATTTGCCCCTGTGTCAGACCCCCAGATACCTACCAAAGAGCCTCAAACTGCAGGATGTAGGTCACAACAGGGAAGCACAGTGAGTATATTATGTGTTACCAACACTTAGTTCTTGTTTATTGGTTGATACTTTGTGCAGTTTTTTTTATCGCAACTTCCTTTTATTTATGGCTGATAGTCATTTTTATCGCAACTTCCTTTTATTTATGGCTGATAGTCACGTATTATTGGATACATTAGAAGTTACATTATTGATTATATTTCCTCAATCTTGCCATCTTAAGTCTGTTATGATCTATCTATACCTCAATAAAACAAAATTTTATTGTTTAAAAGGTAACAACTTTTAAAACATTTTTCATAAAAAGAGAATTAGCCATGCATCTCCAATTTCACTTATTGTTTTACAAACAATTTAAAACACAGGTGTCATTTTATTTGTATTTGTATTATTTGTCAGTAAAATTTAGTCTTTATTACCAGAGAAGATAATCCTCTGTGATAAGGATTTTGCAGATAATCAATTTGAAACATGTTACAAAAAAGGAACAATTTATATGTAGTATTGATGTCTTGCCACCCACCATTAATCACTGTGTAACACAGTGCTGTATCTAATTCCATCACCTAAAGATAAATCACAATTGCAGTAAGATAACAAAGGCAACAAGTTGTTTTGTTCTTGAGGCAGATAAACCTTTGTTGTGGAACAAAAGAAGCTTTATCCTTTGGAGTTTTATTTGTGTGTTTGCCTCAGGGTCAAAAAGTAAACATTTACAAAGATGTTTAAAACAATTGGCTTCATTTCAAAAGGGTTGATGGCCCCTTCAGGGTTTGGTCTTTGATCTTGAAGGGATTGACAAATCTCCAAGACAAGAGCCTGACCAGCCATGAAAAAACAAAAGACTACAATTAGCCATACATAATCAACGGTATCCAGTGTCCTTTGCCTTAGGTCAATAAGAGCATCAGGTGCATCTGAGTTCAGGTAGGATGAAGGTTAAAGGTCACAGTTTAGAAAGTTTAATTGAAAAAATGGGTGACACTAGTGGTTATTCTCTCATTTAGTACTCTCTTTTAATTATTCCTTTCTTATACATATCATATTCATATATTCCTTCATTTTTAATGGGGAAGAACAGAACGTTGTAAAAATTAAAAAAAAAAGACTCCAGCATAATAGAGATAGAACTAATTGATTGATTGATCATCTAACATTGGCAACATTTTGAGTTGCTAAAACATGTTTTTTCTTAATTTTGGGATTTGACTAGAAGAGTTCCACTTACACACCTCCTTTATAAACCCAGAGTTCTAGATAAGAATTTAAAAGATCGGATATTTTAATCCCTGGTTTGGAACTAATTGCATTTTATTAAATTCAGTTGGGTATTTTGTGAACATTACAAAACAAAAAAAGTGCGCTAGACTGAGTCATATTCGTCAGGATGGTATCCTTTCCTTTTAAAATGTATCAAATGGCTTAGTGACCAAGACTGGATCAAAGTGTATTTTTTATTTTATTGTTCTGATCAAATACTATCATTTTTTAAATCGTGCATGGAATATCTGCAACTTGAACTGGTAGAAGTGTTTATATTGGTTGAACACACCATCATAAAAAATGGACCATACTTACTTCAGGAGCAGTATTCAGACTACTTTGGACTACCATATATACTTGTGTATTAGCTAATACCAACTGCAAACTGCATAGACCCAGATCTGCCATTGCATAATGCACCGGCAGATCTGGGTCTATGCAGTTTGTAAGGACTGATCAGTAGAACAAACAACATAGACCCTGATCTGCCAGTTAATTATGCGATGGCAGATCAGGGTCTATATTGTTTGCATTTGGACCTGGTTTATACTTGAATATATGCAGTAAATGCTTTAAAATTAGTGTTTTGGCATGATTTGAATGCATTTATAAATTTCTTTATGTGTTCTTAGTATATTGTTTGCATAAAATAAGCAAATATGCTGCTTATTGAGAGTTCTGCAAGCCATTACAGAAAAAAATTAATGACAGTTACACGAGCAGGGTTCAGTCTGTGCATTCATCTGTAAGAAAAACAAGGAAGTTCTAGATCTATGGAAGTAAGTCTGAGGTAAATCTCAATCTGCTATAAGTGTGGATGAAGTCACAACATTTACAGTTGTTTGTTTTATTTATCTTTGTATTGTAATAGAGACAAAAATTCCTAAAGGTTTTAATGTGGTATTTTTCACAAAATATTGGTCGTAATGCCTGCATATCAGGTAGACTGGTTCAATTCATCCTTCTCTCATTTCATCAGCTGCTATCTCCACATGATTGACTTTAATGGCTATTTTATGCTATCTGTAACTTAATAAGATATAAAAACTAATTGCAAGGCTTTTAAGATGTTCTTGTCCTGTAATCGTAACATATTTCAGGTGGTGCTTGCAATTTTTTCAACATTTTTACAAAAAAAACAGGTTAATCTGATATAGAGATTTTTTTCTGTCATATAATTGCTTCTTCAGGGTTGTGAGGATATTACAGAATAAGGGAGTTACAATAATTCACCTATACCGTTATCCCTCTCTGACATGTTTTTTTCCAATTCTATCATTACTTCGTAAGAAATATGTAATTATAGATAAAGCTGTAAATGCCTGACATATGATGTTAATATTGCTGAAAAAGATCAAAGGAAAAATGCAAATTCCAGATTTTAGACATAATGTTCCAAATTTTTATATCTTTACATTATCTCAAAAACTACTGGCCTAGCCAATAATTAGTCAAAACCTTCAATCAACCAAGAGAGAGAGAGAGAGAGGGGGATTCAGGAGGGGGGGGGGGGTCAGCAGCCAAGAAGTAGTATTATCTTTTACTTTATTGAGAATTATTTAAATTTTACGGATTTTAAACAAAAAAAAACCTTGGATGCTTCATTGCCTATAGTAGTAGTAGTAATTATAATGATGTTGATGAATTGTTTAAACCTACAGTAGAGCTGGTGTGATTAATCATTTAATTAATATATGTGTTAATATTGATTATGGATGCACAAGTTAGGCAATCAGTGTTTGAGGAAGCCATTTTAAAGACAAGAACATAAAGTATTAGGATAAAAATGGTAACTGATAACTCTGCACATTTCCAGCCAATGAAGATAGTGGATTAAAATTTCAGTTATGACCTAATGCTTACTGGTGGTAAATTGGAGTTCCAATGTCTCTTTTATTCAAGACTTTTCTTATCCAAGGTTGCATCTTACAGTAAAATATGACTAATGGTGTTATGCAGATTATAAGTCATTAAGTATAGTGCTCTAGTTAGATCCTTTTAAGAAAAATGAGTCAAACTGTTGTGAAGTTGAGATTTTATTGTTAGGTTCTGCTATACTGCAGAAGAACAAAGATGGCGACTGTCTGTCATTATCTTTTCTATATTATTTGATAATACAACATTGGAATAACAAATCATCTGAACATTTTACTGGAAACAAAATTACAATCATCAGAAGCCAAGCTGTTGTGGTATCATTTTAAAGGATCAAATTATCAAAACAACCACACCTATCTTTTCTTATAGCTCTCAGTAATAATTTCATATACTAGAGTTGAGTATGTATATATTTAATATGTTTGTGATCTATCTACCCAAAGTTAGTGGACAAATATTGCTTTTGTTACAGTTTGTTATAGGGGAAACCGGTGTTAATAAGAGTTTGTATTGCTTTGAAATACACATGAGGATGATTTCTTGAATAAATAGTGTTTAATTAAATGTAGGATGGTCAGGTGCACTTTATGGGCCCATCAACTTAATTTAAAATCAAATGTTGGTCACCTTTAAAGTTTGCTTGGGCAGGGCACAGTCACTATTGGGAGTTGCAGTAGCTCTGTTGGTTAAGAATCAGGCACAAAATGAAAGGGTCTCAGGTTAGATACTCACCCAGGCCTGTCCTAGTCATTTGCTTCATTGTACCCTGCCGTTGCATAATGCGCCGGCAGATCAGGGTCTATGTTGTTTGTTCTACTGATTAATCCTTACAAACTGCATAGACCCAGATCTGCCAGCGCATTTTGTTACAGCAGATCTGGGTCTATGCAGTTTGCAGTTGGTATCAGCTTATACGCGAGTATATATGGCTCCCATTTCCTTCGCATGATGTAGCCTATAATGCGTTAAAAAGTGCTGTTAGAAAAAATCAAACAATCTGTAGCTCAGTCTGTAACAGAAATCCAATGTATATTATATTGTCTGATCACTTCACTCTTTAAATGTGGTTTTGCAAGACCAAACACTGTTCATGTGGATTTATTTGACCTTATTCAAATGTATTACAATTAAACATATGATTCTATTATTGTTAAGTGGACTTACAATTGAGCCCATGTGGTCCACCACTCCCTTTTGTCCAGTACAATAGCACCCTGTGACAGACTGCCATTGTTAAAATGAAGTGTCATCTAATAGCATTGTAATGACCATCTTGTAAGGTGAGATGAAACACTTATAAGAAGATACTGCCATTATCTGGTAACAACTACCATAGAGGGAGGGGGGTCTTTATATTGTAATTCTGAGAATAACAAGCATTTATTTATATAAAAGTTGGTAGAGTGGGATAATTTATATAATTGCTTCCTTTTTTTTAATAATTGTGATGGTAGAGATAACAGCAACAGGAACAATAGTAGTAATAATAACAATAATACCAAAAAGTGAGTGAATATTTGCAAATAAGACAATTACAATAATCTTACTAAAATAATAATGAGCTGAATTTTTTTTATGAATAATAGTGTTTCTCAATATTGCAAAAATTATTTTCATCTCAGGATTAAGATGTATGCTTGAGAGATGCAAAACTGGGCATTAAGTATTTAATATGTGATGATGATGATGATGACAATGATTATTATTATTATTATTATTATTGTACAAAGTTTACTTTTCTAAATGCACAAGTATCATTTTGACTTTTAGACAAATACCCAATCTTTATCAGTCAAAATATATATGTATTGATCTTTTCAGTGGAAACATACATGTATTCATCTGTTTACAATTTTGTTTGTTCATATCATTTTCTTGCCAATAAATTATTATTAAATTTCACTTTTCAATGAGTGTTTTCTTAGAAGAGAAAAAGAATAAGCATTTATTTTGCTTGGGACCAACTGGTCCTTGTGTACACACATATCAAGCAAACACATTAAGTAATGGAGAATGAAGCTACCCATATCAAAGTCATGTCTAATACATTCATATTTATAATAACCATATTCATAATATGTCGCTCCACTAGAAAACGACTTTCCTTTCAAATAAACCACATAATAAATAAACTTTGAAAACAGTCCTCTAATTTATAAACTTTAAAAACAATGTGCAATTATTACTGAGAAAATCTATTTGAAATGTTCCATTTTTGATTTAGTATATAGTTTTCTTTCCCTTTAATGGTCCTCACACCATCTCCAGTGTGCCAGAATAGGAATTACAGAGAACTAGATTATTGTCTGAGATGCCCTCTTTATTACCACTTCCTGTTAGGGTCATCCCTTTCATTGTTCTAGGGGTGTGCCCCAACCTGAACCCTATTGTGTGATGGACCCATAAGAGCTTGTTGTTATTTGTTCTGGAATTACAAAGCCCAGTGCCAAGAAGGGCATTGTTCCTTTGGATGACAATTGGCATATTGTCTTCAAATCACTTGACACTATACACAGTGAACTGTGTACACTCAAGGGTGGCATAAGAAGGGTGGTTTCAGTGGTGAAATGATACACTTCAAATTCTAAACTGTGAATGGCCAGTTTTCTTGCAGCCTTGTTAACATGTCTGGGATTGTTATTAAAGAGCCCCAAAATCTGGGGTTGTACTTAAGAACAGGACCATCAGCTTGAGTGCAGCCTACTTAAGTACTTCCTTGACTATTGCAACAAAGTATCACATGACAATCTATTTCTGTATATATCTTTGGAGAATTGGAAATGGACAATTAATTCATCTTGAGTTGTTAACGTAATATAAGGTTAATATAGGTGGTAATTTTTGATTGAGAAAATACCAAGATTTGGTGAAAATTTAAGCTACAGAATGGTTGCGTCAAAGTTTACGGAATTTAAGCAGAGAAACTGTTATGGTAAGTTTTTGATATAATATTTTAACATTTCTTAAGTCTTTCAATTTTGAATTTTTGTTTTCATGTTTAAAGGTTTTGACGTATTAACTATGATATAGCTGTTGTTTGGTCAGAATTAGGGACGTTTCGGCCCAAGACATTTTGCCCCACTTCAATGGACATTTCGCCCCACTTCAATGGACATTTCGCCCCACTTCAAATGGACATTTCACCCCACTTCAAATGGACATATTGGCCCACTTCAAAGGACATTTTGCCCCACTATACTGGACATTTCGGACCATGACATTGTATGTTCTGACATCGTTTAATAAATATAAATGTTTAAATTCAATTAAATAATTTGTTTTGTTCAAGACATATGTGCTAATATTGTATTTCCTTTGCAATAAAGCTTCCATGACTTACTCAAAACCTTGCCTCAGCTTAAATACATTGATACCACATTGAGTGGATTCTCTAACTACGAAGATCAAACAAGCTGCCTGGTTGTAATTAAGCCCAAAGAACACTTGCTAGATAATCATGTTAATTTAAAACGGTGTTATTTTGAAAATATAATTATTTTTGAAACAAGTCTTTGAGAAAATGTTTTTTTTTTTCCATGTATGGACCTAACGACTGCAAATGATTGATGAAGTGTATAGAAAAGAAAAGAGATAGTAAGACAAGTTATCCTCTTATCAGAAGGAGATAGTAATAATAATAATAATAAGAAGAAGAAGAATAGGCTTATGCTTAGACTGTTCGATTTACGGACCCATTTAAATTTGTTTGATTTACATTCAGCCTGTCATTATATCTGACAATACTTTCCACCTTTTTCTTCGTTTATGTAATAAGACTGATCAGAAAATTAATCTATCGTTTACAGTGATCATTATTTTCTATACTGTGATACTTTTATTTTTGCAGTTACGAAAACTGAACTTTATGATGAAGGGTAATCATATTTGTTGGGAATGGAGAGGTCGTTGTAGATAGTTAAGAAATAGAGAAATGTCCACTGAATGTGGGGCAAAATGTCTTGGGCTGAAAAGTCCATTGAAGTGGGGGAAACGTCCATGGGGCGAAATTTCCAGGTATGTCCATGAAGTGGGGCGAAATGTCTTGGGTCGAAACATCCAGGTACTGTTTGGTCAGCTCAGTACTACTGCACAGAGCGATATGGAAAATTTTGTTTTTCCTTTAAGAAAATGAGTTATATTTTTAATACAGTTAAAACTGTACAACCAATGTTGTTATTAAAATTAATTGTAATTTTTTATTATTAGAAAAAGAGTAAAAAGTTGTGATTTTATATTTTGAACATTTTCATAGTAATATTTTATAACTCCCTTCTTATGCATTTTGAAAATAGAAAAGACTTTTAAGCTTTAAATATCATTACAGTAAATCATTATCATTATTATTATTATTATTATTATTATTATTATTATTATTATTATTATTATTATTATTATTATTATTATTGGATCTTGTGCCTTTATATATACATTGATATATCTGGACAAATACAGTGAAATAATTCAATGCATAATCATCAATTTATCTATAAAGGTTTTATGTTCTGATGTACATCACTGGTTGGATAATGAAAATATATTTTAAAGACAATGTCAGTCTTTTTAATTTAGCTAAGATCATTAGCTAATTTAATATAAATTTGTCAGTAATAAAATTGGATATGTTTATATATTCATTTTGATTGCCATGGGATGAATTCAAGTGATTATTATTTGCTTCATTCACTGTCATTTATTAAGTTCTTGTCTTATAGATTTCCAGTTTCTGTGATCTATTTTGGAAACTATTAATTGGTATTGTTTAGTGTTTAATTTGCATCTATTTAAATCAGTATGGTAGGTTATATTACGATGAACACTTTACAAAAAATTGATCCACACCTCTAAATATTTTACTTAAATTGCATTCTTAAAATTTTACTTAACATGGAGTATGATATCTGTTTAAGAAATATTTTTGTGTTAATTTTTATTATTATTTGCATGTCAATATGTTACAATTGTGGTATCTGTAATACTGAATGCTTGAAAAAGAGTTTGATCAGCACCTTAGAAATTGTACTTAAAATGCATTGTTAAATTTAACTTAGGTTGTAATGTGTGCCTGTTGTTTCAGTAGGATTTATCTAAATTATTAGCCATTGTTAAATGATAGTAACATTCATTGGCAGCTGACTTGTACAGTTTTATAGATGTTCATAAAGAAGCAATACCAATAAATGAATAAATTAGGTCAATGTGACCTTGATTTCCTAGTAGATTTTCCTCTCCAAATAATGTTGGGAAGTTCCAGTTAAAAAGTATCTCAAACTTTTTTTTTTTTTTTATAATATTCAGATTTTCTCCCAAGTAGCAAGTAGTTTATGTAACACAGATGCTCTTTTTGTTATGAACAATTTGTAGTGTGTTTTTTTTTTTTTTTACATAGAAACCTGTTAAAATTGCTACCACAATACCTCAAGCTTTATGATTATAAATGAATTCCTTTACACCCATAATGATTTTTCCACACTTGTCCTGATAAAGGAACAGAAAAATTATTCCCAGGGAGGGTTAATAAGCCAGGTGCTTTGAGTACACCACTTGTACTTGGTGATTATATTTCATATTCCCAAGAACTTATGGCCAGCACTTCCACTACAGTTCTGAAAATGTTAGAATCCTCCTAATATTCTGAGGGCAAAGTGAAATTGTTTTGTAGGTCACAGATGTTTGAATGCTGGTATTTGTCTGTCTGTCCATCTATCTATCTATCTATCTATCTATCTATCTATCTATCTATCTATCTATCTATCTATCTATCTATCTATCTATCTATCTATCTATCTATCTATCTATCTATCTATCTATCTATCTATCTATCTATCTATCTGTCTGTCTGTCTGTCTGTTTGTTTGTACACCATGTGAGTTATGTTGCTTGATATGAGCTTGTTTTCAAGCTACATGTATTTGGGGTCCAGAATATTTTATCCCCAAAATACCAGGCTCCTTCCTGATATTGAAATGGTCTGTCCCTAAGCTGAATAAAGGAATTGAGACATGAAGTTACAATATTTCTATGTTTTTTTAAAGAAACTCACTGAAGTAAAGATAAAGATAAGATATCAGCAGTGAATTTTACTACTTTAAAACTTGTATCTTAATACAGGGAAATACTAGCAATAGGACAAACTGTATCAAATTTGGCAGATTGTGAAATTGTCTTTTACTGTAATAGTACAAGGCAAATTTTTAGTACTTTGATCAGAAAAAAATGTTTCTACTAATCTCATCCAATAAATCTGTACCATTAGTAAATATTAAAAAAGAATCCTTGAAGTTAATTATTGCAGTATCAATTAGGATTTTTCTTATATTTATATAGCCCACCTATATGGTAGTCACAGGTGTTTTTGGTGTGCATGTCCAGTGAGTTTAAAGTTCAGCTACTGAAGTTGTACAAAGATGTAGTTTTCACTGGCTCTTGTATCCAACATGCAAAGCTTACAATTTGCTTGCACTGAGATAAAGAGATTTATTTTCAGATAAAGAAATTACACTTATTTTTTTACATAGAAGGTTGAGTTAGTGTATTTTCTATCAGTTTGAAATGCTTGCACTTGATATACCGTCTATACTTACGTATAAGTCGATACCAACTGCAAACTGCATAGACCCAGATCTGCCATAGCATAATGCGCTGGTAGATCTGGGTCTATACAGTTTGTAAGGACTAATCAATAGAACAAACAACATAGACCCTGATCTGCCAGAGCATTATGCGACGGCAGATCAGGGTCTATGTTGTATGCATTTGACCTGAATTATATGCGAGTATAGACAGTAATTTAGTTTTTATTTCATCTGCAGATAAAAGGAATAGTGGCACAAATATATTACATTTTTAATTACATTTTTCACTTAAGAAGCATCAACTGTAAATATGCGGTAATTTTCTGCAAAATTTTTTTTCAATTTAGAAAGAATTCTTGGAGAAAATTAAATTTGCAGCTAAATGCATATTTGAATATACAGTGGAGAGTATCCTAAATAAGGTTTGGTAACAGAAGTAGGTTATTTTAGCACAGAGGTAATTGGAGTGAAGTGCCTAACTTGATTGTCTAAAAAAAATTGGGTACGACAACTGGATTTAATTTTTTTAAATTTTATTATCTTGCAGATAATCTTATGAATTTAACCAAAAATTATATATATATATATATATATATATATATATATATATATATATATAGAGAGAGAGAGAGAGAGAGAGAGAGAGAGAGAGAGAGAGAGAGAGAGAGAGAGAGAGAGAGAGAGAGATTTGTTAGCCAGGAAAATATTTGATAAATAAAGAAGTACTACACCTGCAAAGCATCTAGAATCTAAATTTAAATGCAACCATGTTTATCAGTCCTTTAAGGTTGTGTAAAGAGAATTGGGCTGTTTGAGAAGATTTATGGTTCTAAAAATGAATAATAGGCCCCAATAATGGTTCTGATTTAGGAAAAGTCAGGCAAATTAAGAATAATGACCCATTTTTATCATTATCATGCCAGGGTTATCACATGCAGATAATATTCCTGATCAAATAATATTTTAGTGTTTCACAAGTTTAAGAATTTGACCATTACACCATTTCAAATTAAGACAAAGTGTTGGGTCTGGGCCCTCCATAGTTTAGATAAGGATAAATACACAGAGATAAACAAGGATCACAAGTTTGAAATAGAAAGGGGATACATACAGACATACCACATCAACATATGGTTACAGAGGTGAACTGTTTTGAGATTATTCTTCTCCTAACAGGGTTTTAATGGATAACAAAGCTGTCAATTAATGTCAAGACATCAGCAGTGTGTTGGTTTTTAATTGCTTGGATTGGAAACTTGCTTCCTCTGTCTTATCCATGATGAATAACATTAGTCTTTTCTTTTGAATTGGTATTTAGGAATGTAAAGCAGATATATCTTTCCAAATTTTGCTATTTATTCTTGTGATCTGGAAGGAATGTTTTCTTTTATATCAGATTCAAGATTCTCTGACATTTTTTCCAGCAGTCAGGGGCCTCGGTTGGCAGAGTGGTTTAAGGCGCTCGCCTTTACAGATCACCGACATCTCACCTCTGTCTATGTGAGTTTGAGTCTCGGGCTCGGCCAGTGTGGGTTTGTGTGAAAGCTTGCTAGTAGCTTCCCATGGGTTAGTGGTTCTTCCTGGGTTCTTGTGCTGAAAAATGGCGTCAAACCCACTAAATCACTAACCACAATCCAGGAGTCTAATTCCTTACATATACTATTGAATTGATAAATAAAAAGATTATTATTCAAATATATTCAAATATTTACAGCAAATTACTTTTTTGTGTGAAATTTTGTCATTAAGAATTTCACTTGGATCATCTAAAGGTGCAATACTTATACTAGTATATTTAAGTATACACAGTAAAACCTGGTTTTGCAACCACTGGCATATAGCGACCACATTTTTGTTGTTGTTGTCTCCGATAATTTTCTGTTATAATTTGCCTGTATATAGCAATCACCTACCCAATGCAACCAGCAACCACTATTTTTCAGTCCCATATGAGCCGTAATGTACGGCTTTGAGTGAGAGAAGAAGAGTTTTTTGTTTGGTCTCACACTCACTGTAATCAATCTATCTATCTATCTATCTATCTATCTATCTATCTATCTATCTATCTATCTATCTATCTATCTATCTATCTATATATCTATCTCTTTCTTTCTTTTTTTCTTTCTTTCTTTCTTTCTTTCTTTCTTTCTTTCTTTCTTTCTTTCAATATATGTAAATGACTCTTACCTGTTTGTAAAGATCACTCTCAGCTGGTCCCCTGAGAAGTTATTATATGCAGGTTTAAGGATGATGGCTTATGAAATGTTGGAATTTTTATATTTTTACATAGTTAGGGCTTTAGGTTGACAATTTTTTTTAGGCCAATGTGCATTGTATTCCATTACCCATAGTTAAATCTCTCCCCAAATAAGGGCCACTACAGGAATGGGGAAAAAGTTCCCTGTCACTAATTGGCTATAAAATAATAGCTAAACGAGTTTAACATTTCATCAAATTTTCACAGGTTGAAGATATTAGAATCCTTATCAAATACACACAGAAAGGGGTATTATTGGATAGTTAATTTTTTTTAAGTACAACATCATTTTTTGAGATCACATCAGTTTTCCTCAACAGAAAGCCTGCAAAGCTGATTTACAGCAAGTCGTAAATTGCTAAAGATTTCCAAAGGAATTGCATACATTTTGTTGACTTTATCATTTTTTTTCCACAGTACTGTTATTGCAGTTATTAAAATTGAATAAGAAGTTTTATCTTTCATCATTTAATAAGAGACAGAATTGCAAGCATATCATTTTACATCCAGTCTCTCTCCGAATTCATAGTGCTACAATACACCTGGAAAAAAGTAATGTCATAGCGATGACATCATAATGCAGTGATCACTTCATTTCAAGTTGCTCACTTAAGTGTTAATTTTACAAAAGCCGACTACCATAACTCTATATGGTATTCTTGTTCTGATAAACATGCTTCAATCTCCCTTTATCAATCTTAACTTTCAACAGTAGATGAATGGAAGCCCTTAGCATTACCATCAATCATCACACTGAACAAAGACTGGTATCCATACACTGATTGTTTTAATCAAGCTATTTAAGCTGACTAATAATTCTTAATTTGGGCTGTCATTTCTTGAGAGCAGAGAATCAATGCCAGTTTCTCTGACATTTTCATGCTGAATTGATTGTTGAGGGGCCCAAGAGAAACCCAATTGTACATTTGGATTAATATTGAAACTGGCATCCAAGAGGGAATGGAAGGCATCTGATTTCAAAGAATAGATGGGTTTTTCTTTTTTGTGTTTTAAATTTAGACAGGCATATGTTTTTAATAAAGCATAAAAGAGCTTCAGGCTCCACCCATTTGTGAAAACAGTGACAGTAAGACTGTGTAGACTGGTAGCAGGAAAAACGGAGTATCTTTTATGATGAATCTCCTATTAAATGATAACCAGTCTAGAATTTACCAGCACCTGCTTTTGAAGAGAAACAAAAGTAAATCAAGGAAATCTGGATGTAACCAATGCAAGATAATTGCTTGGAGTGCCATATAGATTCAGTTATTGGTCTTAATATGTGAAACACATGCAACAACAAAAAAAAGTAAGAATAAATTAAATTATTTTCTTTATTCGCTTATAAAGTAAAGTTATTGAAGATTAAGATTTTTGCTTATGAAGAAAACAAGAATTACTCCAAGAAGTCTAGATAGTGCAGCAATAGCTCACTTTCTTTGCACGACAAAGTTTCATTTTTAATCTCTGTTTCTGGAAATAGAAGGTGGTCATTCATCCAAGGTAAAGTTTCCTCCACATCAGACCACTTCATGCCAGCATCCAAACCATCTTATTGTAAAGGCCATTTATAATATATTGAGTGTAAACTGCTTAAAGAACAGAAAACTACAAATCATAAATGGCCTAATGTGAGCTGTTCAAAGTGGTGGCACCTGAAACGAACAGAGTACTTCAAAGGCACACAGCAAATGCATGGTCTGTTGTGGAATTATTTTTATCATGCACATTGACATTTAAATTCACAAGCAAATCCCAGTTTTCAAAAATATTTACTTGTGACACATATTGGAAAAAGTTCCTGCTTGGTCCAGTATGATCAGGATTTTCTAAGGGTGGTTCATGTTATCAAGGAAATTGTTAACATTTCAGGGATGTTTGCTCCTGTTTAAATGAAAATTTTAAAAAAAACTTCAACAAATTGTGTTACTTACAGCTGTCAAACTTGCTGTTACTTGTTGTAAATGTTTGTCAGGGTCACTGTGACCCATTTGTCATGGTAGGTTAAATAAACTCCTTTTGAAAATCTTGCCTGTCTCTGTTGAGGCTGTTCAAATGTGGCTTTGATGAAACTTTGAGTGTGGGTGCATTTTGTAATGAACGTGTCTTGCTTAGGCCATGACTAATTTATAGCATATAATTTTGGAAATATTTGGAGCTATTCTTCCCTCAGAACTGGCTTATTTTTCAAGCTACCCCATTTATTATGTGATACAACTATCTGGAAGTCTAATTTTATAACTTAAATCATTTTTGCAGTGGAATGTTTGTTGAAATAAAAGAATGGAGGGTTGATAATGAAGAGATTTACAACAGTAACTGTTATCAGATCGTATGAGTAAACTGCATAGAGATAAAGAGGAAACAGTGATGCAGTTTTATATCAGAATCCCATGGGTTACCAGGTACTTAATGGGCACCCAATCTTTGTTTGACTTGCTGTCAGATAAGTCAGTTAGTCCTATCGGCATTACATCAGGCCAGATTTTGGCATTATGTTAGAATTAAGCCAATAAAGCGTAGCTGTGACACTGCAGATTTTGTTTTTCCTGGAATTGATAGCCTTTTTAAAGCTCTGTAGATTTTATCTGTCAAAACACAGCTGCCATCAACAACACATAATATATAGGTTTATTAATATAAGGAAGGGCAGACTTTGCTATCAGAATGCAAGTACAATGAGGGAAATATGATATAAGCCTAGATTTCAAGATTCTTGCAGACTGACTCAATTGGCACCAGAGTTTGGTGCACAGTTTGGCTTTCTCTCCCTTTTTGGTAAATTAAGAATCTTTTAGACACAGTGAAACCCATCTATAAAGGGCACTTGAGCTATAGTACATTTTGTCCTTTGTGGTCATGTCTTTTATGTATAGGTTCAAAATGTGAAGGAAATGAAGAAAAGACGTTAACAAATGATGGTTCTTTTATATGTGGGTATCCTTTACTGGAGGTTTCCACTAAGGCAGGTTTCACTGTATTTTAAGCCATCAGTGTCTGAAAGTTGCAACAGCTAACACTTCTAATCTTATCTATTGTAAAAATCCTAGTTCCTATTTTTGCAACCAAAATGGTTTCAGAAATATTCACTCCTTAGGAAAGTATCGCTCACCATTTTGGCTTATCAGCAATTAATGAGAGTAATCTGTCTGTCTGTCTTTCTCTCTATTTAGTGTGACTAGCATGTAAAACATACACAATACAACATTTAAGTTATATGTTTGGGATAATTGAATTAAAAAGCTATAGATTAATCACTGTCAAGTTTAAGACATGTTTTAAACTTTAAAATGATAATTTGAGTTCAGCTTGGTAATATACCATCATCTGAAGGAAACAAAGAACTCTTTATTTCTTTCTTTACTTTCATTACTAGGCACTCCCACAGTAAATATCTTCAATAGTCCAAAACAGGGTTGATTGTTTATCCATTCACAACATCAAGAAGGGACTCTTTGTCCCAGATAACCAGCCTCATTCCGTTGCAGTTATGTAATGAACAGTATCTTAATTAGGTTTCATTTTTCATAAGCCTCTAGCACTTGTCTTATCTCCCCTTAGTGCCACCTATCACCCTGCAGGTGGCAGTAGACAATGGTATTTTAAAGAGCCTCCATAGTGTGACCCTATTTATCACTGGTGACTTCTGTTGATATGATGATCATGCAGTGTCCTTATATTGTGTATGGCTTTTATCAAGTTTTTACCCTACTACTGTTGGTTTCAATCAGTTGTAGTACTATCATCAGACTGTAATCATTTGGATACTTGTATTATGTGGGAGCCATGGTAGCTCAGTTAGAGGAGTATCAGACTCATAATCAGAGTTACAGACTCAGTATCTGCCTGGGCCAGCCCAGGTTAGCTGCTTCAATGTGTCCTTGGCAAAGGCGCTTAGCTCCTATTTTCTTTGCATGATATTGCCAATAATGTGTTAAAAGTGCCATAAAAACCAACAAAAACAAACAAACTTTCTTATGTAGATTTAAAAATAAATGATTGGGATATTTTTATGATCTTGCCTATAAGATAGGCTGGTATAGTTTTTACATTTTTTGGTGCAAATATTGTATTGTTTTGATAAATTATGGTTGGTTTGTGAATCTTTAGAATTTATTTGTTAATGCTTATTACACATTGAAGTTATGAAAATTAAGGAGTATTCATTATTACTGTTTTCAAACATTCCTTCAGTCAGCTGTTGTGGCCCACTTTTCATGATTTACCGTATATACTCGCGTATAACCCGGGTCCAAATCAAACAACTTAGACCCTGATCTACCGTCACATTATGCACCAGCAGATCAGGTCTATGTTGTTTGTTCTACTGATTAGTCCTTACAAACTGCATAGACCCAGATCTGCCGGCGCATTATGCTCCAGCAGATCTTGGTCTACGCAGTTTGCAGTTGGTATCGGTTTATACTCGAGTATATGCGGTAAGTTGTGTAGTTTGTTTTAAAATCGGAATATAGTTTTCAGGCATTTTAAGAGTCATGATAACTATGCTGAACCATCCTGGAGTTTTAATTGGTCATTGTGACCTTTTTCCATGCTATGGTGATGTTTGCATTTAATTCTTAGAGATATTCATGTTTGAGTCATTAAAATTATTTAAAGGCCTTGAGCTAAAAGGTAGGTCCAACAGGATTTCACTTGGATCCCATATGAAGTGTCCAAGAAACCCATACATTTTTTAAAATGTTATTGGCACTCCCCATTTTTAGCTCTGCTGGTCATAGACCAGAAGAGTTTATGGGATGGCCTCTTCTCAGTCTGTCGTTAAACATCCATCCATCCATTAGCACAAGTTTGTTATCACTACGCCACCTAAACTACTTGGAGTATTCCCATGAAACTTTACATACACATTCATCCCAAGGTCTAGTTGGTCCCAAATGAAAATGGTGCTGCTCGGATATCTAATATTGGCGCCATAGCAGCCATCTTGAAAATCTTATCACTACTCCACCTGAATTGATAGTCATATCAACATGGAGATTTCACTAAAAGACTTCTTATGATGTCTAGTTGGTCATAATTGAAAATGATTCTGCTCAGATATGCAGTGTGGCTGCCACAGTGGCCACTTGAAAATCTTATTATAGTTACTCCTGTTGAATGGATGGTCATATCAACACAGGGTTTTCACTAAAAGATTTCTTATGATGTCTAGTTGGTCCTAAATGAAAATGCTGCCAATCTGAAGGGCAGTATGGCTGCCATGGCAGCCATCTTGAAAATCTTGTTATTGCTACTCTACCTGAATGAAAAGTCTTATCAACATGGGTTTTTTACCAAAATACTTCTTATGATGTCTAGTTGGTCCTAAATGAAAATGGTTCCACTTGGACAGCCATTATGGCAGCCAAAGTGGCCATCTTGAAAATCTTGTCACTACTCACTCTGAATGGATGGTCATATTGACATGGGGTTTTCACCAGAAAACTAATTATGATATCTACTTGGTCCTGAATGAAAATGATGTCAATCTGACCTTACAAATATGGCCACAGTGGCAGCCATCTTGAAATTTTTCTTGTCGCTATTCCTCCTAAATGGAAAGTCATATTGACATCTGGTTTTCACCATTATTGTTTCTAGTTGGTCCTGAATGAAAATGATACCAATCCGACAACCAATATGGCCACCATGGTGGCCCTCTTGAAAATCTTGTTATTGCCGCTTCTCCATTATTAAATGATCATATTGACACAAGGTTTTCACCAAAAGACTTCTTACAATATCTAGTTCTCCTAAATGAAATGTGCCCTGCAGACACCCAATATGGCTGCCTCAATGAACATGTTGAAAATCTTGCCACTAATTCTCCAGAATGGATGATCATATTGGCATTGAGTTTTCACAAAAAGTCTTCTAATGGTGTCTAGTTTGTCCTATATGAAAATGGTGCTGATCTTACATCCAATAACGCAGCAGCTAATTTGAAAATCTTATCACTGAAAGATATCAGAGATGTTTTCAACACTCAGCAGCTAACAAGAAGAAATGGTTTTATCTTGAATTCCTGGAAATTCTTTTTGGACTGTAGTGTCAGTCCTTTTGAGGGCCTCTTGTTTCAAAAGTGCTATATAAATAATATTTGGACCTATTGATGGGAGTCTCAGTGCTAAAATCTGAAGAGAACGTGTTGATTTTGGAATATTCATGATGTATGGACATTTTGTTAATTTTATATTGATACAATTCTTGAATTCATTAAAGATATTCATTAGTATGTAAAATTTTAGCAAGTAAATTATAATCATGAGGATGTATGGATAAGAAGAACTGAGCATCCTCTGAAAATTTCACACTTATTGACATGGGATCTTGGGTCCTTGACAGCCTTGAAATAGAACAAACTTGAGAAACAATTCCTTTAAAATTGGGTCATTGGTTGCGTAATGATTTCACACTAAGACAATGAAAAGTCTGTAGCAAATTTCCAAACAGTTTATTAGTGGTGTTAATTAAAATTGCCCCTAAAATAATTCAGACATTAACCATTGTGTAATGGCTTTCTCAATTTCAACTCCAGAATGTTCCAGTTAAGTTAGAGCTATCACTGACAGGACCACATAAAGATAATTCTAATTGTTTTCAGTAGTTGTTGAAAATGGTTGAAAATGTGCCATTAGCCTTCTTCCACAGACCTTATCCAGCTGTTAAACAATTCCTTAGGCCTGATTTAAAACAGAGTTAAGTTTGATTATTTGTTCTTGTGCACATAATTAAATTCATTAGAAAGGGGCAACCTGCATTTGACTGGGCCAGTTTGGGATAACAAGTCCAGGGATATAATATGTATCCTGTAGATGAAATTTAATCCAGGTTGCTGTAGCAGTGAAAACAAACAGCACCATTTGGCATCAAATTTTTCATAAACATTGAGTAATGGAAGGATGAACTTGAGGATGAATTAGATACTTCTAAAGGTACTGTCTGTACTCACTTATAAGTCGGATCCAACTGCAAACTGCATAGACTCAAATCTGCCATTGCGGTATGTGCTGGCAGATCTGGGTCATGTAATTTGTTTGTAATAATCAGTAGAACAAACAACATAGACCCTGATCTGCTGGTGCATCATGCGACAGCAGATCAGGGTGTATGTTATTTGCAGTTGGACCTGACTTATAAGCAGGTATATACGGTAGTTCTGGTAAATGAAACCATTGTGTATAAATAGGGAGCTGACATTTTCCATGTGGTTTTGGGAAATGATCCAAATCTTGAATCAAGTGATCCCATTGATGTGTTTGTATATCTTGCAGAATAAACCTTTGTTGTGCTTCTATTGAGTAATAGGTATGAAGTGTCATATGTACTCACAGATAAGTCAGGTCCAACTGCAAACAAAATAGACCCTGATCTGCTGGCACATTATGTGATGGCAAGTCTTGGTCTATGCAATTTGCAGTTGGATCCAACTTATGTTTGCAAATTTATTTGAAGCTTCATCCTCAACGTTCTGTTATAGTCTTGACTCTATTATAGTCTTGACTCTGTTATAGTCTTGACTCTGTTATAGTCTTGACTCTGTTATAATCTTGACTCTGTTATAGTCTTGACTCAATTATAGTCTTGACTCTCAAATAGTCTTGACTCTGTATTAGTCTTGACTCTCAAAAACTTTAAAAAGTATAGGTAGGTAGAACCTCATTGTTTTTTAAATTTTTTCCTTTTTGCTGTTCATGCCCCATTTCCTTTTGTGTGCCTGTATGTCTATTTGTATGAACACAACTGAGTTCTGAAATGTCATCCTTTGCCAGGCTTGTTCTTTAGTATACAAAACTTTGTGTATATAATATTTCCAGTTATTTGTACAGATATACTTGGCGGTTAAATGTTAAAATGTTAAATGTATAATGTAACATTTCTCTTATTTTTATCCAACACTTGTAGATTCATGCCACAGTAACCATTGGCCTTATTTTCTAGTATTTTGGTAATATAAGTTGGAGAATTAAAAACAAAAATGGTCCATCTCCCAGAATGTACTGAATTTTGAAATCCCAAGAATTTTTGATTCAGGAAATTAACTCTAAGCATAATAACTTAATGTATGCATTGAAATGCTGGCAGTCGGATTAAAATTGCCGTATACTGATAATATGTAGATCTGATAGACACCGATAAAGGATCATGTTCTTGTGACCTTTGGAATTCCATGTCCACTTATTTTTAGTAACCACCTACATGTAGCAGATGAAATGCAGCATTTTGTGTTATGGAGAATTATCGTTAGAAATGTTATTTTCTGAATGACGTTTTCACTTTCATAAATATAAATGTGAAAGTTGTAATTTGATTGGTGAATTGAAAGGTCAACAGAACATGACTTTGTATCAGAGTTCATCCGATCTCCATTATGTCCGAGATGTCAATTATGTTGAACATCTTGATGTTAATGAGATTGGAATGCTGCTTATTGTTCACATTTTCTGATTAACCCCTGAACACCATTAATTAGATGGAATAGCCTATTTGGATTCTATTGTATTTATCACATGAACACCATTAATTAGATGGAATAGCCTATTTGGATTCTATTGTATTTATCACCTGAACACCATTAATTAGATGGAATAGCCTATTTGGATTATATTGTATTTATCACCTGAACACCATTAATGAGATGGAATAGCCTATTTGGATTCTATTGTATTTATCACATGAACACCATTAATTAGATGGAATAGCCTATTTGGATTCTATTGTATTTATCACATGAACACCATGAATTAGATGGAATAGCCTATTTGGATTATATTGTATTTATCACCCAAACACCATTAATTAGATGGAATAGCCTATTTGGAATCTATTGTATTTATCACCTGAACACCATTAATTAGATGGAATAGCCTATTTGGATTCTATTGTATTTATCACCTGAACACCATTAATTAGATGGAATAGCCTATTTGGATTGTATTGTATTTATCACCTGAACACCATTAATGAGATGGAATATCCAATTTGGATTCTATTGTATTTATCACCTGAACACCATTAATTAGATGGAATAGCCTATTTGGATTCTATTGTATTTATCACATGAACACCATGAATTAGATGGAATAGCCTATTTGGATTATATTGTATTTATCACCTGAACACCATTAATGAGATGGAATAGCCTATTTGGATTCTATTGTATTTATCACATGAACACCATTAATTAGATGGAATAGCCTATTTGGATTCTATTGTATTTATCACATGAACACCATGAATTAGATGGAATAGCCTATTTGGATTCTATTGTATTTATCACATGAACACCATTAATTAGATGGAATAGCCTATTTGGATTCTATTGTATTTATCACCTGAACACCATTAATTAGATGGAATAGCCTATTTGGATTGTATTGTATTTATCACCTGAACACCATTAATGAGATGGAATATCCAATTTGGATTCTATTGTATTTATCACCTGAACACCATTAATTAGATGGAATAGCCTATTTGGGTTCTACTGTATTTATCTCCCACATCTTAATTTAGCTTCACTATCACTGCTATGATTTCTCTCAAAGTCATGATGGACTGAAAAAAAAGTATTGCTGCATTCTTCAGCAAGAGTTGAAAATTCATTCATTAAGGAACTATGATACTCCATGCTGAAACACTTCATTCAACATTTAAGTACATTTCATAAAGCTGCCAAGCCTTGAGGTATTGTAGTGGGGATTTTCCTGACCTGGTAGAGCAATAAACATTGGAATTCCTGCATCATCAGATTTTGTTTTTGTTTCGTTTGTTTCAGAAATAAAAAATTGAATTAGTGTGTGCAGTTCTTGAAATATGACACATGATAGTATACAGACTGGTCTTGAAATTCTAGAAATAAAAACCTCAGTGGAAACATTCGGTTTGTGCCATTGTAGTGTTGCATATATATTGATTCCAGTATATGTAAGTAAAATATGTTCTTTGTGTTTTGGAGTAAATATAGAAATCACAGAGAGCATGTTGTTTACAAATGTTTGTTGGACAAGGAGGAAATAGTTTTGGATGAGTGTTTATAGTCATTCCCCAAGTGCCCTGGAAAACATTTTCATACGCTAAAAATGAATAATAGTTTTCCTTACATGATCAAGCATTGGTATATCAACTGTTAGCAAATATCAACCAAAAAGAGTTTTAAAAAAAAAAATAACAAACCTGTGTTGAAGTAACACCTGCAATCCTGATGTTCATGTATGACTGAATCATAAAAGTAAATGCATTTAACCAGCTAAAACCAGACTCATCATGTGAAAATACATGTTTATGACCTAATGAAAAAGGTTACACATTTGTAGATATCATTCATTAATCTTTAGTGTGATTTATAAAATTTAGAATTTATTAACAATATAATTTCAGTGCAGACAAACTGCCAAGTATAAGGCAACAAAACCATAAAAAAAGAAAAGTTTTTATCATCTTGGTTCTAGATGATGCAGTCCATTAACACTGAAGAAAACATTCTTCCTGTTTTTGACTCTCAAATTTATGACTTCACAATGCATAGTTCTTAATCTGCAATTGATCTAGCTTATCAAAAAATTATTGAACTAAGAAATAAATTTCAACTTTTTATTTATTTCATCTGCCAGAAAGATTCATTGTTAAAAGCCCAGAGCGGAAATTCCTCAACCTTTATATCTATCCTGTGACTCCTCCATGCTCAGGTATGCATGGGAACTCATTTGCTTTTTGTCTGTGCAAAAGAAACATCTTTTCTGATTAGATTGTTATCATTGGTTTCTGGCCTTTGTCAAGAGCTCAACACAATAACGAACAACAAGCAAGTCCAATATACCTGCCATTCTATGTGTATAAATAAATGTAGATGAAGAAAGCATTAGGCATGATTGTATTTATGTTAGATAGAAGTTGGCAGACCTTGTTTTTATATCGTATTCAAAGAAAGATGGAAAACAGCACAGCCTGCTTTCTGGCTATCGAGATAGACAATCAAAGGCTGCATAAACAGGAAGCCTTTGTTGTTGGAAAATCTTCTGTCTTTTTGAAAAGTTTACCTACATAAAATTCCTTATCTCCACACTTAGATGAGGAGATGCTGTACTTTAAAAAAAAAAAAAAATTGCACCTGACTCTTTATTTCTATTTATATTCCAAGAAAAGATTTCCAGATATAATGACTGAAGTTTCACACAGCAGTTTGTATATGCTGACAATAGAAGCCATTAAATGGTTTATGTGATGTTAACAAATTGAATAATCCATTCATAAATGACTCAGTTTCATGTGTGAGAAAGAATAATTTAAATCTTAACAAAAAATACACCTTTTCACCCTAGAATTGTTCCATTCATTAAAGACAACTGTTATATACCACAGTCTATTTGGGGAAATCAAAATGTCATGAAAACTTGTGCTTAAGACCATGTCTTTAAAGGGGCCTACAAAATGTAATTCAATATTTTAATTTAATACTTTATATGCAAAAAATATCTCATGTATTAAAGGACCACCTTTTAGGATTCCCATAGTTTGGCTCGTGATTTAAGTGTGTTCTTGTTCTAAATATCAGGGTCTTTGAGGATTCCCATAGTTTGGCTCATGATTTCAGTGTATTTGTGTTCTAAATATCAGGGTCTTTGAGGATTTCAAGAGTTTCACTCATGATTTCAGTGTATTCTTGTTCTAAATATCATGGTCTTTGAGGATTAACAAAATTTGACTCATAATTTCAGTGTATTCTTGTTCTAAATATCAGGGTCTTTGAAGATTTCAAGAGTTTCACTCATGATTTCAGTGTATTTGTGTTCTAAATATCAGGGTCTTTGAGGATTAACAAAATTTGACTCATGATTTCAGTGTATTCTTGTTCTAAATATCAGGGTCTTTGATGATTAACAAAATTTGGCTCATAATTTCAGAGTATTCTTGTTCTAAATATCAGGGTCTATGAAGATTCACATAGTTTGGCTTGTGATTTCAATGTATTCTTGTTCTAAATATCAGGGTCTATGAAGATTCACATAGTTTGGTTCATGATTTCATGTATTCACGTTATATATATATATATATATATATATATATATATATATATATATATATATATATATATATATATATATATATATATATAAAAGAGTCTTTCCTATTTCATGCAACTTGACCAGAGTAGAAAACATTGCATGGTGGATTAGAAAAAGAGTAAACTAAAAACAAATTGCTGGGCAAGCGAAGTTTTATGTTGCTTGCTTGCTCAACATTTTGTATGGAGTGTGACAGAAGGATTTGGATTTCTGTGCAATTGTATGAAAATGTTCAATTTGTACAAGTAAGAAACATCAGGTTTTACACCCCATTTCATGTACATGTAACTTGATGTAGTTATAACCCATAGTTCTGATTCAAGTAGAAATCTTACAAATGAGAATTTTAACAATGGCAGAAATGAAATCAATGTTATTTACCATATCTCTTTGACAAAAAGCTCATCTTTCAAGCAAAGTGAAATTGGTTTATTAATCTCTGATTTGCGTCAAATTATATTCGTTGTCAATTACAAAACACAAGTATTGGTTTAAAAGATTGATGCATGTACAAATTGTTGGCTAATCTCACGTCATGTTTGGTCTCGGTGTTAACAAGTTATGGCTTTTTCAATCAATCATTGTGTCGTCCAGAGAATATAAATGAAAAGATTGTTCCCCAATCCCAACCTCAAATAAATTGTCTTGAGATAGAGGGTTGATAGTATGTCCCTATTAGAATATTAGTTATTGCAGCATGCCACAGAATGACAGAGCTGCGTTAAAATTGTCAGCTAGCAATCTGAGAAGATCATAAGAAATTAGAAGAATTTCAGTTTCCATTGTTTAACACTATGCTGACAATTTGATTGAAGTATGGCTTGAGCCATTCTGATATGTTCATTCCCTGAATATAATAGATGTACCATATCAAGAAAGTCGACACATTTACATTTATTGCAATTTGAAAACTAATCATATGCCAGAGATGTAATTTGTAGTTTGCTATGATTTTGACATGAAGTAAAATACGGAGAGATAATATATTTTTATGTAAAGAAATACAGAAAGAGATGATAGCAATCGCTAATAAATCCATCAGTAATTATTGGTGGATAAATGTTTAACATATATGGATTATCATCATTTGAACTTGTTACCCCCTTTAAACTCAGATGTGGAATAGGCCTGGGTTATTTCTGCTTATTTTTATCTTTATGGTTTTAAAGTAAAGCTTTAATATTATTATATTTCTTTCTTTTTTTTTTATCTGACAAGATTATTTAAAAACTTAAGTACATGCTTCATTTGAAAATCATATTTTCATCAAGAAATGGAGGGCAAAGTCATATCAGGATTTGTAAGCTTCAATTACATTGTACTTCATCAAGAAATGGAGGGCAGTGTCATATCAGGATTTGTAAGCTTCAATTACATTGTACTTCGCATGAATCAGTTGTAGTGGTATTTATTTTGTTTAAAACAATCTGAAAATTAATATAATGACTGCATATTTATGAAAAGGAACAATGATAAGTTATCAATCGATACAAACTTTTATGTGATAGTAACCATTGCAAGGATACCTGAACAGAGTTAACGTGTTACATACAAAGTCAATTTGTGGTAGATTCCTAGTAAACTTAGTACAGCACTCCCTAGTTATAATTCTGTCCATGGGAGCAATGGAGTACACTACCTTATAGTGAGACCGACTTACAATGAAGTACATAGTGAAATGTAATTTCACTAATATATGATAAATGGAATCCATGACCATACCCGCCTTATAACAGGAATGGTGTTATAATGAAGGGTGCTGAAGTGAGGGACTGCTGTATTTCTGTTAAATTATGCAATCATATTTTCACACTACCAACCTGTATATTGTATATTGTGGGAAGTACTTTGCTAATGAGTTTGGAATCTGTATCTCAGTACCGTACATACTCGCCTATAAGCCAATACCAACTGCAAACTGCATAGACCCAGATCTGCCATCACATAATGCGCCGGCAAATCTGGGTCTATGCAGTTTGTAAGGACTAATCAGTTGAACAAACAACATAGACTCTGATCTGCTGGCACATTACGCGAGCATATACGTTATATATATATTTTCTTATTTACAATCTGCAGGAATACATAGTACTAGCAACATTATGTGTATGGTAATTTCAACATAGATGCTTAAATTGGGGTAAATCTAATTGTTCTGACCTTTCAACAACCTGAAATGATATATTTCCTTTGAGACTAGTGGATGGCTGTGCTGTTGGAAGTGGTGCTTTTTTTTATATGTGTGTACAATATTGTTATAATTTGAGAACTAACTAAATGGGGTCTGACCAATCTCATGCCACAGACAGGGCAACCAGATGCTGAGTCTTAGTTACTGTATGTGTGCTAAAAGAAATTTATATTCCTTTGGGCTGCTTCATGATTTGGTCTACAGTTTTTCAAAATTTATACGTTTAAAAATGTTTTATATAGGATGAAAATGACTTACAATGAAAAAAAAGAAAAGTTTTAAAGCTAACAGTCTTAAAATAACAGCTTTTTTCTGGGCTTCAGGTTTTTTCCCTGGTAGCCCACCTGGCATACAGCTGACTAGAGTCAAGCAGATCAATCACTAGACTGAAAGATCATGGCCATCTAGTAGTTATCCAGAATGATTTTGACCTTTAGTTAAAACAAAACTTAAAAATGAAACCTAAAATCTTTTGGAAGAACTGTATGCATTTCCACAAGAATAGAAAGAAATAGCAATATAAAGCTTATTTTTAGTCCCAATTGCATAAAATAATATACCTAATACAGCAATGAATTTCTTTTTCTTTTTCAGCATCTTCAATGATGGTTGCTCAGTCCAGAATGAGTCCTACCAATTCCTCTATGGTTGCTATGGAAATGAAGCATCACTCCATTTCTCCTCCTCATGCCATTTCCCCATACAGATTATCCCCCAGAGTTCATTCATCCCCGTCCCCAGTGCTGCATCAAACAAGCCCACACATCACTGGTGCACAGACCACTGCCTGGCTCAATTTAAGGGAGAGAACTGAGTCTGAACAAGAAGGACCACTAAATTTGACGAAGAAAGTAAAATTAGAAATGAAGTCTGAGCGACCAAGTGATGAATATTTAGGTTTTCCTTTCATATCTTCTGTCAAGCTGGAGAAAGTTGTGACGCCACCACCTGCTCATAGCAACCATCATCGACAAACTGTTGTATCAACTCCACCAATCACTTCCACATTTGTCGGAGTTCGTCCCCATTTTATTCCACCTCATTATGTGACGAGTCCCTTCATGGGATTAGCCAGTCATCTTCCAGTTACAGCTGTATTGAACAATCTGTCCAATAATATGACCCACTCCCATCTACTGAATGGAAAGAGTCACTCTGAATCAGAAAAGGTAATTTCTGTTTATAAAACAAAAAAATTACAACAACAAAAAATTTATTTGAAAAGAGAAGCAGTGCTTTTTGGGTTGAAGAAGAATAACTTCTTCATCTAGAAGAATGTTTAGCACTGTTAGGACATAAGGTATTTGGGTTATATTGAATATCTAGTTCCATCTGGGAACGTCTAACATGGTGGATTAAAGCATGGATTTTTGAAGACATCATAGAGAATTCATCTGATTGTACAAATGTTCTTCATCATTTGAGAGATCTATTTTATGCACCTATACAAAAGTGCATCCGATTTATATCATGCAGTGAACACTTTAGAATAAACTTAAGGATATTCACAGTGGCATTTTTAAGCCTGCCAAAACTCTGTAGCATCACCTTCTATAACAAACTTTTAAATACTGAAACTTTGTTGCAATCCAGTAGTTTTTGTCCACTCCTTTATCATTAAAATGAAGTGTAAATATTAAAGTGATGCTCATTGACATATTATGGGAAACTATATGAAAACGGATTACTAATAAAGGTACTAGTTTGACCTAAACCCTTTACTTTTAAAACTTCTAACACTCTTATGACACACTCATTATATACATGTATAATGCTTTCCTGAAAAATGAGATATATATATATATCATGACTTGATTGTATACATGTTGTATAGTACAACTGTTATGGTTGTCTGTCAATTATTAAACATGTAGCAGCAATGCCTGTCAGGCTTATTGTATGATATGTAATTGACTGACAGCTGGAGCTAGGTGGGTTGAGTTTGGGGATTTGTCAATAATCATGTGAAAAGATTAAGGTTTTATATACAATACCAAATACTAATCAGAATCATTGTGATAGCAAGTAACATCAGGTGACTAGTGTAGTCTGAACAATGAGAATAAATCTCTAGTCCAATGAAGTACATGATTTTGTCCAAACTTTAATCAATTATAATTCTACACGTGCACACACACACACACACACACACACACACAATACTTGAAGCAGTGGTATCTAGATTTATCTTGATTTTGGACCTCTCTGTAGATCCATATGTCCCAGGAAGTAAGAAAGATTGCACAAAAACTACTGAACATAGACAAATAAAATTTGGGTTGCATATTTGCATGAATATGTAGATGACCTTACTAGATCTACAGGCCATTACTGCAACTTATTAGATCTACAGGCCAGTACAGCAACTTACTAGATCTACAGGCCATTAAAGCAACTTACCAGATCTACAGGCCATTACAGCAACTTACTGGATCTACAGGCCATTACAGCAACTTACTAGATCTACAGGTCATTACAACAACTTACTAGATCTACAGGCCATTACAGCAACTTACTAGATCTACAGGTCATTACAACAACTTATTAGATCTACAGGCCATTACAGCAACTTACTAGATCTACAGGCCATTACAACAACTTATTAGATCTACAGGCCATTACAACAACTTACTAGATCTACAGGCCATTACAGCAACTTACTAGATCTACAGGCCATTACAGCAACTTACTAGATCTACAGGCAATTACAATAATTTAAAAATTATTTTTTTTACTCATTATGAACTTTTTGGACTTGGATTTTTTTAAAATAAGAAACCATATTAGCACGATTAAGCAAAATCCTCTATGGTAGACAAATGAAATTTGGTATGCATGTTTGTAGGATTATATTTTCATGTAATTATAGCAATATTTCCAATTTTTAAAGAAGAAATTGGGGGTGGGGGGGCTTTTTGGTCTGCATGTCTGCAAAAACAAATCTAGTTTCTTCATACAACATGGACACACAACAAATATACAGGATTTTTATCCATGTGAAATTAGAAAATAGTACAATTTCACAATTACAAATTAGTGACAGTTGTGAGGTTTTTCCTTTATCCCTTTTATTTCCAGGAGAGTTTAGTTCAGGAGATGTTGGCACGCCAGTTGTCCCAGGCAAATACACAGATGTTTCCTGGCCTTCAGTTGCCGTTTTATTCCCCTGCTTCCATCTCACACTTGCAGTCGATGGCCATGCCAAAAAGTCGACCAGACGTAATATCCAACGACAGTGCTGACAATGCCAGTAATAATAATTATGTTCAACATCTTCAAAGTAATTACTGTTTTTAGTTCACTTGGCTGAAGGAAATTGTCCATCCATCCATCCACATTTGTTATTTTGGACTTCTTTTTAGAATCTACTGGACCAATTTAGATCAGACTTGGCAGGAATATTCCTTATAACATGCCCTACCAACCATGTTTTGGGGGGGTGGGGGGTGGCTGCCCTAGTAATGGTGTGGCTTCCATAGCAACCATATGGAAAATCTTATTTCAGCTTCTTAGGACAGGATTTATGAAAAGTTTTATTTGGGGTGACTGTGGCTTCCAGAGCAACTGGTGAAAACCCTTCAAATGATACTCATCTCCCATCAAGTATGGCTCTTGTTACTAATATATTAAAAACTATCTCAGAACGACTTTCCGAATCTGCCTGACCATATCAGACCAATTTGATAGGTAGAGTCAATGCAATGGACATAGTTAAACAATGTGTCAAGTACCACCATTTTCAAACAAATACTGTATATACTCTCGTATAATCCGGGTCCAAATGCAAACAACATAGACCCTGATCTGCCATCTCAAAATGCACTGGGAGATCAGGGTCTATGTTGTTTGTTCTATTGTTTAGTCCTTATAAACTGCATAGACCCAGATCTGCTGGTGCATTATGTGATGGCAGATCTGGGTCTATGCAGTTTGCAGTTGGTATCGGTTTATACATGAGTATATACGGTAGCTGGAAATTGTCCTGACATATTACTACTACATTTGCCTTTTAGACTATTGTATGTCATATGAGCAATATCGGGCTCACTTGGACCTCTTGTTGTAAGAAGAAAAAAATACCATGAAAGTCGGAGTAAATTTTTTAAGGTTGATCTGAAATTTGTAAAGCTCTTGAAATTTATAATTCCACAATGGACCGTTAGTATAGTTAGCCATCTTATTGATAAAAATCATTTAAAAAAGTGAATGCCATATATATTTCCATATAAGAACAGCTTGATACAAGCAGCATATTTTCACATTTTATGCAGATAGATTGACTAAAAAAATGCAATCACATTTTTTTTTATTGCATTTAAATGCAATGATACATTTTTTTAACGCATTAAAATGACACAAAACACTCTTTGCAGTTGAGTGAACATAAAATACGGGTATATACGATACATTGAATTTATGTGGCTCATATTAGGAAGGAGATATCACATCTACAGAAGACATGGAGAGTTTATCCCTAGGATTTTATTAATCAAGGCATGAGGAAAGAGGGGATTAGGTCATAATTACCTACTTATTATATCAGCCAAATTTGAAAAAGCCAAGCAAGTAGGCATTTTATTGTTCACCAAATAACATTCTCTGATCTCAGCATGGTAATGATCCCCCTTCTTGATGGGGCTACATCATTTGTAACAGTTGTGTTGTGTAAATTAAAGGGAGATCTTACAATTCAACTGATTGTCGTAAATCGACATCAAGCCATTAGTTCCTTAATTATGATGCCTTTCAACTTCCCAATAATGATGACTGTTTATCTAAATGTGCTATCAGAATGGAGAAAAATTTGGCCTTGTTCTCACGCCAATAATGAGCTAGTCTAATGAAGTCTTTTAGTTGCTGAAGTGATTAAAGACACTTAATTTGACTGATATTGTAAGTACTTGTGCCAGAACCATTCCACATGGCAAAGTAATTTAGATCCAAATTTGATGATGTTTAATAGTGTGCAGCCTTCAGATTTGTTTCACAGAAAGGTTGGTTCATATGAAGTGTGTGAATAATTCTTTAATTCGATAAAAACTTAAGATCTGTTTAGTTGTAGACTTCCAATGAAAACTTAAGATCTGTTTAGTTGTTGACTTCCAATGAAATCTTAAGATCTGTTTAGTTGTAGATTTCCAATGAAAAGTTAAGATCTGTTTAGTTGTAGACTTCCAATGAAATCTTGAGATCTGTTTAGTTGTAGACTTCCAGTGAAAACTCAAGATCTTTCTAGTTGTAGACTTCAGTTTTTAATACAAGAAATAAGGTTTTTGAAGTAGAAGTTATAATGATTCTTCATTTGAAATAAGCTGGTATGTTTTGCAGTCATAATTTGAGGAGGACAAAAATCTATTACCAAGTATGTTACCACCCTACTATCCGTACAAAAATCTATCACCAAATATGTTACCACCCTACTATCACCAAATATGTTACCACCCTACTATCACCAAATATGTTACCACCCTACTATCACCAAATACGTTACCACCCTACTATCACCAAATATGTTACCACCCTACTATCACCAAATATGTTACCACCCTACTATCACCAAATATGTTACCACCCTACTATCAGGAAAACCGGATCAACACTTGTACAATCAGTGTCCATTTCAGGCAGTCTGCTTTTTTTAAATCAATGTTTACCGCACAACTCAAAATGATCTGATCATTACATTAAGACATCACTGATATAACATTATTTTTTACCCAGGTGTATCATTGTGCAGTCTTAGAGAGATTTGATGTAATATGATGTGGTTGTGAGTTCTGTCTCTTATTAAATTATTATAAAGGAAAATTCTTACGCAATTTAAAAAATCACAATAACATTTCTGTGAAAGAAAATGATAAAGTCACTGAAAAGCATACAAGACCTTTAGAAACCTGTATTGATTTATGACCTGTTGTAAATTGGCTGCACATTCTTTGTGTTGTATACCGATGTGAGCTCATTAATTGTGTCATACTGAAAACATTCACCCACCAACATGCGCTATTTTATAAGAAGGGTCTGTGATCTTCAGTCTGTGCAAATTTTATGAATTTTTAAATCCTCATTCAGTTAATTTATGGAGAAGTATTGACAGCAGTACTTTTACACATACTTTTCTGTGTAATTACCCTTACTTGGGGAATAAATGTTTAACTTAGAGTAGCAAAAAAAATGAACACTCACCCATAAATTGTTTAAATGATTTCGGAATGCTTTGGGTTCTTAGCTATAAAATATAGGTTTGTCAAAAAGTTAAATACTCCAACATTTCACAAGTCATCATCCTTAAACAGAGAATATTGGGTGCAGTGAAACTTTCCGGAACCAACCCTTTGTAACCTGGTGTCCTTTAAATCAAAATTCTGTATACTGGACAGCTCCATAATATAAGCCAATCTTTGGTCCCAACAGTGTCAGATTTAGGGTAGATTTACTGTACATTTAAAATGTTTTGACAATTTATCAGTTTGATTGTATCCATATATAGTGAAAAATGTTTATAAAGGACTTTGAAGGGACTGCACAATTTTGCCCTTTATTGACAGGTGTCCTATATGTAGAGGTTAAATATACAAGTGAATAAAAGAGAGGGTTGGGGGATCAATAAAAGAGAGGGTTGGGAGATCAGTAAATAACATCCTTTATTAGTGGGTGTCCTTTACATAGAGGTCCCCTGAGACAGATTTAACTGGACATGGACAAATGCTGTACATAATAGAAGAGCTCTCAGTTATATTTTGAAAATACCAGTCCAGGGTATTATTTCAGTATATGGAAATGTACAGATGTAATATTTGAAAACTGTGAGTATATGGCAAGCTATTGATGTAATTTTGAGTCCAGAGCCAGAAATTCTAAGACCGAGAACTAAGGACTGACACTATTGAGAGTTCTGAATAGCAAAAAAAAGTATGAGGTGTTTTTTTGAACCACAAAAAAAATTTGGAGATTTCATCTAAAGTTAAAGGCTATTTAGGGCATCTGTTTTCATTGTCATACAATAAAAAAATTAAAAATCTTTATAATTTTTTTTTTTTTTTTTAACCACCAACAAGGCCTGACAGTACTTGTTGCTAATGGATATTTGGTATTTTTTCAGGCAAAATGTTTGGGGCCAAAATCATCCGTTCCCAGAAAGACAAGCCAGATCCAAACAGACCACATGTCAAGAGGCCCATGAATGCCTTCATGGTCTGGGCACGTGAGGAGAGACGAAAAATTCTCAAAGCCTGCCCAGATATGCACAACTCCAATATCAGCAAAATTTTGGGTAATTTTTTAAATTATTTTCAGCATTTTCATTTTTATCTGTGTGTCTGTTGTTTGTAAAAAGACAATGTATATTGAATGTAGATGAAAAATTATAAATTTTCTTTCTGTCAAGACCACATTAGTGGGAAAGCCAGTAATAGTGGTAACTTTTCTGACTGATGCATCATTATCAGTGGTTTTCTTTGGTTTGGTTAAAGTTTGTGTACAGAAATAAATCAAGGCACTATAGCAGCAATATGTAATCAGTAAAACAAATTTCTCTTTGCAGGCGCCAAGTGGAAGGCCATGACAAATGCAGAGAAGCAGCCTTACTATGAGGAACAGTCCAGACTCAGCAAGCTGCACATGGAAAAGCATCCAGACTACAGATATAGGTCAGTTTAACTTCCTGGTGTCATAGTGGGGCACAGTGTGCAACCAAAGTGGGAGTGGAACCTGGGACTTACCAAATATTATTTAGGCTTTCCACTGCTCACACTACCCAAGTTGACATCCTAGAGGGTTTCTGCTGGGTGTAAATTGTCAAATTTGGTAGCAGTGATAGGATCATATTTGTCAATTCTGTCATACTTTATAGAAATTTGACATTCAGTCTCAGTAAGTCTTTGTGGTCTTAAGGGTGCAACAATGGGACACATTTCTAAAAGTGTCACAGGAAACTGGTTTGAAACTTCAGCTTTAATATTTTAAGTGGCAAAGCACTCAGCTAGCATTAGCTAGTTGTAGGTTCAAGACCAGATGCAGCCATGTATATTTCTCTCACTTCATACACTATTGGAGTTGGTCTAGATTGTCGCAAAAATAGAATGAGTGCATACTTATTATTTTTTAATATAAAGACATTTTTGGAGGGTTGTATTTGCTTCATAAAATTCTTCATTGTCAGCAGTTCCAAGTCAAAATTATTAACAAACAGACATACATACATACATATAATTTCCTGCTCTCTCTCTCTCTCTCTCTCTCTCTCTCTCTCTCTCTCTCTCTCTCTCTCTCTCTCTCTCTCTCTCTCTCTCACACACACACACACACATGCACATGCACTACTAGTCATGGTAGGCACTTCTAAACCATTGATTGAAGTTGTACTGATTGAAATGAAGCCTTCAGCAGAAGCAGTACATGAAAATCACACTTATAAATTTGAGTAAGCATGAAACTATTCAGGAAGGTAGAGGTCTTATTCATTTAATATCATTGATATTATTGGATGCAGGCATGGGTAAAGCACAAACAAATAAAAAAGTTTTACATTTTTGATGCTGTCTTTTATTGCACATTCTTCAAGTAATTTTCTTAATCTTGTATTATAGACCTCGCCCCAAGAGAACATGCATTGTGGATGGCAAAAAGCTGAGAATATCTGAGTACAAATCCTTAATGAAGTCACGTAGACAAGACATAAGAAGGGTTTGGTATGGTGATTCAGGGACAACATATGTTGAAGGCCTCATTAATTCAACAGGTACGTTGATTTTGTCTCATTAATTCAACAGGTACGTTGATTTTGTCTCATTAATTCAACAGGTACGTTGATTTTGTCTCATTAATTCAACAGGTACGTTGATTTTGTCTCATCTGCCAAGCATAGGCAGGAGGTAGGTACAGTGAAATTGCATTTATCTGAACTGCATGGAAGACGCACATTTAGTTTGCAGGCATTTTGTGTCATTTAGTTGCAGACATAGGTTCAGTTCAGATCAGACGGTGTTTTGGATATCAAGATATGCAGATAAACAGACTTACATGTTACTTACCTGAGGTATTGTTATTGTTGTTGCTCTTGATATAGGTGTCAGCATTGACTTCTTGCATTTAGCTCCACTTCTCTAAAATGTTGTATGTGCACTCGTGAAACTTATGTGTGCATTAATTTTGAGAAGTAATGCTTACTTCTATCAGGTCACAGTTACCTACTTATGGATTTCAGATTAGGGTTCATATAATTGTACAGCAGACAAAACTAAGCATTCTGCAGATTTCTTGTTGAGATTAATACTTGCATTCATTTTTTGGGGTGGGTGGGTTGGTGATGAATATGGGTATAGATTTTTGGTCAAAAATTACATTGTCGTTAGTACTTGAATTTGTGAATGTGCTCTGTGTAGAGAATTGGTATTTGAATTTGTGAATGTGCTCTGACTGGAGAATTGGTATTTGAATTTGTGAATGTGCTCTGTCTGGAGAATTGATATTTGAATTTGTGAATGTGCTCTGACTGGAGAATTGGTATTTGAATTTGTGAATGTGCTCTGTCTGGGGAATTGGTATTTGAATTTGTGAATGTGCTCTGTCTGGAGAATTGGTATTTGAATTTGTGAATGTGCTCTGTCTGGAGAATTGGTATTTGAATTTGTGAATGTGCTCTGACTGGAGAATTGGTATTTGAAATTTGTGAATGTGCTCTGTCTGGAGAATTGGTATTTGAATTTGTGAATGTGCTCTGTCTGGAGAATTGGTATTTGAATTTGTGAATGTGCTCCGACTGGAGAATTGGTATTTGAATTTGTGAATGTGCTCCGTCTGGAGAATTGGTATTTGAATTTGTGAATGTGCTCTGTCTGGAGAATTGGTATTTGAATTTGTGAATGTGCTCTGTCTGGAGAATTGATACTTGAATTTGTGAATGTGCTCTGTCTGGAGAATTGGTATTTGAGTTTGTGAATGTGCTCTGTCTGGAGAATTGGTATTTGAATTTGTGAATGTGCCCTGTCTGGAGAATTGGTATTTGAATATGTGAATGTGCTCTGACTGGAGAATTGGTCCTCATTTTCTCACAAGAGGAAAGTTTTACATCAGGTATTCTAATTTGTGGCTTGCAACATCCACAAAATCCACAAACTTTGCTCCCCAGCAAAAAAAAATGAATTCTCAGTTATTAAAAAGGTGATTTCACTTTATCAATTCACTGAGTTACAAGTGCTAGGGTTTAACACTCATTTCTCTAATGTGTTGTTGTTTCAAGGGGTGGCCAGCATACCCTGTCTTGTGTATGTATGTTTATTTCTAACAACAATGAGGATTTCCAAAAGTGATTAATCGAATGGGAACTTGATAACTTTCACCACTTGAGCCTAATATCATTTAAAATAATTTTTTTCTTACATAACCAGTTCTTGTAAAATACTTTCATCAAAAACCAGGGAGACTTGGTCCAATTATGATGACAGTAATGCTGGCAATGACTATAATGATGACAGTGATTCCACTTGTGTAATTTCATCACAATAAATGATTGATTGAAATTACAGCAACAGCAACAGCAACAACCTTACATTACAACTGTATTTTTGATAATGATGATGAAATAGATATTTTTTATTTTTTTAATAGTGTAGTTGAAAGGTATGGTAAAAGAGTCATATACAAAAGGTATGGATACAATTTCCTTTCACTGTGCTTGTGCAAACCATGGTTAAGTGAAAACTTCATTTTGACAGTTATCAGCTGTGTTGTACTTTGGTTGAATTAATACGTGTTGATATTGCCATAAATAACTCTTCTGCTTAACCTAATATTTGAAATTTTTGGCTTGATGGGATTTTATCCCGAAGAGCCTATGGCATACTGTCTTCTGTCTGTTACTAAGAATAGTTTGGGTTCTAATAATAAGAAACTTGAAATATATAGCTATTCTGGCCTTTTGACTTTGAAAGACCGGTCAAGATAAATAAAGGGACATAACTCAAATTCCAATCCTGTGAGTAAATGGATTGTCAGAGTGGTTACCACAGCACTTCAAATAACATAAGAATCATTTCTATAGAAGATCCTCATCAGAGGTAATTACTAAAATATTTTTCTTAGAAGTATTTTATTAATTTTTTAACCTGTTCTCTGTTAAGAGATAAAGAGAAAGAATGCCTTGAAACATAATTAAGATTACATGTATTTAGCAAGATATTGGTATTTAATTATGATCATAAAAGAGGAACATAATATCTTGCAATTTATGTTCATCCCATTGATTCTGTTTAATCTAGTATTACCTGAATCCCGCAGGTCATCTGTATTTTCAATACTTTGATTTTGTTAGTTAATGTGCCATTAATAGAGTCTGTAGAACCTTTAAACATACACAATTACATTCTCTTTCACCCACATTCTTCTTTCAGAGGCCAGTTCAAGGAGCTCAAATCTAGACATTTCTCGCCTGTTATCTCCCTCCTCCTCCAATACAGCAGATGCCTCCGAGCTGTCCGGTAAAGAAAGTCCCAAAACCACTAGCATGACCAACCATATCGGAAATGGTCATCATATCTTTGATCGTGAAGACGAGGAAGAGGAAAGAGAGACAGAAATGGAAGATGAAACCAGTAACCATAGCGATGCCAATTTCAGTGATAGCATAGACCCCACTTCCGACGCAAGTATGGACATTTCATATGACAACACGGAAAACAGTTTGGATAACGGAAATTCTAGTGCATCACCAGTGGCCTCGTAGTCACAGTTTGAGTGTCCTTGAACTTTGACCTGTAATAGGCAGCACATGATGAAATTCACAATTCAGGTTGTCAGGACTGAGAGAGAACATCAGTACCTGTGTTCATGATAAAGAAAGAAATAGGGTCTGCTGAGAGCAAAGAATCTTGGTGCTATGATTGTGTTTGTGAAATGGAATTTTTACAAAAAGTGATGTTGAAAATGGCATGTTATCTAGGACAACAAAATTATACTGTTAATACACTTATTGTCGATATTATGTTCCAGCACTTTTTTGATAGCCATGTTTTCTTTGTCTGCTTGTAGGGAAATATAAAGAAGCTCAATAGTATGTGATACTTGTTAGTGCTGTTCAGTTATTTCCGTTAGATGATGATAGTTATTATTATTATTATTAATATTATCTGTATTAACTTGCTGCTAAAACAGTTTATACAGTCTAGTCTCATTTATCTGACCTCCATTTATCTTACTGTTGCATTTTGTACAATGACATGAGCAGGGACAAATTACAGTAAAATTTCAATTAATCATACACTAATTACAGTATTTTTCCTATGATAAACCCATAGCCGACAGTGTATTTTATTATATATTTGATAATGGGATATCAAAATGTATCAGTGGGAGAAAAATTTATATTGCCCCAGTGCTGATAAAAGCACTGTAGTGATTTCATCCTTGGGACCACTTTCTTTTTCCATTTAGGGAATAAATCTGCCCTTGGATAAAGATGTATTTTCATATTTCATTCATTTTTCTTCTTTTCCCCCTTTTACACTGTCTCTCAAATTAAAATGATGAAGAGATCATAAATAAAATGTGTTTATATTTTTTATGAAGATAGTGAAGCAATGAGAGGTTGTCAGTCAAAAGATGACTAAAAACAACCTCCAAAGCACAACAAATAGATTTCTTGTATTACCTTATTTAAATAAATTTTTAACATGAATCATGTGGATTGTCACATTAATGACTAGTATCTATTTGTTATTCCTTCAGTGTCCCTGATGCGCTCTCTTTCATGTCGTATGAGGAGACTATTATAAGTAACCTGTTGGCTGTGAGAGGCGCTTTATGATAGTGTTCCAACTGAGGTCTTTGTTTGTTGGCTGTGAGAGGCGCTTTATGATAGTGTTCCAACTGAGGTCTTTGTTTGTTTTAAAAAATGCACTTGGCAGAGAAATATTTTGACCAATTATTTTAAGGAATTTTTGACTTTTCTTACATTTATCTTTCTTTGGTATGCCTTATATGGGTATTTTAGCAGTATCTTTTGTCTCCAGGTGAATATTTATTTTTGCTTGTAGGGGTTTGTCTTACTGGGAATTCAGCAAGGTGTTTGAATTTGCCATGTTTGCTAAATAGCTTTTGCTCAGCTCTTTAAAGCTAGGATTGTGCCAATGGTCCATTAAAGCCCCCCCCCCACACACACACACACATACATACATACATACATACATACATACATACATACATACATACATACATACATACATACATACATACATACTCCAAAATGATAGAAGTTTTAAGGCAAAAATCTTTATCAAGTAATAATCTCACAGTTGGTTAAATTGATCAGTTTTATCACTCATCACACTTGCATAAGTATTTTAAAACAAAAGGTGAATGGGGTATGGATGAGTTAATTGCAAATCAAGATTAAGCAACTACCAAAATGTGGGTGAAGTATCTCTTTCTGAACTAGACTGCCAATTTGTCAAGACCACATAATTCAAGTTTGAATACAGAAATAACAAAATAAATATGCAAAACTGTAACAGGTAAACTCAAAATCATTAAACATATTTTTAATCTTAAAAATATTAGGTACCATAGGCTCTCAACTATATTGTAATGCATCTACCACCCCAACAATGTTCGCTAGAGCTGTGCCGACAAAAACAACTATACTGTAAAGCATCTACCACCCCAACAATGTTCACTATGCTGACAAAAACAGCTTCATTTTTCACATAATCATTAATTGGAAGAATTATTTTTTTTTAATCATTACATGTAGGAGAGAAATTTGTAAAAAGTTGCTGTTCTTATATTTATATAAAATGTTTGATCTTCATTTTATCGATGTCTTACAGCTTACTTCTATCTAGTGTCAACCACTTTGGAATAGAACAAGAAATAATAATGTAAAACAACATGAAATATATAAGTAAAAGAAAATCGACATATTTTTTAGTAGATATTAGAAAATATTTTACTCATGAAATGGAAACATTTTGTATTGTAACTCGTGGCCTTGCCTCTCATAACAATACAATGTTTCCACTTCACTCATGGAATATTTTCTGATATCGGCTCCAAAAAAAAAGTGTAGATATTCTGTTTATTGAAAAATGGGGAGTGAGCTTATAATTTGACATGGCTTTATTTAACATGCCAACATTTAAAAAAAGTTGTGATAGGCCTATCATCATGCTGATGCTTATCGTTGGATAAATACGGAATCTGGACTTTCTTATCCAGACACTGAGGCTTATCGTTGGATAAATACGGAATCTGGACTTTCTTATCCAGACAAATGGATTGTCTTCTGAACCTACAAGTTTGTTCCTTATTATTATTATTATTAAATACGGAATCTGGACTTTCTTATCCAGACAAATGGATTGTCTTCTGAACCTACAAGTTTGTTCCTTATTATTATTATTATTATTACAAGTTAGTTTGTAAAATAATTTCAATTATTTCCAGACAAAATTTGTTGCCTAGGGAGTCCAGATAATTGACATTCGACTGTAATGAAGTTCCATGAAGTCTTTTTTGAAGTCTTTTTAATAGATCATTGAGTAATGCAAACATTTTATAAATTACACCATTAGATTAATGAGTAATGCAAACATTTTATAAATGACACCATTAGATTAATGAGACTTAGACTTAGCTTTTACATGGAGACGACGACATCCAGATTTTTTGGATTGGATGACATGACATGTATGTCATATTTATTTTGTCAACCACATAAAAAAACATTCTAGTTGATGTTCACATAACAACTCACTGCCTCTTGTTTATTTCCTATTTTAGAGTATTTTGTATGTACTACTTTGTTCCATGTTGATATGCTAATCATATGAAAAAAAATTTGAAATATTTGAACAGTTGAACTGGAAATATATCTTTTTAAGGGACATGTCACTTATTAGTGGTTCTTTTTAAAATATCTTGCACTAAATTTAGAAATTTTCATAATATTTCTGGGATTGGAAACTTCTCGAAGATAATAATGATATTTCTGTTCTATAGAAGATACCAAAGCCCAGTTTCACATTAATCAGTTTTTTATAGCACATTTTTCTTTAAATCCAAATTGTCAGCCTTTTTACTTAATGCTATACATGTTTTTCAATCTCACCATCCTGTGTCATGCAAAATATTTCAGACTTTTTGACAGTGACTTCATGTGTTAGTCAGTCACAACAGTCAGTCAGACAGTGGCTTCATGTGTTAGTCACAACAGTCAGTCAGACAGTGGCTTCATGTGTTAGTCAGTCACAACAGTCAGTCAGACAGTGACTTCATGTGTTAGTCACAACAGTCAGTCAGACAGTGGCTTCATGTGTTAGTCACAAAAATGTATACATAATTGATGAAACAGATTTTTTATACTCCTGCAATGGGGTATATAAGATTGCTTGTGTCTGTCAATTTGTCTGTCCTTCTATCGTTCTGTCTGTCACACAATCTTGTGAAAGCAACTAGTTCCACAGTTTCTGATCTATTGCTATACAAGTTGGTAAATGGTATGGTCATTATTTGAAGATGCATCTATCAATCAATCACTTTGCTCCAACAACTTTTATACATCTGCCATGATGCATAATGTTATGACTTTGATCATCTATACATCTGTCCATCCATCTCGTCCCTTGTTCATTTTTGCACAGTAATTAAGAGTTCTCCATCATTGAGGATGGTTTTCACTTGGAGTAAGGAAGAAGCCTCTTGATATTTGGTCAAAAGGTCAAAGGTTGAGGTCACTGTGACTGAAAAAAGAAAATGGTTTCTACACAATAACATTAGTTCTACTCTTCAGACCTGAACAAGACTTTGCGGTTGGCTTGCACTTGGAGTAAGGAAGACATCTATTGATTTGGGGTCAAGGTCACTGAATAAAAGAAGAAAAATTGTTTCTTCACAAAAATTTAAGTTCTCAACTATGTACCTTCACCAAAGTTGGTGCATGACACACTCTTGATAAGAAAGAAACCTGTTGATTTTGGGGTCCAAAGGTCAATGCCATTGTGACTATAAGAAGAAAACCAACAATGTCCTACTAGTGTCTACATTAGAGGATTATTAAAATGTGCATATAATGTGTCATTCACAGTATTCTTGTTATAAGATTTATTGCCCTTTTTGACTTGCAGCTGAATGCAGAGTATGACAGAACTTTATAAATGCAATTAGTCTTGTTGTTTTCAATGGATCCCCACGAAACTGCATAATCTGAAGTTGAGCATGTTGACAGATCACTTTGCTCCTGCAATTTTTGTTAGAGTTTTTTGCCCATTTTGTCTTACAGCTAAATGCATCGTATGACAGAATCTTGTGATTACAACTAGTCTTGGAGTCTTTTATGGATCACTGTGAAACTTATTACACATTATGTTCATCATCGAAAGATATGCATGTTAACCAGTCATTGTAGTCACACTATGTCTGGAAGAGCTGTGCACTTTTTTTTAATACTAAAGACTCCATTCCATGATTGGTGTAGGGGTGGGTTGCGGAAGAAGTTGGGTATATATATATATGAGCCAATTGATGAGCCATTCCTCTAGTTTTTAACAAGGTTCGTAATAATAACATAATAATACATTTCAGCCAAATTTGATTTACAGGATTAACTTTATTTTTAATTAAAAACAACCACAGGAGGTAGGTCTTTAGGATTATTCCAACTTTTTTGTTGGAAAACCATTATGAACGCCAATAAAAGTCACCAGTTTTACACAACTAAAAATAGGTTTGTTGATGTAATATATTACTGTTTAACAATTTATAGGCATGCTTTCTTTGATTGCCTCAAATTAACACTTGTGCAGAATTTAGTATTTTGTTTTGAAATGGTAAATTTGTTATTAGCTAATATAAAACAATGTCATTGTTTCTGGGGTTCGAGGTACTAATATGATTTTAACCACTTTTGATATATGGTCACCTGTTTGCTTTTGACTTGTTTGAAAGCCTTTAAGTTTAGGATTATCTCACACTTTTGTACCCAGCAGTTTTAATGTTATTGACTGTTTTATTGCTCTGCAAGAAAGCTTACGAAAATCAAATAAACAGCTGAAACATTCAGTGTTAAAATATTGTGACAGTTTTCGTGCTTTTCAAGAAAACATACATGTATATCAAATATGGTGCTCAAGCAACCAATACTCAATAACTGGGATGAATGGTGTTTGGTGTTGTACAGAACAGCAACACAAGTAGTGATTTAGTGCCGAAGTAAAGTGCCTTGCCCAAGGACACACCATGGTAGCCTACATGGGCTGATCTGATGGTATGATTCTAACCCACACCCTTTTGGTCAAAGTCCATCATGCTAAACACTGAGTCACTGTGGCCCATTAAATGGATTATGCATCACACACAATTGCCAGAGCCATATTAAATATCGTGAGCTATAGGGAATCCGTAAATAACGGTGTGACCTGATTGCAAATTGTTTTGTCAAAACAGTGACACTATGGTTTGATTACAATGTGTTTTGTGGGATGACCTGATTGCAGAGTTTTTGTCAAAACATTGACAGTATGACCTAATTGCAAAGTTTTTGTCAAAACGATGGCAGTATGGCCCGATTGTAAAAAAAAATTTCAAAACAATTTGTTCTCCTCATGTCACATGTACATGTTTCAAAACAAATCAGTTTAGGCAACTCTTTTTGCAGTAGTGACTGCAAAACCGAGCTAAATGCAAAACTGACTGAAAATATCTGGAGTGTGAAATATAGGTCACAATAACATCATTTTGGAGTACTTAAATTAATTGCAAAAATTGATTATAATAATGGTCAAAATATAGATTTAGATATGACAAGTTTTTGAAGGCTGTTAGAAGTAAAAATGTTCTTTTTAGCATTCTTCATACTAATATGGTGCTATGTATGGTTTGAAGGCATCAGTATCATTTGCACATTTGACAAAAATGTTAGCTTCGCATTTGTGGATAAAATAGTAGCAGGTCAGTTGAGCAATGCTTTTGATTTAAAAAATCACTTATTTCATGATTTGATAAATTAAATCAACAGTTTTCTACTTTCATCACCTTTTATTTCGAAATATAAATTTCACATATTTAAATCTTGCTGCACTTTACACTTGCATTTTGTTTCAGAGTACATGATATTTTTTTTAACCTTTTTCCCATATATTTTGAAGTCTTAAATTATTTTGAATTGACAAGGAGCAAGTCTTATTTTGATGCTTTTGTACATGTGTTGATTATAAACATATTCTACCCGTTATTATATTTCTAGAAATCCTTGGTTTTCTAGTCGGGTCATTAATTTACAAAAAAAACATCCACAAAAATGGAGTAAATCCACTCAAAACAACAGTTCTCTGCAAAATGTATGTTTAATTGTTTGTTGGGTCACTGTTTTTCGCCCAAAAAGAAAACTCTAATGGAGATCCATATTTGTAAAATGGGAAAGATATCTGCATTTGAGTGTGAAATGAAACATCGTTTGAACTTGGAACAAATCTCACTTACCGTATATACGCGCATATAATCCCAATCCAACTGCAAACTGCATAGACCCAGATCTGCCATCGCATAATGTGCCAGCAGATCTGGGTCTGTCAGTTTGTAAGGACTAATTAGTATAACAAACAACATAGACCCTGATCTGCCAGCGCATTATGCGATGGCAGATCAGGGTCTATGTTGTTTGCATTTGAACCCGGCTTATATGCGAGTATAGACAGTATACTCTTAAACACACACATTCCTTGACATCATCGTAACTTTAATAACAATAATATACTATATTTACTTGTTTATAATGTTCCAAACTGCAAACAACCTACACCCTCATCTGCTGTTGTATTATGTTCTAGCAGATCAGGGTCAGTGATGTTTGTTCTAACATATATTCACATGCAAGTCTGATCCTGCAAGCTACATAGACCCCTTATCTGCTGTTGTATTATGTTCCAGCTGATCGTGGTCAGTGCAGTTTGTTGTACCATATATGCTTGCATGTAAGTTTGAGCCAGCTGCAAACAACATAGACCCTGATCTGCTGATGCATTATGCACTGATGGCATATCAGGGGTCTGTGTTGTTTGTTCAACTGATTAGGCCTACCAAACTGCATAGCCCCAGATCTGCTGGTGCATTATGCACCAGTGGCAGATAAGGGTCTATCTGGTTTGGATTTTATACATAGGTAAATGCATTATTTTCATCAGTTTTACCACAGCTTCTTTCAAATTTAAAATGTCACACAAAGATTGATCTCAATTTTCTTACATGTCATTAGTATGTGGCCATAACGTGTTTATTGCATCATTTTTTTGTATGTACTTATTGTTGTATATATAACAGTTCTACAAACTCATTACTACGAAGGCAAGAACTGTCTGTGCCTATGTGAATGAGATGTAAATGTCCTTACTTTTCTTAATCACCTATAAATCTACAATTATGGATCATTTTTGTTTCAACAAAATGACCATTTTCGGGTAACGTAAATCCAACATTAGTCAAGTAGGTATATATATATGTTATTTTTAGAAACATATTTAGATTTTTTTTAACCTTAACTAAAATAAATATTACATTTTTATGCAATTGTTGATGTATATTTTCATTTTTTACAGCTAATAGATGCTTGCTAAAAATTCATTGAAGTACATTATCGCCAAGTTGCTTTCTAGTCGAGCTTTGACATTGACAGTTGTCCAGATACTGACATATTGGTTTCAAACAGCATTTTGTATAGGTAAAATGCATTTTCTTTTGTTCACCTTAAAATATTTTTGCACCTATTTCATGCTTTCTTTTCTAATAAGTATGATGTGATTTACCATGGTTAACATTTATCAAGTAATTTAAAACCATTAAAATTTTTAGTAGTCAGGAAAGTTTATATTCAATCAATCACAAAATTTTTAATTATTCTGAAAATCACCTAAGAGTTTTCTTTACCAAAAATAAGTTCTCACAATATGTGTGATTTTTATATTTTGGCCAATAGAGAGACTATGGTTATATTTCCATCAAAGTCAAAAGAGATTTAAAACTAGTCAATTTGCTGCTGAACCATTACCCAAAAGAAAAATGAAAGGTTGAGATTATGGATCATAGCATTTGTTTCATTTCTAATAATGTTCTTTCCAATAGATTATAATTATGCCTTTCAAAGTAAATTTGTTTCCTATGATGATAATGTAAGGAATAGCAACAGAATTGCATTGTGCTTTGTCCACCTGCAGACAGCGACAGTGACTTTCCATAAATATTCACATACAATTCGGGTCCAACTGCAATGAACATAGGCCCCGATCTGTCATTGGATAATGCACTGGTCGATCTGGGTCTCTGTTGTTTGTTTTAATGATTAATTGTAACAAACTGCATATACTCAGATCTGCCAGCACATTTATGCAATGGCAGATCTGTGTTTATGCAGTTTTCAGTTGGATATGAATATATACAGTAAATATATACAGTATGCATCACTTTCTCAGGCAGCAATGACTGTGGTGTTAACAGTCATGTTGCTGTTAAGATTTTTTAAAGAGTTTTGTGTTAAAGTTTCTGCCGTCAGATACATTAAGATACACCAATGCGTGGGTTGCAGGTTTGATGCCAAATTCCACCATGATGTTTTTTTTTTTGTTCGATCTCTCTTTATGGGAAAGTATATTGTTAGACTTGTCATAAATCTGGAGTATTACTGATACAAGATCACCAAAGTACTGTTAAAAAAATAAAAGTTTGAAACCAAAATATGTCAGTGTTTGGAGAAATCCATCCTCAAGTATGATAAAAACTCTTCCATTGACGTATCATGCTTCCTTTTTATTGGAGGGTGACAGAATTTTTTGTTGCATGTACTGACCAGAATCTATTAGTAATATAATATCATTATCATCAGTGTCATTACAACTATGTCTAACATGAAATAGACTAGTTTTTAAGTTATAGATTTTATACCTACTGTTGTACAATTCAGGAATAAAAAGTTCCTTTAAGTGTGGTGTTGAGGTTTCATTATTGACTTTCTGATTATTATGTCTCTTCTGACCCCACTCGGGGAGGGAGTCTTGTATAGGGCTACCATACATCCTCTTTTTCCTGGACATATCCTCCCCTATGTCTCTTGTGTGTATATATACGTCTTCTTTTTTGAAAGTTCAAATATGGTAATCCTAGCCTTGTAGGCAAGATGTCTCAAAAACTATTGGGCCAATCCAGATTAAATCGGAAATTTTGATACCCTGAGCAAGACCCAATGAGGGACCACTGACAATGAATCCCCCAAGACCCAATGAGGGACCACTGACAATGAAGCCCCCAAGACCCAATGAAGGACCACTGACAATGAAGCCTCCAAGACCCCATGAGGGACCACTGACAATGAAGCCTCCAAGACCCAATGAGGGACCACTGACAATGAAGCCTCCAAGACCCAATGAGGGACCACTGACAATGAAGCCTCCAAGACCCAATGAGGGACCACTGACAATGAAGCCTCCAAGACCCAATGAGGGACCACTGACAATGAAGCCTCCAAGACCCAATGAGGGACCACTGACAATGAAGCCCCCAAGACCCAATGAGGGACCACTGACAATGAAGCCCCCAAGATCCAATGAGGGACCACTGACAATGAAGCCTCCAAGACCCAATGAGGGACCACTGACAATTACCTTCTCTGCAAGGATTATACTTTTTTAAATGAAGGATATTAGCTTGTAAGTAAGATATCTTCCATATGGTGAGACTGAAGTGGATCAAATTTGATATGCAGACGCTGGAGGAGAAAGCATGATCAATTTTGTTTTTGGTGACCTTGACATAACTTCACACAGTGATATTCCGGTGTGGAGAGTTTTTCTTTTTTTTAGGGGGGGGGGGGGGAGGGGATGCTCACATTGACCTTCTAAACAAGATATCTTTGAACCAAACCTGTCCTACTTGGATATTTAGATAATGTAATCTAATGATCAAGGTCACAGATGGACGAATTGTTTTGTGAAGGAATTGGCCAGTAAACAAGAAAATTACATCAGCTTGTAAGTAAGATATCTCAAATATGGTTTAACCAAATTGGACCAAATAAGATATGCAGGTACCAGTGTAGAGTGGGGTGGGTGGTCAAGACTGGATTAACTTTTTGTGACTTTCAAGGTTACAGGATGACAAACGATGCAGAGGGGCTTATGCTTCATGGGTGGGTAAGTAAGGCCTGCTTAGGGTGTAAGCAAGAAATCTTGAAGACAATTTGACCAAACCTGACCTACTTGGATATTTATATGCATTTAAAGGATCCCAGTGTTTTGTTAGATTCTGGTGACTGAACTAATTTTCAAGGTCACACAACAACTTTTAATTTAAATTGATTTTTTAAATTTTTTTTAAAAAACAAATATTCCCTGTACATAGGTAGCCATGGGTTGGGGAGCCATCCCACGGTCCTATGGACTGCCTTACAATTTCTTTTTTCCACATATGTCTTGTTGTCTATATGAAGGTTTCAAGCAGTTGAAATTTTGGATTATAAAAAGGGAAGAAAAAAAAATTATGTTAAAAGAAGAGGAAAAATGGATAACAAGAAGAAAGAAGGCAATATATATGTGGAGATGTAATTCTATATGGTGCTATTGCTGTCTATATAACTATAATAACAAACTTTTTGGGAGCAGTACATGCAATATACATACATACACATATATACACACTTAAATGTGTGTGTGTGTATATATATATATATATATATATATATATATATATATATATATATATATATATATATATATATATATATATATATATATATATATATATATATATAGACACACACACACATACATGCACATATACATGCACATATACATGCATACATACATACATACATACATACATACATACATACATACATACATCCATCCATCCACATATGTATATTATACACCTATCTGCATACATACATACATACATACATACATACATACATACATACATACATATGTATAATACAATAATAATTTTTTTTTTCTTTCCAACATTGCTATAAACTCTAAGAAAAGAGAAAGTGGTGTAGACCAGAGAGATTAAGAAACAGAAGTATTTAGAGTGAGAACATATGTATATAATAGGTACACATATAAATCTTATTCAACTAATTTGTACAAAGTATAACAGAATGTGATAATTCGAGATTTGCAGATGCATCAATTAATTTTCATAAATATATCTGAAGAATTTCAACCAATAGACAGAAATATAACTATGCTATACTACTAAATTAATACATGTGTGTCATTCAGTTACAAAACATTCCAGTTTATTGTTTTTTTTGGCTAATTTCATCTCACAAATGTAGTATCATTTTAAAAAAGTTTTTGAACAAAGGTAGAGATGGAGGTTTTCTTTCATGGTGCATAATATATATGTATCTTTTAGATATTAGTAATATAAAATTAATTACCTTGCCGGCTTCTAACATACCTGCAATTATTCCTTTAAGTGAAAAGGTATGCGAGATATTAGTGTTATTTCTGATCCACTGGTTTAAATCATTCCAAAACTGTTTCACGATAGCACAATTCCCAAAAGATCGTTTAATGTTTTAGGTGAATCCATACAAAAAACACATTTGTTATTATTTGCTATTCCAATATTTTCTAGAAAAGTGTTTGTTGAAAGAATTCTATGCAGTACTTTATACTGAAACCAAATTAGATTAGAATCTTTTGTATTTTTGTATGTTAAAGCAAAGTGCTTTGTCCAATCCAATTGATTTGGTAGATTCAATTGTATTTTCCATTTAGTTAGGGCGTTAGTTTCTAATATTTCTGTGTTTTTCACCAAGATACTATAAATATTTCTGCAGCCTTTCCTAGTTTCAAGGACAAGTAATGTCTTTTTTGCAATCCAAGTTTTTTCCAAAATTTCTGGTTGGGGTTTAATAGATAATCTATTCATATATAATTTCAGAGAGTTAATGACCCCTGCATATTGTAAAAAGTTGGTCCCAACATTATATATTTCATTTACTTTTTGCCATGAAAGAAATTCTCCTTTACTCTGGACAATATCATTTATAAATAGTATACCATTTTCAAAACATTTTTTTAATAAAAATAAAGACCCTTTGACCTTAATATTTTCATTATACATTAGGGCTTCAGCAAGAAAATCTGAAAAAGTCTTTGGAATAAACTTTTTGGAGTATATGTTATAAGAAATAAAAACATCCTTACAAAAAATATTATCAACATATCCTATGTTCCCTTCAATATAATTTATACCAAACTTATTTAATTACTTCAAGAAATTAAAACAATGAAACATTTAAGTTTACTCCATTTTGTATTTTTGGTAAGTATTTTTCTGACCCAGGATATTTTGAGAGAAAGTATGAAATTTTTTAAGTCGATCATTACAAGTCCCCCTTCTTCATAACTTTTATTTATTACTTTTCTTTTTATCTTGTCAACTGATGTAAACTTATTAATATGTGATTTAATTTTGATAAAGCAAGTGATTTTATCACAATAATTTTCCCATAGGGGGGTAAGAATTCTCTTTGACCACTGAGTCAATAGTATTTTGATTTCATTTAATTTACTATCATAATTAAGATTTATCATGTGACTTAAATCTGTAGAGAAGATAATGCCTAATATTGTGAAACTATCATCTATCCAGCATAAATTATATTCTATACACAAACAATCATCTATCCAGCATAAATTATATTCTATACACAAAACGGCTGTTGCTATTTTTCATGCTTCCTATCAATATTATTTTTCTTTCTCTATGTTTACATTAAGGCCAGAGGTCTTGCATAGAATTTTAACGTGTATTTGTAAGAGCTTTTTCAGATCCATCCAAAAACAATGTTGTATCATCAGTATACTGAGATATTAATTTTATTTTATTATTAGCTTTCCTGCACATTTTACCATTATATCAATCTTTTTTAAACCTTTATATAAACTCCAATTGTCCAAAAAAGACAAATTTAAGCGGTCCCATGTCTTTTTTTAGATAGGTTGCACTGTAACTAGTATCATTTTCCTAGACACTATTATCAACATCAAAAGATGAAATCATTTGTCATCATGAATGGTTTTCTAAGTACTTTGCACACAAATGAACCTTTTCAGAAAATATCAAGTAGTGACACTGGAAATCTATTTCTGGTCATCATAACCAAATTAGGTCACTTTTACTTAACCTTTGCACAAAGTATCAACTAGTGGCACTCAAAATGTATTTAAAATCATCAGAACCTTATTACCACATATACTCATGTATAATTCCATACCAACTGCAAACTGCATAGACCCAGATCTGCTTAATGCACCAGCTGATCTGGGTCTATGCAGTTTGTAGGAACTAATCAGTAGAACAAACAACATAGACCCTGATCTGCCGGGGCATTATGCAAGGGCAGATAAGGGTCTATGTTGTTTGCATTTGGACCTGGCTTATATTCGAGTATTTTATAGTAGGTCAAGTTTTGTCCCATGATACTAGAAATATCTATGTCACAAAATGACTTCCCCTTCGTGGCACAGAATAGTGTTTGTACTAATTAAGATCCATGGCCAAAAATAGACTACAATGTAATTGTTCAGGTCCATGTGTGATATCTACCACATTGTTTTTTGGACAAAGGTTCTAGCAAAGTGCAGATTAATGACAATGTAGAGTTCAAGAAAGTACTATTAGAATCTAATTTTGAGCTAAAATAAAGTTACAAACACAACTGTTCAAAAATAGCTAAAATAAAAACAGAATCATAGTTTGGGAAATAAACCGATTTTACCCCATGAAATGTATGTATTTATATATATATATACATAGCGTTTAACAGCACATTATCACAATCCTGGCTGTATAGAGTCGAATAAACGTTACAAATGTAAAATTCAATATATAAACCACACTTCTATAAGTTCAAGATTTTCTCTGGTGGTATATCATCAGAATGCTTCTTAATTGGCAAACATATGCACTCTGAGGCTCACCCATCAAGAAAATGAATTCACTTTTCCAACAAATCAACAGCATTTGAAAAGAACAGGCTGAAAAAATTGCACTTGAAAACACTCTGAGGAAGTTTGAAAAAAGGCTCAAGTGGGCCTGAGATTGCTCACTTTCTGACATCCATCTAAAAGCCAAATGCAAGGGAAGGTGGCCCAGAAATCTGGGTTAGTATGATGGTTGCTGATATTGACAGGTTTTTCAACTTTTAGTAACAGCTGCTGTATTAAATGATGGATTGGCATGAGCAAACTTGAAAGGCCCTAATGCTAGGATGCTGTGAAATTTGGTCAAATATGTAGTTTTTTTGGGGGGTGGGGGGTGTAAAACTAATTTTAATTATGCAATACTTACCCATCGCTTTTATGCAGCTTATTACTTTTTTGTGTGGAAAAATCTTGTCTGTTCGATGTGTATACATCCTCCCACAGAGTGGAGAATTGTCAATAAGACACGGTGCACTCGTGTACCTCTCTGGGCCTGTGCAGAAACAGTCATCTTTTTCAAAGGTGACATTATGCCAGGACATCAAAGTGGGGTGGGAGGAGGGCATTCAGTAATAGTGATAGGTAAGTATTGCATAATTAAAATTAGTTTTACCCCCCCCCCAAAAAAAACTATATTTTAATTGCAACAATGCGTTACCTATTGCTATTACGCAACTGAATTTGTCAGTTAAGTGGCTAGGCTGATGTGTTACACTGATCAAACACAGAGAAAAATGTAAAGTACCGGTACTCACCATTTGAGGGAGAGATCAACTTTAAAATTTGTTGGTGTCCCTCTGGGCCACATGTTGTGTAGCAACTATGGGTCCCAGAGAAAAGATGCCTGCACTTTGTTGTGCTAATGACCAAAAGTAGAAGGAGGAGAAGGTAGTATGGGATTGCCAAAATGCTGCCTTCATGACATTTTCCAAGGAAGAGTGATTCAGATAGGCCCATGAGGCAGCGACGGCTCGAACCTCATGGGCTTTTAGTTTCATAAAAGAGAGGTCTCTATTGGTAAGAGACTGATAAGCTCTTTTGATTGTGGTGACAATCAATGTGAGACAGCAGAGGCCGAAATACCAACGGAGCCCTTAAGAGGAAGGAAAAGATGTTTCCTACCCTTTCTTTTCTCTTTGGAAGCATTTAGATATAAACAAAGTGCCCTAACTGGGCATAAAAGCCTATCTTGATCATCTCCAGCACAGATTTGACTGAGACTGTGAATCTCTATAGGTGATGGAGCTACCGAAGGTAACTGATTTTTGGCTAAAAAGCCTGGCTGACAAAGGAAGGAAACAGAATTGTAATTGCCATTAAACCAGAGACAGCAAGTATCAACAGACAATGCATGAATCTCGCTACATCTTCTCGCAGACACCAAAGTGAGTAAAAAGAGTCCTGAGTGTGAGGTCCTGAATGGAAGCCTCCCTCAGTGGTTCATAGGAGGTTTTGGTTAAGGACTATAAACACAAGATAGATTCCATCTGGATATAAGAGAGTGGAGACAGATCTCTGCAGCTCAAAATACTTAATGAGATCAGGAAGGTGCGAATCTGAACCGACTGCTGGGCCCTGAGAGAATTTAAGTGTGTTGGAAATGGCAGCTCTGTAGCCCTTAATAGTCACTACTGAACATCTTTCAGTCTCAAAAAGGAACAAAAGGAAATCAGCAACGGAAGTTATAGAGGGACAGCTAAGATCAACATGTTTCCTACTGCACCAATCACATAAGATTCTCCACCTGGCATCATAGACTTTGGATGTTGAAGCTCACCTGGCCTGACCTGGACAGACTGTCCACTAAAACATTCTTCTTACATGGAATGTGGCAAACTCAGCAGGTAATGTTCTCCAAGGTGGCTCAGCTGAGGAGGTTCCAGACCTCCATGCAAAGAGAAGGGGCATGTGTACCTCCTTGATGTTGGAGATACGCTGTGACGGATGTGTTGTCGGAGGAGGCCATGACACATCGACCCCTTACTCTGTTGATGCACCCTTGCAATGCTAGAAATACAGCTTTCATTTCTAGGTTATTTATGTGGAGGGATGACTCATCCTGAGTCCAATGACCCTGGAGAATTATGCCCTAGGTGAGCGCCCCAACTGGAATTGGATGCATCGGCAAACAGATAGGAGTCAGGATCGGATGCATGCATGGGGACCCCAGTCTGGAATCTGTCCTGATTCATCCACTAGTGCAAATGGTGATGAAAGTCTGGTTCTAGAGGAATCAGAGCTGACAGAGAATCCCTGTATGGCTTCCACCTTGCAAGAAGGAGAAACTGTAGAGGGTGCATATGGAGACGTCCTAAGGGAACCTGATCCGCAGCAGCGTTCGAGATTCCCAATAGGGATAGGTAAAGGCAAGCAGACAAAGATGTTTTTACTCATAGTGCCTCAAGAAGTGCCAGGATTCAATCTATGCGATCCAGTAGAACCTGGACAAAGTTCTGGTTCATGAGGAAGTTCATCCCCATGTAAATGAACTCTTGAGATGGGATGAATTCAGAATTCAGACTTCTCGAGGTTGGGTAAAAGATCCTACCAAGTTACTGTGGACCAACAACAGAACAGATCCTGATGGAGGGACTGAACCTGAATGTTGTGGACCAGCAGTTGTCAAAGTACTGGAGAATCAGGGTTCTCAGTAATTGGATATAGGACGCTACTACTCCCATAACTCAGGTGAAGACTGGGTGCGGAGGCGATTCCGAATGGCAGAACCCAGAATTGAAAGATTTGCTATTTCCGATTTGGAGGAAATAGTTATTTCTGATGTGGTGGAAAAATCAGGGTGTGCAAATAAGCATCCTGAGGACGATGGAGACAACTTAATCTGATGGACGCATCACATTCCGGATTGAGGATGTGGTCTCCAGCTTGAAATGTTCCTCCAAAAGAACTGGTTTAATGGGTAGAGATCAAACATGATATGAAATTTTCTGATTTTCTTGGTGACCAGGTGATTCGGGAATAGAATGTGGGAGACTGATCGTTTAGGACCTTCTCGACTGCCTCTTTCTGCAAAAGAACATGGGGGTCCTTGAAAGAGGTTGTTGTTCCCGAAATTTAAGTCAGTAACCCTTGGGCCATCCCCCCTCGTTCCTTGGGAAAGGAAGGTGGGTTGTAGGACTTCCTCCTAGAGACTCTTTGGCGACTTCCGCGCCAAGGACCTGACTGACGAGGAGGTCTCATTTGAGGTTGTGCATTGGACTGGGGCTGCATCTATGTGAAGAATTTAGCAGGTGGCCCCTGGGGAGCAGTTTGCATTAGTACGCTTCCTGGCTGATTGCGATGGACTAGGATCTATGTTGATGATCCTTCAAATCTTGTGAAGCCATGGTGGGGATGAGTCCTCTGAAGAGGCTCTCGGTTTCCAATGAAGCAGCCCTTAGAAGGTCTTTACTATGGTTAAGTAAGACCTTCGAGGAGTTCAGCGCAACATCATGGTGGATGTGTAGAAGTTCCGCTGATAAAGCCATGGCAACAGAAAAGGAATGCAGGGATGTCTTGGCCACAGTTTCCAGCATGTATTGTAATGCAGCTGGATTCAGAACGGCCTCCTTGAGTATACTAAATAAAGTAGCTGAGAAGAGCTCAACATGGGAAGCTATGGTGACCAGAAGCCAGACTTTCTGCTCAATGGTTTCAATTGTTTTAATGGGAAGGCATACCCAGGCTCCAGTTCTAATACCCACTTGAGACACATCTGCATCCAACTGGGGAGGCTTAATGGGCCACTTCGGGGAATGTACCTGGTAACTAGAGGCAGAGACCTTAAGTCTCAAAGTAGAGGGAGGGACAGACCACCCTCTACACCGTCTAGCACAGTCTTGGCCTGTGGAGCTCTGTGATATTTCTTCAATCGTTGAAGAATGTGGAAGGAGCAGGCGATGTGGTTGTGCACTAGATGGTTTCAGATATAAGTCCACGGGTAGCCAGCGGTAAACATTATCCAAAGACGAGATCTCCTCCTCTTCACCCAACTGAGAGGAGCTGGTTGGCCTGATAGGAGGCATTAAATGAGCTGTTCCTACCGTGAACTCATTAGAGTCAATGAGGATAGATAACGCACCATCATCTAGAACACTCCAAGCAGGAGAGTAGCTGGGAATCACTATGTCCTTCGGAGGAAGTGACATAGGTGCACTCTGTGCCATTTCCCATACTTGTTCGCCATGGTGAGTAGGGTTAATATGTGTTCTAGAAGTTCCAGGATGAAGACAAGATCGCTGGTCTTTTGTGGATGATGCTATGCCTCCAGCCTTCCTGGTGAATGCCACCTGACAAGGAGGTGATGGCGAGTCATGAGCCACTGCATCACCTCTTTTCTGGGTTCAGGTTCCAGTGGCCCCAAGGGGACATAAGGGACCAACTACCCTGAGATGGAGGTCCCCTTACCTAGTCTGAACCCGCTAGGCAGATTCCCAATCCTGTACCGGGTGTGATGGTAAAGTGGGGAGGGGGAACTTGGTCCGATCCCTATCCCTGTACCACGAGGCCGCTGTGTAATGACCGGTGTAAAGTCAGCGACTGGTATGAGATGACCGGTGGCCGGTGACCAGTATGATCTGACCAATCGCCAGGAAGAAGTACCAGTGACTGGTCACCATACATTGACCAGTCACTTCAATCAACTGATTAGTGACCAGTGCCTGGTGACCATTCAGCAGACATTGACAGTCACCAGGCAAAGACCAGTCACCAGACACTGACCAGTGACAGGACTGGTCACTGGTCACCACATAAATATGTCATTACCTAGTTCGTCTTCATCATTCATCAAGATGCGGTGCTGCTCCTCCCATTCGGGAGGGTGCGACACACTAACCTGAGACAAGCGGTGCACTTCCTTCCTCTTGGTGACATGACACGAGCCACAGCATCGCCTCTATTCTGGATCTAGGGTCCAGTAGCCCAGGAGGCACAAGGGACCAATTATCCCAAGGTGGAGGGACCCACATTCCAAACAGATTCATTGGGATAATAAACAGGGGGCTATACCAATCTGATCCCCTTCCCTAGTCAGGACTCTCCGGGCAGACTCCCAACCCTGTACAGGGCATGATAGTAGAGTCGGGAGAGGGGGGATCTCAGTCTGATCACTATCCCCGTACCATGAGTCCTCTGAGTGATGACTGATGTAAGGTCGGCAACCGGTACAATCTGACCAGTCACTAGAATGAAGCGACCGGTGACCGGTCATCATACATTGACCAGTCACTTTGACAAACTGCCCGGTGTCCCAACATTGATCAATGACTGGACTAGTCAATGACCAGTCCCCAGACATTGACTGGTGAATGGACTGGTCACTGGTCAGTCGACATAGATACATCAGAGCCTAGTTCATCTTCATCACCCATCAAGATGCGGTGCTGCTTCTCCCATTTGAGAGGGCGCGACATGCCACCCTGGAAGTATTGGGTGTGGTGCAGCTCCTCCCTCTTTGAAGGGTGTGACATGCTATCCTGAAACAAGCAGTGCACTTCCTTCCATGCAGAAGACAGCATCACGCTACTGTGAATGTGAGGCGTGTCCTATTTTTCATTCTGTTTCATCGCGGGGGGGGTCGGGGGGGTCCACTCCTTGAATGTTCACTATTCCCACCTACAGGAGGGGCCTTACCTTGCATTTGGACCCAGCTTATACGCGAGTATATATGGTATGTCATTGGGAATTTCATTACTGCTCAGTGACTTTTGGATTGGAACCAAATTTGGTATGAAGTTTTGCACTAAGAAGGCCTTTATCAAGTTCAATTTTCACCATTTCCTGACAAAAATTTCACTGAGTTATGGCTCCAGCATGAATTATAACTTTTTCCTTGCATATTAAATGAAGCCTTCTTCAATTGCATTGGTGAGGGCATCTGTGTCATATGGACAAATTTCTAGTTACATGTATTTGGTTACATTTGATGCAGAACCACCATAAAGCTAACCTCGAGTGCTAGATCATTGCATCTGGCTACTCAGCTGAAATTTTTATACATTTGGACATAGCTCTACAGTTCCTACCATAAGTACAAGAGTTCCTTAAAGGGACAGAAGCTCTACTATCTGAAAAGAATTTCCAGGAATTCAAGACAAGACCAGTTCTTCTTTTTAACTGCGTAGTGTTGAAACCATCTCTGATATTCTTGAGCGATAAGATTTTCAAATTAGCCACTGTGGAAGCCATATTGGATTTAAGATCGACACCATTTTCATTTAGGACAAACTAGACACCATTGGAAGACTGGTGACATCATAAGTTGATACGACTTTCGTCTGGGAGGAATAGCAATAAGATTTTCAAGATTGTCACAGTAATGGCCATATTGAATATCAGAATGGTACAATTTTTATTTATGACCAGCTAGACACCATAAGCAGTCTTCCAGGAAAAACTCCATGCTGATGTGACTTTCCATTCAGACGGAGTAGCAATAACAAGATTCTCAATATGGCTGCCATGGCAGTCATATTGGATGTCAGATTGCCACCATTTTCATTCATCCATTCAGGAGGCACTGTGGTCTTATTGGATATCCAGGCAGCAGCATTTTCATTTAGGTCCAATAAGAAGTGTTCTGGTGAAAACCCCATGCCAATATGACTTTCTGTTCAGAAGTAGAGATAACAAGATTTTCAAGATGGCCACCGAAACAGCCATAATGGATGTCCAAGCAGAACCATTTTCATTTAGGACCAACAATACATCATTAAAAGTCTTTTACTAAAAACCCAATGTTGATATGACCATCCATTCAGGAGGAGCGACAATAATAAGATTTTCAATATGGTCACTGTGGCAGCCATATTGGATGTCTGAGCAGAACTATTTTCATTTCAGACCAAATAGATATTATAACAGTCTTCTGGTGAAACCCCCATGTCAATATACTTTCCATTCTGGGGAGTAGCAATGAATAATAAGATTTTCAGGATGACTGCCATAGTGGCCATATTGGATGTTAGATTGGCACCATTTTCATTGACATTATAAGAAGTCTTTTTGTGAAAACCCCATGCTGATATGACATTTTGATATCTGAGCAGCACCATTTTCATTTAGGATGAACTAGACTTTGGGATGAATGTGTGTAAAGTGTCTATGACCATTAGACTTTGGGATGAATGTGTGTGTAAAGTGTCTATGACCAGTAGAGTTTGGGATGAATGTGTGTGTAAAGTGTCTATGACCAGTAGAGTTAAAATGAATGTGTGTGTAAAGTGTTTATGACCAGTAGAGTTAAAATGAATGTGTGTGTAAAGTGTCTATGACCAGTAGAGTTTAAAATGAATGTGTGTAAAGTATCTATGACCAGTAGAGTTTAAAATGAATGTGTGTGTAAAGTCTCTATGACCAGTAGAGTTAAAATGAATGTGTGTGTAAAGTGTCTATGACCAGTAGAGTTAAAATGAATGTGTGTGTAAAGTGTCTATGACCAGTAGAGTTTAAAATGAATGTGTGTGTAAAGTGTCTATGACCAGTAGAGTTTAAAATGAATGTGTGTGTAAAGTGTCTATGACCAGTAGAGTTTGGGATGAATGTGTGTGTAAAGTGTCTATGACCAGTAGAGTTTAAAATGAATGTGTGTGTAAAGTATCTATGACCAGTAGAGTTAAAATGAATGTGTGTGTAAAGTGTCTATGACCAGTAGAGTTTGGGATGAATGTGTGTGTAAAGTGTCTATGACCAGTAGAGTTTGGGATGAATGTGTGTGTAAAGTGTCTATGACCAGTAGAGTTTCAAATGAATGTGTGTAAAGTGTCTATGACCAGTAGAGTTAAAATTAATGTGTGTAAAGTGTCTATGACCAGTAGAGTTTAAAATGAATGTGTGTGTAAAGTGTCTATGACCAGTAGAGTTAAAATGAATGTGTGTGTAAAGTGTCTATGACCAGTAGAGTTAAAATGAATGTGTGTAAAGTGTCTATGACCAGTAGAGTTAAAATGAATGTGTGTGTAAAGTGTCTATGACCAGTAGAGTTAAAATGAATGTGTGTGTAAAGTGTCTATGACCAGTAGAGTTAAAATGAATGTGTGTAAAGTGTCTATGACCAGTAGAGTTAAAATGAATGTGTGTGTAAAGTGTCTATGACCAGTAGAGTTAAAATGAATGTGTGTGTAAAGTGTCTATGACTAGTAGAGTTTAAAATGAATGTGTGTGTAAAGTGTCTATGACCAGTAGAGTTAAAATGAATGTGTGTGTAAAGTGTCTATGACCAGTAGAGTTAAAATGAATGTGTGTGTAAAGTGTCTATGACCAGTAGAGTTTTAAAAAATGGCAAAGGACTTAACCTCATCTAATTTGTTGTTGTTGTTTTCATCACAATGTTTATTCACAAGAACAATTGCATCTAATGATATATTTACCCTGCCTGAACTTCTTTTGGTTTTGAAAATGTGAACAAGACTCAAAGTATGTGTTGAACATAGCTACAAAATATAATACTACTACTACTATTAATAATAATAACAATAAGGCCAGGGCCTGCATTTTGAGCCCACAATCAAAACATTGGTATACAATGTGTGACCTTGACCCCAAGGTCAATAAGTGTGAGCAAGTATGTCACAGAATGAATTGTCTTTGCTTCATAATGATGCATCCACAGTATGAATCAAATTCATCAAGGGATTTAATAAATATAAGCAAATGGTAAATCTTCAACGAAAACCTGAATGCAAATTTTCAAGCATATGTCACATAATGAATTATCTTAGCTTCATATATGATTCACTCTAAGTACGAAGAAATGCCATCAAAGGGGTTTAGATCATAGAAGCAAATTAAAAAACTTTAACCAAAACTCCATGCTGCAAATTTTCTATGGCCAAGACCTTAACACCAGGGTAAAAGAGGCTAGTGAGCATGTCAGAAGAATGAATTGTCTTAGCCTCGTAATGATTCATGCAGAGTATGATGAAAATCTATTAAGGGGTTTAGGAAATATATGCCAATGAAAAACTTAAACCAAAACTTTAATAAACTGACTGTTGATAACAATGCTGGTGTAAAAGTGAATGCTGTGTCCCATTTTACACTAACATGGGTTCAACAAAAATAATAATTTCTTTCTTTAAAGAGGGTGACACAATCAGTTTGGCAGAGTTACTCTTGTTACTCTGTTATTTACATACATTTAAACTTTGATAACTCAAACATTAATCACTCAAAGACATTGCAGAAGTAAAATGTCTTGCTCAGTCCCTGCATAAATCTTTCTCTTCCCTGTAACCCTCAAAAACTCAAGTGGCCCCCGGTGGCCAAGTGGTCTACAGTGCTTGCCTTTACAGATCACTCACACATCTCACCTCTGTTCATGTGAGTTCGAGTCTTGGCTCAACTAACGTGGGTATGTGAGAAAGCTTGACAGTAGCTTCCTGTGGGTTGGTGGTCCTTTCCGGGTTTTCGTCCATCAAATATACTGGCCGCCATGTATAGCCTATCATGTACTGAAAAATGGCATTAAATTCCACACAACCAACCATCAAAAACTCAAAACATCACATGAAGCAAATTGAATTTTTCTTATATTTTACTGTATTTACATTAATTTTACTTGTATAGACTCATTAAACACAGCTCTCTCTCCACACACAGACATGCACACATTTTTATATTTTACTGTATTTACATTAATTTTATTTGTATAGACTCATTAAACAGCTCTTTCTCCACATACAGACATGCACACATTTCTATATTTTACTGTATTTACATTAATTGTACTTGTATAGACTCCTTAAACACAGCTTTCTCTCTCTCTCCACACACAGACATTCACACAATTTCTCCAACTAAAGTAATCTCACACTGACAATGTGACATATCAGTACATGTATATTTGTTGAAATAAACTATGCAATCCTTGTGAATTTCAGAAATCCAATAACCTGACTGTGATAATTAAACTCCATGTTATGGTTTAAATTAAAGAAATATTCATACCTTCTTTAGTGACCATTTTTAATAATAATGAACTGTAAATGACCCAGTGAAATAGTGAGACAACATAGTTAATCCAGATTTATTCCATTTAGATTAATACCGAGGCCAATCTATTACCGAGGATTTTATTTTTTCCTTCAGTGATTTGTATAGCTAAGTTTTACTCATTTGAATGAAAAAAAACTCCCTTTGAACGATTAATTCTTGCCAAATACAAGTGATGTAACATCACTGGTTATGATAGCAACAAAATTCATATAGTCCAAGGGAGGTAAATCTTACAAGTTTTCACTTTTAAGGGACTGAACTCTTACTAACCCTCAATCTCATTTGTGCTTTCTCAACAACTGTTTTATTGTTAAATTAACATTTAAGATTAAAAGAAAGAAAGAAAAATATTTCATATTTTTAGTCCCTGTGATAAAACCATCTGCTCCAAATACTGGTAACAATCAATTCATAAAGGGTTTATTTTAAAATTCAGTTTGTTACTATCACTAACAATTTCACCAAGCCCAATTAGTGAGTAGATGCTTTCTAAATAAAAAAATAATTCAGTGATAGATTTAAGATTTCTGAAGAAACTTTAAATAAGACTTTGAAGTGCTATATCTTGCCAGCTTCACTGGTGCCTGGCCCTTACACCAAATGTAGTCACTGGAGCATGAAAAATATGTAACTGAGACCTACCATTGATATTCCTGAATTAAATTTAAGGCAATAAATGAAACGTTACGACTGTACCTGTAAAATCTTGGACATGAAGCTAAATGCAAAAATTTTCATACAAAAATCTTCATTTGTTGACACAGTCACCACTGCTGCCAGAAAGGTGATACCTATGTCTGCATAGGCTTTCAAGTACCCTTTTGTCAAAAATAAGGATAAAGTATGGCTATTTTATTTTTTAAGTGAGAAAAAAAGGAGTAAAATGGAAAATTGAACCAACTATATCTCTACTCACATCTCTACTCAAACATCTGCTCCTCCAATCCAGAATAGGATATATGCTGCCCTAATGGTTAGACACTTACCATATATACTCGCGTATAATCCAATACCAACTTCAAACTGCATAGACCCAGATCTGCCATCGCATAATGCACCAGCAGATCTGGGTCTATGCAGTTTGTAAGGACTAATCAGTAGAACAAACAACACAGACCCTGATCTGCAGCGCATAATGCGATGGCAGATCAGGGTCTATGTTGTTTGCATTTGGACCTGGCTTATACGAGTGTATATACACTGTTAAAAAAATTAGATAGCCCGACGCCCGGGGCTCCTCTAATTTCAGATCAGGCCTCTCCTATATTTCTCGCTAACTAAATGCAGACTTTTATTTAAATGTTATTGATACATTATAAATATTTATCCCCATGTGGGCTCCTTAGTCATTTGAAGTTCGTCTATTGATTGTAAATCTATAGAAAGCTGTAAACTGTGTGTACAACGTGAGGCATGTGACCTATGAATCAGGAACAGATTGCCCTGGGTTACATGTACCTATAATTAGTGCTCAGTTGGCTTCAAGGAATAAATTGAGCTGCCCCTTGCTCATGCTTCTCGTTCCATTCTGAATCGTACACCACCTTTGGTCTTCGAAAGTATTTACCTCGGCCAGTTACTATCTAGCTGAGGATTATTTAATCCCTTTATACCTTACAAAATTTCAAACCAAACCTTGGTCCGACTGCGCAAACTTTTTTAATTTGGAAAAATAAAGTTGTTCACAGCGAGAACAATGTTAAAGAAATGCTATTTATAGTACAAGCACTGCCTAATACATGTCCTAAAGTGCATGCTTGCGACGTGGATCCTCGCGCAGGTAAAACTAAAAGTCGGTACATTTATACTGTAAAAAACGTGCATAATACCATCCGCTATAATCAGTAAAATTAAAATAAAGGCTACGAAACTACAGTGAAAAAAATTTCTGAATCATAAAAATGTAATGTAAGTAGAATATAGACTTTATCATTTCTTTGTTAATTATATGCCACACATTTCCAAAATAATGCAGTCTGAATAAAAATGGCATAATATTTTTGTAAAAATCATAATTAAGTGCAATTAAAATAGTAAATAATTTAGACATTATTATTATTGTAGAAGACAAAAAAAACAAAAAACAAACAAAAACATATACACATGCATGCAGAATAAGTAATAATTAAAATAATAATTAATTATAATGTCTACATTACATGCTCTTTTTAATTGCAACATGCAACGTCGTGTGAAAAATAATAGTAAAATATAGGGCCCTTTTGGGCACATGGTATTGGAGTCAGGGCTTGTGGATTTTGCATCAAGGCTTGTGAATTTTTTCAAGGCACCAGCCCTGAGCTTGTGTCTGAAATTTTTTTTCTTTGAACACTGATACGGTAGACATATTGCACTATGTACCATGTATAAATTCGATGTTTAATAACTTCCTTATTTTTCATCCAATCTGGAATAGGATTCATACTGCAGCAGCCGACTTTTATCTGAAACTGCAGTTCAGACAAGGTTGACATGCTGCCCTACCACTCATGAAGCACAACAAATAGATGGACCAAGCTAATATGGCAAATTCATAACGTCAGTACACCATATGTTCCTTTACAACTGCATACATTATAAGTAAGAAAACACTGAGGCAAAAAACCTCTTCATGATGGTTAGTACATCAAGAATGTCCAAAATTTATAAAAGTAGGTACAGTTGGGCTGATTTGATGAAAAGAAGGGAAAAGTGGGGAGCCCAGTGAAAACAATGGGAAAAGTAGGGCCACTTGAAAACCTGTCTTAGCTTCACAGATTAGACAAGAAACAAAAGAATATTGGATTAATTTATTCATTCTTTTCAAAATATTAATAACCATCATCATCATCATCACTGCTGTCCTCATCCTTTTCTCGTATATTCCTGTAACCAAATATTGTTTTCTTTTCCAATTCCTCTTCTGCCATTTCAATTACACCTAAAAATGTAAAACAATTTTTTTAAATTCCTGGATTAAATTATTGATTCAGATATTCAGTATTAAGAGTGCTGTATTAAAGATAGAAAGACAGAAGGAAATTAGAATGAATAAATGAATGAATAATCACATTTACTGAAATCCCATTTGTAGCTGAAAACAAATCATTTTCACCTGCACTTAAATGTTAGGTGTTAACTGAAGGTAGAATAAGCTATCAAGTCCAACAAGCCTGTATAAAATGACTGGAAATTAAATTCTGATTAAGAGAAAGAAGAAAAAAACATTTTCTTTGAAGAATTTAATACAAATGACAAATTATACAAAAACTGAAAGAACTTGTACAACAAAACTAGCTGGTAAACTTCACATTTTCACATATCATCACCACGCACACACAAATAAAACACACAATCACAAACATAACCACACAGACATTAAATAAAACTAGAAATAGGTTCATGGAACATAGATGACCCATGCATCACAGTACCTGAAATGGCCTAAACACACACCAAAGTACCTGAAATGGCCTAAACACAAAACTTAACCAAGGTGTGATTGACAGATGGACAGGCAAGGGTAACACTATATGCCCCTACAACTGTCATGGTGGGGCATAAAAACGTCTGAGGTGTGACAGATGGACAGGCAAAGGTAACTGTCATGGTGGGGCATACAAATGTCTGAGGTGTGACAGATGGACAGGCAAAGGTAACTGTCATGGTGGGGCATAAAAATGTCTGAGGTGTGACAGATGGACAGGCAAAGGTAACACTATATGCCCCTATAACTATCATGATGGGGCATAAAAACATCTGCATATGAGGTGTGACAGATGGACAGACGTGGGTAACACTATATGCATCTACAACTGTCATGGTGGGGCATAAAACCTCTGGGGTGTGACAGATGGACTGACGGGGGTAACACTATATGCCCCTACAACTGTCATGGTGGGGCATAAAAACATCTGAGGTGTGACAGATGGACAGATGTGGGTAACACTATATGCCCCTACAACTGTCATGGTGGGGCATTAAACCTCTGGGGTGTGACAGATGGACAGACAAGAAAACACTATACATCAGGTCTAGAATTTAACACAATTGTCATTGTAGCTAAAAGGACTAGTAGATCGAGAAATTTACTAGTCTTGATGAATCTTCACCAGTTCTTCTCACAAAATGCTTACTGGTGACAACTGAAATTTTATTAGCCATGGGACTATTGAATTTATGAAAACTACTCGTCCGACAGGAATGTACTAGCCTCGGGCTAGTGAACTAGTGCTAATTTCAAGCCCTGTATGCCCTGACAACTTTCATGGTGGAGCATACAAACTTCTGTGGTGTGACAGATGGACAGACATGGGTAACACTATATGCCCTACAACTGTCATGGTGAGGCAAACAAATACACAGTATCTGTCTGTAAAATTCATTATCAAACAAACTTAGAATTCAGTTAGCATCAACTTTCCATCATTTTTGTTTTCATCATGAATGACTCCTGTCACGACATGTAGGACTGTAGAGTAGATTTTACAGCTTTCAATAGTTCATTAGAGGGTCTGAAAGTGATACTACTTTTATTAGTGTTTGTCTTTGTACTCATTGGCGACCAGACGATAGTCTACTGTTGTTCATAACTTCCCCAAAAGTCTTACTGAATTTTTCTGAGCAAAGTTATGTCAGATATTGGCATTCCTGATGGTAGATGACAGCTGAATATTGACATGTGCCTTCAAAAAGGAATCACACGTCTGCACTGTTCATAACTTTACCATTCCAACTACCAAAATAAATCATGCATTGCTTTTTCATGATTATGTAAATGGAGGAAAATACAGCTGAAAAAACTTTTGTCACTGATCACAAACTAGCCAATAATCTGTAACGAAGATTACTTAAACTGTCTCATGAAAGGCAATTAACGAATATACTCACGTATAAGCCGGGTACAAATGCAAGTGAGTATATTTACGGTAAGTGTAATAGCTATTGTTTCTTCAACACACGTCTGATTTACCTAGCTTCCAACAGAATGGGTTGTTCCACATCGGGTACTTTACCTATGCAAATTAGCCAAATGAACTCTCCCACTTCAATGCTCAAAAGCTAGCAGCACAAATCACCCTAGCTATTATCTGTCAGTTAAGTAATCTGTGGAATAGTGTGATTTTGTAAATCTATGATTACCTTTACCTTTTAATCGCCTCTTAGACAACTACTGTATAAACTGTCCAGGGGTAATAGTATTCCATGAGCATTAAGCACGAAGCTAGGCCACTCATGACAGTTTACTGTTTATTCAGTTATGGGCATATATCGCAGTATCAAAAGAGGTCTCCCTCTTTATCTCTCTCTCTTTTTCATATGCTTTATTGGAAATCATGTTTTTATAAACATGACCATGCCAGAGGGTTTGGGACTAAAAATCATGTTTTTCATGTGACACACTGTGAAATGGTAGGTATGTTAGTAGAATCTTGACAAAAGAGAAATTATAGCTGCAATGATGATAATCTGTAATTTGAATTTTGATGCACATGTGAGACTATCTCAATATGACTTTTGGAATAAATTAATTAGTGGAAATATGAAATATCTTCAAACTGACACATATAGACCATTACTACATGTTGAATTAAGGGATACCTTATCATACAGCAAAGGGCTTTGAAAATTTAAATAACTTTGTAATTTCTCTTGACTCCTATAGTACTCTACCAAGTTCACCCAAAAAGGCTACCAAATGTTACAACCTTAAAATAGGAATTGAAGAAAGCCCTCAAAACTGGATGTAATGAAGAAAAGTTTCAAAATGCCTGTTGGAGAGTTGTTTACAATTTACATAACTGGAAAGACAAATACTGATGATACTGGGCAGTCACATCCATCATGTTTCCTACTGAGGTATTAACTCCATTACCCCCCGTTTTGCGTCATTAGTTATTAACATTAATCTGTCTATTATATTTCTGTGTGACAACTCTGACATTATAAAATCATAAAAAATGCAATGCACCCCAAGCTTGAATTTTCTTTCACTTTAGTTATTGGTAAAAAAGCTGTAAAAGCTCATGTATCCCTTGAAGGCACTGATATTAGTTGTGTTGCCCTTGCAGGCACTAATATTAGTTTTGTGTTGCCCTTGTAGGCACTGATATTAGTTTTGCATAGCCCTGTAGCCACTGATATTAGTTTTGTATTGCCCTTGTAGGCACTGATATTAGTTTTGTATTGCCCTTGTAGGCATTGATATTAGTTTTGTGCTGCCCTTGAAGCTTTGAGGCTAAAAAATAAGAGTGACAACAGATGATTCCTGATACAAATTTTCTGCCATGCACAACTTTCCTTCATCCACTATTGCTTAGGTAAACTGAGATGATCATTATTATGGTAGATTTTTTTAAACATTTTTGTCCCCAAACTGAAATTCAGTCACTTAAGAATTTTCTGTTTTTTCAAGAGTGTAGTCTTCTTTTCTTCATATCACTATGGTGTTAAAATTAAAATTTTTAATATTTTTTGTTTGTTTCTCCTTTCAAGGAATATAAATTTGTATGTAAAAGATGCTATACAGCAAATATAAAAAGGAAAAAACTCTTGAGTTAGTAGAATTATCAGTATATAAAAGAATAAACTGATTACGAATAAAGTACCATGACATGTTGCACAAGGCAGAACAAGGACTTGAACCAGAGACTAAGGATTTGCAAAGGTTCCAGCACTTCACTGTTCAGGCCCCCTACCCAATAAGTTTTACTATTTGTAATTTTTGTGTGTCTCAAACAGAAAACCCCATGACATCAGAAACTTCTGGCTACCAAGAGAGATAATCAATCATTTGTACATACCTGACTGTGCAAATCTCTTCTCCAAGACAACTGTTTGAAAGTTGTCAGACCCTCCCAACTCCTCAAAGCCAGTAATTCTGAAACAGAAATTTTGTACTTTATATGTGCTCCCCGACATGTCATTATTTGTAACCAAAATATCAGGGATGTCGAATCAACCCAATGCGCCCTCCCATTTGTAACCAAAATATCAGGGATGTCGAATCAACCCAATGCGCCCTCCAATTTGTAACCAAAATATCAGGGATGTCGAATCAACCCAATGCGCCCTCCCATTTGTAACCAAAATATCAGAGATGTTGAATCAACCCAATGCGCCCTCCCGTTATATTGCAAGAGGCAACTAATGGCGACTAAAGTTGTGACTGCACTGTGATTAGAATACCAAACTCACGACCCAAAGAGTGCAGGTTCGAATCCTACCAATGGATCAACCTGGGTCACCTACCATGGTGTGTTCTTGGGTAATGCACTTGACTCCAATTACCATGGCACTAAATAAACTGCTTGTGTTGCTGTGCCATAAAACACCAAATAAAACCAAACAAAATACTATTTTTCATATGGTATCAAATTTCTTGGATTTTGTGGTTGCTACAAACCATGAATTTAAAGATCCAAGGAATTATGATCCTTCTGTGGAAACAACAGGGCTGCATCTTCCTAAATCCAGAAATTCAGGAACCAACAACAATGTTTGTTGTTGCAAAGCTGATACCCTCAAAAGTAAAAGAATTCATGATAATACATCATCATGTCAGATAATGTACCAGCCATAACATCTGAGGTACCCAAATATAATACATCATCAAGTCAGATAATGTACTAGCCATAACATCTGAGGTGTCCAAATATAATACATCATCATGTCATATAATGTAATAGCCATAACATCTGAGGTGTCCAAATATAATACATCATCATATCATATACTGTAATAGCCATAACATCTGAGGTGTCCAAATATAATTTATGTCATACCGCTAAACATTTTTCAATGGTTTAGTGAACAAAATTTAGCACATTTTGTCAAATGATAAATAATACTTTACATTTGTCTTCATTTCATTTGAAATTTATGAAACTTTGTCAATAATTTAAATCTTTTGCTGCACAACGCTGGAAGAAAATTTATTCCAATTATTTTATAAATTTATATTTATAAGAAGGCCAGGGCCTGCATGTTGGGTCCATAATCAAAACATTGCTTCAAATCATTTGACCTTGACCCCAAGGTCAAAAGGGGATAGTAAATGAGCATGTCACAGAATAAGTTATCTTAGTTTCATAATGATTCATCCAAAGTATTAGGAAAATCCATCAAGGGTTTAGGAAATATAAGCAAACAAAAACACATTAACCAAAACCCTAACACAAACTCTCTATGACAATGATCTTAATCCCAAAGTCAAAGGAGCAAGTGCATGTGTCTAATTCCATCAAGGGGTTTAGGAGCAATGGTTCCTTGATGAAAATGACACCCTACTTGCCAAAAAGAATTTCCAGGAATCCAAGAAAACTGTGTTTCTTCTTTAAAACTGAGTTCTGACAGCTGTAACCTTGAAAATAAGTTAATTCACACATTAAAAGACTAATGTGTCAGATTTACACTGCAACAGTAAAGTCAGATTCTAGATGATAATCCTGATGGCCAGAGTTCAAAAATCCTATTACTGTATCCCATGCTTTCACACCAGTACAGTCTAGATCTGACCCTTTATTCTTAACATTTTTTGAGCATGAACCTTGGGCTAAGTCCAACAATTTGGGTATTCTGTACCTTTCATTAGAATAAAGCAAGAATCATAAATCTTTTAGATCTTCTTAACTTTAATTCCTCTACAAGCATGCTAAACCATAATGACATATGTATCTTCAGGGATTCCTAAATTCTATTGGCTGTTCCTCGATATCTCCCCCACAAAATTAATGTGGCAGACAGATATTTGTGAAATTTACCACAAAAAAATTCAATAGTAGTATAAAAAGTTGGAAACAAAAAAGAAAACATTGATATAATGAAATATTAAATGTACCAATGTGTCATTTTCAGTTCTGGATTCACTGTTGCTTCAGTTTAGTATTATTCTTCCATGCTTCACTAGTATTCTCTCAAACTATTTATTTATACAAATTATAACTTTTTTTGCCAGAAAATTATTCAATAGAATTGCACCCAACAACAGTATTTAATTCCACTCTACTGCTTTGAAACATTAATTAATAATTGACAACAAGCAGACTTACTACCTGAAAAATACATAATACTTACCGTATATACTCACATATAATCATAATGCGTCGGCAGATCAGGGTCTATGTTGTTTGTTCTACTGATTAGTCCTTACAAACTGCATAGACCCAGATCTGCCGGCGCATTATGAGACATAATGTGGTCTCTCATTAGAGGTCATCAAATTATAATAACATGTACATGAAATATGTGGTCTTCCAAAAACAGTGGTCTTCCTTGTCAGCTTTTACTGTATATGAAACACACAGATGGAAAAAGGCACAGGAACACACACAAAAAGGACAAGACACAGAATAATTTAATAATAGAACAGTTTGATAAAGGAAGGCAGGGATGGTGCTGGCTTTAAAAAAGTTGTCGCCAAAAAAATCGCAAATCTCAATATTTTGTCGCCAATTTTCAAAAAGTGTCGCCAAGCAAGGAGTAAGTATATTTCCATGTCTATTAATGTGGTAGGCAATGAAAATTGAAAAAGATAGAGTATTTATTACTTTATTGACAGCAAACAATACAATACCACAATATTACAGAATAAATCATTGCATGACTGTTTTGTGTGCTTATTGTTTTGCACTATTGAAATGTTGTTTCATAAAAAAAAAAAATAGAATGTCACATGAGTATGCATCATGCCCACTTGCTGAATGCAGTTTCAAAGTCGAAGTCTCCTTCACATTCGTACGTGCCGATTCTCATTAGGTTCTCTCTCTTTGATGTACTTAACTTAAGACAAATTGGGTTGTTCCACTTAGTGTACTTTACCTATGCAAATTAACCTAATGGACTCTCCCTCAGCAGTGCTCAAAGGATTTGACATGACACATCACCCTAGCTATTGTGAGTCAATTCAATAAATCTCTGAAAGGTGTCTGTTATCGCTGACCGCCTTACATTTTAATTGTCTTTAAACAGTCGTATAAACTGACAGACTTTTTATCATATTAAATGATATACTGTATTCAGTTTATTACAGACTTAGTATCTGTAAATTTCTTGTGTCGGCTGAACAGTATGTACATGTTTAAATATAGTTTTCTAAAGTTTCTAAAGTGTACTGTTCAAGACTAGTTTTCTTTATATATTTTCTTCTTTTTTTTTTTGCCCGCACTGACACATGGATAATCAGCACACGGAAAATCGCGAGTATGCCTCCTATGTGTATACAATTTATTGAAAATAGTTTACCTCTTATAGGGCAAGAAAGCCTTATACATGAATACATTTGCGTAAAATCAATTTATGTATGAGAATAAAGGGTAACCTTGGAAATATTCAATCGGGAAGGACCTAATCGTTTGAATGTAAAATTCTTGAAGATTGTCAGAAAAGTATGAAACACATATCACAGAACATCAGTTTTAATTTTCATATCTCAGCCATGGTCGCCCGAATTTCACAAAAAAAAAGGATTAGTGGTCGTTTGGTCGATTGTAGCTATAGTATGGGCCCGTTCCATCCTGAATCGTGCACCACTGTATAAAACGTGCACATGCTAAATGCCATGTAAATATGAATTACATATTTTTTAGACCTTTTTTTTTTACCAAATCAGTGATGAATACAAATAAAGATAGAAATGCAAAATCAAATAGTTAATACTTTTATTGTAAGGTGCACGGTTGTGATGTGGATCTATACTGTATTACCATACAAGATGCCTACTACTTTAATGACTATGACTATAATAAATGGATACAAAACAACATTAACAAAATTCTCTAAATCATATGTCATTCTCTAACTCATAAATATGTCAGATAATTAGATTATAGATTTTTATCATTTTTATATCTTATGTTAAACATTCCACAAAAAATGCAGTATGAACATAAGTGTCTTCACCATCTAAATATATTTAATTCATATTTACATGGCATTTAGTATGCCAGCAGTTTGATTAACATTTAAAAAGAGCTTGTAATATAGACATTATAATTATTATTATTATTATTGATCTTGTTCAAAATACAAATAATTCCTAAATATAAGTATAAATGTCTGATAAACATATAAATCATTATTATGAAACTTATTTATTTTACAATCTGATTCAATTTCTTAATTTTAAAATTGTGATACAAAATATCAGCATTATAATACAATATTATTTCTATTTTTATTTGTATTCCTTTTTGATCTGGGAAAAAAGTATTGTCATCTGAATATTTTAATTATTATTTGAATTATTACTTATTCTGCATGCATGTGTATATGTTTTTTTTGTTTTTTTTGTTTTTGTCTTCGATAATAATAATAATAATAATAATGTATAAATTTCTTGCTATTTTAAATGTACTTAATTACGATTTTTACAAAAATATTATAATGCTATTTTTATTCAGACTTCATTATTTTGGAATGTGTGGCATATAATTAAAAAAAATGATAAAGTCTATATTCTACTTACATTACATTTTTACGATTCAGATAATTTTTTTCACTGTAGTTTCATAGCCTTTATTTTAATTTTACTGATTATAGCGGATGATATTGTGCACGTTTTATACAGTATAAATGTACCGACTTTTAGTTTTATCTGCGCGAGGATCTGCGTCGCAACCATGCACCGTACGACGTGTTTTAGGCAGTGCTTGTACTATAAATAGCATTTTCTTTAACATTGCACTCGCCGTTAACAACTTTATTTTTGCAAATTAAAAAAGTATGCGTAGACGGAACAAGGTTTGGTTTGAAATTTTGTAAGGTATAAAGAGATTAAATAATCCTCAGCTAGATAGTAACTGGCCCAGGTAAATACTTTCAAAGACCGAAGGTGGTGTACGATTCAGAATGGAACGGGCCCATACTAAAGTCCGGTAGCATGACTATTGGAGTGTATCACTGCATACAGTACTCAGGTCAGATGTCAGCATAAGCGGTCGATATGAACAAATGATTTGTTTATGTAACAATAAAGAGATTCCAGTGCATTGTATACCCAAGTTTGCGGCTTCCTTTCGTGGTGCCTTTGAATTCCTCCACTCCAAACCCAAGATTGTATATACAAGTTTTAACAGCCAAAAACATTGTCGCCAAAAAAATCGCCAGACGGTATATTTTGTCGCCAATCAGAAAAAAAAATCGCAATTTGCGACATTGGCGATGCACAGCGCGATCCCTGTAAGGTAATCATGTATTCTGAGACAGAGATATAAAAGATAAATGAACGGTACGGTATATACTCGCGAATAAGCCGGATCCAAATGCAAACAACATAGACCGTAGACAGGGTCTATGTTGTTTGTTCTACTGATTAGTCCTTACAAACTGCATAGACCCAGATCTTTCACCACATTATGCAATGGCAGATCTGGCTCTATGTAGTTTGAAGTTGGTAAGGGATTATACCTGAGTATATACGGTAGATAGGTTATAATTTATGTAATCACACGCCCTTAAAAACAGTGTTTTTACGAACCTGTCTTTCACAATGCCTTTCAGGAAACAGAACACAGCAGGAAGAACTCTGATTTGTAATTTTTCTACCAAGAATTTGGCTTTATCTACATTCATCTTTGCAAACTTGGTTTCATAATACTTTTCTGTCAATTTCTGAAAATAAAAAAGAAGAAAGACTTAATGGTCAATATAACTTCAAATTTGAAGATTCATTTAGCACTTACTCAAAAGATACTGCAATTTATATACAGTGCAAAGTTTTGCCAGTACTTTTTGTATGAATGTTTGTAATCAGGCAAATTTTGGAACATACGTCAAAATAATACAGTTTTACTATTTAGTACATTTAAATCCATATAATTATCATTCTTAGTTTGATAGCTAAGTTTGGTGGGAAATGTACAAGGCAAGTCACTCATGAACACAATATCATATCAACTAGCTTGTTAATGATAAGAATCAGCTCTTGTCAAACTTCACCAAATTACACGAACTGATACTGATATACATCAGAATCGAGGTTGGTCACAAGAATTTTGCAAGTAGCTGCTATATATTGCCTGAAAAATACAGATATATTCAATTATCTTGTGAAATAAAAAAAGGGCTGTACTATGGAATTTTCTATTCTGGATCTGCCTAATGTTCAACTTTGGTCATTACCATTTATTAACAAGTATTTTCTTTCATAATTTACATCTTTTGCTGACATTTTTATTTTCCAACAAATGAAAGTTAGATTTATAACTAAATTATGCATTTCTGCATGTTTGTTTGTTAAGAAACAAATGGCTCCTCACATCTTTTATACAACCTCAAAATTATATTACACTTGCAGACATATAAAAATTGCACACAGCACAGACCACTAAATTTTCAATCAGTCAATATACTGTTTTTATTGATATGAACTGCCATTTGAAAATTTTGATCACCTTCGGCAATATTGGTGATCGCTGATGCCAACACAGAGAATATACATGATCTTCAAGAGATAATTGTTCACCTTATATCACCTTTTAAAATCATGAAACTAAACTGTTTGATTGTATGCTTTGCTTTTATATCACTCTAAAAGAATTACATATACTTTGCAAATGAAAATTAGAGTACCTCTAAATGTGTATCCATGACTGAACATCGTCTGAAATCTGTGTGGTAGAAATGTACAATACATTTGTCTTCTGAGGTTGTGATTTCCAAGAAGCTCTTCTCATCCACGATGTCACTGCCAATGAAAAATTGTGTCATTTTTACTGAGATCATCCATGATGTCACTGCCAATGAAAAATCAGGTCATTTTTATTGAGATGAAAGTTTGTGTCATTTTCATTGAGATCAGAAATTTTAGTCAACCTGCTTTTATGCAAAACAAACACTTTACAATAAAATTGGTTTCAAAAGATCAACAAATTCAGGTAAAAGATATCCAACCCCAGACTGATGTCAAAGAGATTATTGTTTTGTTGATATCAAAGAGATTACTGTCATGTTGATGTCAAAGAGATTACTGTTATGTTGATGTCAAAGAGATTACTGTTTTAAGTTGATGTCAAAGAGATTACTATTTTGTTGATGTCAAAGAGATAACTGTTTTAAGTTGATGTCAAAGAGATTACTGTTATGTTGATGTCAAAGAGATTACTGTTTTGTTACTCCCAAAGAAAACCTTTTTGTTCTATATTCTTTTATGACAAGCATACTTGTATCATAACCCAGATGTCACAGAAATCACTGTATTGCTTACCTGAATGTGTCCCAACCTTGTACAGTTCTCTATGTTCATACAAACCCCTTCCTCCTCTTCAAGGCTATTTCATTTATGCCTTGTAACAAAAATCCATTTCTTTAGGTACCAAAACTATGGTGTCTTACTGCATCAAACTTGAATTCTGAAGAACCTTAATATATACTCACTTATATACACCCTGTCCCTGCTTTTGCAGCTCCTGGAATTCTGCAGCCTTGTGCTTCAACTCTGCTAGTCTGGCCTCTCTAATGTAGGATGGAATTTCCCCCGTTTCTAACTCCTCAAGCAATTTCTGAAATAGATTCCCTTTTCCTCTTAAATCTACAGAAGCAGTGACAAAACAAGAGTCCCTTGAAGGGACTGACACTCTACTGGCCAAAAAGAATTTCCAGGAATTCAAGACAAAACCATTTATTCCTTGTAACTGCTGAGTGTTGAGCTAAAAATGAATGTAATTAAGTTCATTTTAATTTGGTTGAATTTTAAGAAAATGTTTTGCTTCTGAATTTTGAAGTCTTTAATTTTCATCCTGTCATTAAAATGCAAAATCTTGTGATTTTCATATTTTCAACCATGATAGAACTGCCCAACGAATTGAGGGTAAATTAAACCCAATTTTATTTCATTTATATTGGTCTTTGTTTTCTTTCTTTACTTTATTAGCTTATTAACAAGAGATTGGGCAGATGTTGGTTCCACTTTAAAGGATTTAGGACTTTGATTGTACAGTATGCTGCCTGCATGGTTGTCTAAGTTTTCTGTAACTCTAATATACCAGGTGTTACATAGTCAAATATTAGATGATAGATATTCAAACATCTAACAAGGGTGTAAAAATCAGAGAAAAATTGTACTACCCACATATTGCTCAAATTTTTTTTTTTTTTTTTTTTACACATTTTTGGCTTTAATAGACTGTACTGTTTCTCAAATTTTATATTTATTTTTTTTGCTATGTGTTTATGCATTGTTTAGTACATCAAAGATAAGATAATAAATTGTCTTTTACACTGACAATCCTGTAAAAACCCAGTTTGTATTGAATGGAGACATTTTACACTTTGTTATGAAATTCACATATCTTGGCCATGTAATTTCTGCAAATTTGTCTGATGAAGATGATATTTTGAATCAGTACAGAGCTCTCTGTGTACATGCTAACAAGTTAATATAGAAAGTTGATACCTGTAGCTGCACTGTAAAGGTTTTATTGTTTAAAACTTACTGTACAAACTTGTAATGCTCCATGCTTTGGTGTAATTTTATGAGGCAGTATATAATCACGTATAATCCGATACCAACTGCAAACTGCACAGACCCAGATCTGCCGTCGCATAATGCGCCGGCAGATCTGGGTCTATGCAGTTTGTAAGGACTGTTACGACTCTATGGTCTAAGAAAAATGTAACAGAAAGAAAGTGAAACCAACAAATCAAGTAAAAAAATCAACAAGCAATTTATTACTAGATAATTAAAATGAAAAATCAAAAAGTCACTTACAGTAATGTGTTTTGAAATCCTAAAAATCCAATAAGAATGATTGTTCTAATCACAAGTCCTAAATATAGAATGTTCTGAATTCAAGGCTGTGTCCTTGAATGTTATGATGTGCTAATGGTCTCCAAAGTCCTGATGTACTAGAAATCTTGATGTGCTGATGTCAAAATGAAGTATTCCAAAATATCTGAATAAGTTCACTTAAATTCCAAAATCATCAATTAAAAATCCAAAACCCAAAAGTTTATGAGCACTGTTATAATCCAATGAATATTTAAAATAATTCCTCTCTTAGAATTTGGAATGAATTTTCACAACTGTAATAGCTCTTTACAAGACTGATGGTAATGTCAAAACTGAATAAATGTCCACCAAACATGGCATATATAAAGATTGGTCACATGACAGAATGTTCTAGAATATAAGTCATCTTAATGTAATTTTACTTGTAAACAAAATTCAACCTTGACCTTCAAATTGAGAAAACATATTGATCAAAACAACCTAATTCAAGGACACTAGTTAAACATGTTTTTCATGATAAACATTAAGATTTAAGCAAATATTAAAGTGAAGAAACATTTATAATTTCCTAAAATATTTATAATATTATATAAACATCATACATAACACCTCCCCACATAAAGAAAAAGAAAGATTTATATAATAAAGCTTTCTTTTGAACATACATCTAATACTATAATAACCAAAATTACATAAGAACATGTTTTATGATACTGGACTTAATTACATCAAGCAATATTACATTTCTAGGCACGTGAGAGTGCATCTGCAATCACATTGTCTTTTCCCCTGATGTGTTTGATGTCAATGTTATATTCCTGCAATATCAAAATCCATCTCAACAATCTCCGATTTTTATCTTTCATTTTGTTGATGAAAGTAAGGGGATTGTGATCACTGTACACAATAATTGGAGAAAGAGCTGAGGTGACATACACTTCAAAATGCTGTAAAGCCAATATCAAAGCCAAACATTCCTTCTCAATTGTGGAATAATTTTTCTGGTGCTTGTTTAGTTTTTTAGAAAAATAACACACAGGGTGATCCACACCACTTTTGTCTTCCTGAATCAATACTCCACCAACCCCTACATCACTTGCATCAACAGATAATTTAAATGATTGGCTAAAATTTGGTGCAGAAAGAACTGGTGCATTCTTAAGCATGGCCTTTAACTTGTCAAAAGATTCCTGACACTTGTCAGACCAATAAAATTTGGCTTTCTTACTCAATAAACTTGTCAAAGGTTCAGCAATTTTGGAAAAATTGGAACAAAATTTCCGATAATATCCAGCCATACCTAGAAATCGCATCAGTTGCTTTTTACAAATTGGAACTTGAAATTCAGAGATAGCTTTGACCTTAGCTTCTATAGGTTTAACTTGACCTTGTCCTACAATATGTCCTAAAAATGTGACACAAGCATGGCAAAACTCACTTTTGCTCAAATTAATTGTCAGATTCGCATCGCTGAGTCGATCAAAGAATTTTCGAATGGTTTCCAAATGATCTTCCCAGGTGTTGTTGTAGATAATGACATCATCGATATAAGCGTCACAATTATCAAGACCAAATGTTATCATGTTCATCAGACGTTGAAACGTTGCAGGCGAATTTTTCATTCCAAACGGCATGACTTTATATTGATAAAGTCCATCTGGAGTTACAAATGTTGAAATTTCTTTTGCCCTTTCCGTCAGTGGAATTTGCCAGAATCCTTTTAAAAGGTCAAACTTGGTGACATATTCCGCATTTCCAATTTTATCAATGCAATCGTCCATTCTTGGGATTGGAAATGAATCAGTTTTGGTGACACTGTTGACTTTTCTATAGTCAGTACACATACGGAATGTATTATCTGGCTTGGGAACAAGAATACATGGTGAACTCCAGTTACTTTTACTTGGTTCTATGAAATCATTCTCCAGTAAATACTGAATTTCTTTCTTCAGATAGTTCTGTTTGAGAGGATTCATCCTATAAGGATGCTGTTTCACAGGCGCAGAATCTACAATGTCAACGTCATGATAAATTTTACTTGTTCGTGTTGGAACATCAGGAAACAAGTGCTCATAGTCATGTAATAGCTGTTTTAGTTCATTTCTTTCCTGTTGTTGTAGATGTGAAAGTTTCTGGTCTAGGTTGTTCAATATTTCTGAATTCCGAAGATTGGTTATACCAGAGTCACTATAGTCTGATTGTATTCCATCGTTGATATCTTCACTGTGTGGGACAGGTACAACTAAGTTAACAGAATAATTAGCTGAGCTATCTCTGTCAAAATATTCCTTTAACATATTTATATGACAAAGTTGTTTCTGTTTCCGTCTCCCAGGAGTGTTAATGATATAATTTAAGTCATTTACTTTCTTTTCAACGGTATAAGGACCATAAAATTTAGCCTGAAGAGGATTCTGAGGTATGGGAAAGAGAGCCAGAACTTTGTCACCAGGTTTAAAACTCCTTTCCTGTGAATTTCTGTCATACCTTAATTTCATTTTTGACTGGGTAGTGTGAAGATTAGTTCTTGCTACTTCACAGGCCTTTGACAACTTGTATTTGAAATCAGAGACATAATCAAGAAGATTAATCTTCGAATCTTCATTTGAAAGAAGTTTCTCTTTCAATAATTTCAATGGTCCACGGACAGTATGACCAAAAACTAGTTCAAAGGGACTAAAACCCAACGACTCTTGAACTGATTCCCTAACAGCAAACAACAACAAATGAACACCCTCATCCCAATCCTTTTCTGTATCAAAGCAATATGATCGAATCATATTCTTCAAAGTTTGATGAAATCTTTCCAAAGCACCTTGACTTTCAGGGTGATAGGCAGAAGATTTAAACTGTTGGATGCCTAATTCATGCATAACTTGTTGGAAAATTCCAGACATAAAATTTGACCCTTGATCTGACTGGACAGATTTGGGAAGGCCAACAAGTGTAAAAAACTTCACCAAAGCTTTCACAATAGTTTTAGTTTTTATATTTCTCAGAGGAATTGCCTCTGGAAATCTTGTAGATGCACACATGATGGTCAACAAGTATTGGTTGCCTGACTTGGTTTTAGGTAAAGGACCAACACAGTCTACCATTATTCTACTAAATGGTTCATCAAATGCAGGAATAGGTTGCAGATGAGCCTTAGGTATCTTCTGATTGGGTTTTCCTACCATTTGACAAGTGTGACAAGATCTGCAGTATTTAGAAACATCACTTTTCAGTTTCGGCCAATAAAAATGATTCAAGATCTTGTGATAAGTCTTACGGACTCCTAAATGACCAGCCAAAGGAGTTTCATGGGCTAAATTAAGAATTTCCTGTCGATATGACTTAGGAACAACAATTTGATAGCTCACTGACCACTCATCACCAGCGGGTACATCAGGTGGTCTCCATTTCCTCATAAGGACCCCATTTTTCACAAAGTAACACACTGGAACTTGTGTGGCTTCAGTTTCACTAATAGCCCTCTGAAACAAACAAGATATCTCGGGATCTTGCTCCTGTTCAACGACAAGGGATTGTCGTTTGTCATCCTGATTAGAACAAAGAGAATGAGTTGCCAAAAGAGGATCACTGTGATCAATACCATTTGATTGATCAATACCTGAGGAAAAAGTGACCTCATCAAAAGACTGACCAATACATGTGTCAGCTAAAGGAATAATATCCTGATCAACATCACTCTCAAGAGCTCTTTTTGCCATAGCTCTAGTAACTGCACAAGCAGGGTACAAATCAGGGATTTCAGTTTCGACAGGATCAACTTTCTGATCCAAACAAGGCTTGTCAGTTACAAGTGGATTAACCGCAACCTTATCTCCAGCTAGGTCATTGCCTAGTAATAAATGAACACCCTCTATGGGTAAAGAAGTGACTGCCCCAACAGTCACAGGTCCAGAAACTAAGTCTGATGCCAAATTTACACAATGAAGAGGAACATTTACAAAGCCGCACTCAACTCCCTGAACAAGAACACTTTCACTTGAAGAAGACTCCTCAGACAAAGGCAAAGTACCTGATAATAAAAGACTCTGAGAAGCTCCAGTGTCCCTTAATATTTTAATTGGGATAGGTTTGGCAGAATCACCAATAAGTGATATAGAACCTTCTGACATGAATGGTTCATAAGCCTCCAAAATAGAATCAGACTGGGGTTTGTTTGACCCAACAAATGTATTGCTTTCAATACAAGACCGTGACCTTGACCTCATAGAAATAAGAGCATTTGGAAAAGCTCTGTCTTTACTCTGTTGCTTATTTTTCAACTTGAAGCAATCAGAAATAACGTGCCCCTTTTTTTTACAATAAGTGCATGTAGGAAGAGATAAGGATTTCTGATCAGTCTTATCAGATGTTTGATTCCTAACAGTTGTGCTGTTGTGAAATTTGGAAGTACTCGAATGAGATTGAAATGGTTTTTTACCAGAAAATTGCTGAGAGGACGATTTATTACCAAATGAAATTTTGTGAGTCAAGGAATAATCATCAGCCATACGAGCAGCATTTTCCAAAGTTTCCACATTCTACTCGTCAAGATAGGTTTTAACATCAGTATGGATGCACCTCTTGAACTCTTCAATTAATATGAGCTGTCTGAGGTTATCATAAGCTTGATCAACTTTCTTGGCTGAGCACCACCTATCAAATAGTTGTTCTTTATCCCTTGCAAATTCGACATGAGTTTGTCCAGTTTCTTTTCTACAATTCCTAAACCTTTGTCGATATGCCCCTGGTACCAACTCATAAGCTTTCAAGATGTACTCCTTAACCACATCATAATCAGTGCTTTGTTGTACTGACAGTGAAGTGTAGACTTCACGAGCTTTGCCAATAAGTACACTTTGTAATAACAAAGTCCAATGCTCTCTGGGCCATTTCAAGTTTTCAGCTATTTTCTCGAAATGAAGAAAGTATTTATCTACTTCTTTTTCCTGAAAAGGGGGTACTAACCTAATATATCTAGTAACATCAAAACCTGGACTTGTGTTTAAAGGAGTGGAGTGTGCTCTGTTTGCCAGTTCTAATTCTCTTAATTTAAATTGCATTTCCCTTTCTTCTCTTTGCATCTGCATTTGTATTTGCCTCTCTTCTTTCTGCATTTGTATCTGCCTCTCTTCCTTCTCTCTCTCCATCTGTATCTGCCTCTCTTCTTTCTGCATTTGTATCTGCCTCTCTTCCTTCTCTCTCTCCATCTGTATCTGCCTCTCTTCTTTCTCTCTCTCCATCTGTATCTGCCTCTCTTCTTTCTGCATTTGTATCTGCCTCTCTTCCTTCTCTCTCTCCATCTGTATCTGCCTCTCTTCTTTCTCTCTCTCTCTCTCTGAATCTGAAGCTTTGCCAATTCTAAATCAATCTGGTTCTTTAACTCTAATTCCCTTAATTTCCTGTCAGAACCAGATACAGGCTTTCTCTTCAAACTTAAAGCACTGCGATCAAAAATTCCCTTTCCTACTAAATACTGAATTAAAATAATCTTTATTTCCTGTTTTGTCAATGATACTTTTGCCTCAGATAGACTGTATTTTCTGGCAAGCTCGAGCAACTCATCCTTTCTCATGCACTCTAACCCCTCCTGGGTAGGTTTTGAAATGAAATTCTGAACATTAGATGCCATTGTAAATGCTTGTTGGTTTCACACAAAAAAAATTTCTCTATTAAAAATCTTTGCCAAAGACAAAAAAAAATTCAGAGACAAAATCAATATGAATTTCAAGGATAAATTTAATATCTCTAATATGCTTTAAAGAAATTCAATCCCAGAAGACGAGCCCCCAATTTCTGTTACGACTCTATGGTCTAAGAAAAATGTAACAGAAAGAAAGTGAAACCAACAAATCAAGTAAAAAAATCAACAAGCAATTTATTACTAGATAATTAAAATGAAAAATCAAAAAGTCACTTACAGTGATGTGTTTTGAAATCCTAATAATCCAATAAGAATGATTGTTCTAATCACAAGTCCTAAATATAGAATGTTCTGAATTCAAGGCTGTGTCCTTGAATGTTATGATGTGCTAATGGTCTCCAAAGTCCTGATGTACTAGAAATCTTGATGTGCTGATGTCAAAATGAAGTATTCCAAAATATCTGAATAAGTTCACTTAAATTCCAAAATCATCAATTAAAAATCCAAAATCCAAAAGTTTATGAGCACTGTTATAATCCAATGAATATTTAAAATAATTCCTCTCTTAGAATTTGGAATGAATTTTCACAACTGTAATAGCTCTTTACAAGACTGATGGTAATGTCAAAACTGAATAAATGTCCACCAAACATGGCATATATAAAGATTGGTCACATGACAGAATGTTCTAGAATATGAGTCATCTTAATGTAATTTTACTTGTAAACAAAATTCAACCTTGACCTTCAAATTGAGAAAACATATTGATCAAAACAACCTAATTCAAGGACACTAGTTAAACATGAAGAAACATTTATAATTTCCTAAAATATTTATAATATTATATAAACATCATACATAACAGGACTAATCAGTAGAACAAACAACATAGACCCTGAACTGTCGGCGCAATATGCAACGGCAGATCAGGGTCTATGTTGTTTGCATTTGGACTAGCTTATATGCGAGTATAGACGGTACATAAAATAACTCTGCAACAACAATGTTTATGGCTGGATTTTTGATAATCATACCAAAATCACATTTATTTGAGAAAATTGCAAAGATGATTATATACATTCAAAAAAAACAGTAAGATTTGCACTACTGTTTGAAGAAGAAAAAAAAACATGGACTAATGGCATACCTGCCATTTGAAAGACATGTTATATAATGAAAGAATGTTATTTAGGTTAAATGGAAACTGGAAATCTTACAAATACTTTTTCTTCAATTTTCCAGCACTATTCACTGATGGGCTTTCCCTCTGTATTATCTTTACATTTCTATACAAACTGCAACATCTGAAACATTTATTATATAATATGAACATTTTATTCTTTCTTTTAATAAATAAATAAAAATATACTTGTGCCAAAAATTAAAGTGTATCCAATTATAAACATTTGAGAGTTCTTTAAACAACTGAGAGAGATGATTTTATACAACATAAGTCAACTTTTAGGATGCAACCATACATTCCATGAGTATGCCAATGAAAACTTGTCTTTGTAGTTAGTAATTTGATTTCCAAACACATGGTCTTTCACCTACATGCAGATCACATAATATAAGCTAATGTAGTCACCTTATCTATGAAAATTAACATTATTATTATTAATAATAATATTCATTAATATAAGTATCATTATTATTGTTGTTGTTATTGTTGTTAAATAGAGTTCTACTTTAATACTGCACCTTTAAAGAGATCTATTAAAGTATGTGGGAAAAAAAAACAGACTGATTGGAAATGACAATTTCACGTCCTGCACATATACAAACTGCAATTGAACCTTTTGAAAGCCAGGAAACATCTTAGCAAATGAAGATAAATACATTCAGGGCTAGAAAAATCTCAATCTGATAACATGCCCAGCCAGCCTGTCCACTCGCCCAGAGTCTATGCTTGACAGAAAAGAATATATTTCTTCACACTAAGAAAGGTACCGGTATTTAAAGATGACATAAGATAAAATTAAAATATTCCATACAATATATACAGTATGCTAATTTCCAGTCTCATTCAATCCAATCAAAACATTAATCAAAGTGCAGTGTGATGAAATCTAAACACAACTAACAAATGAGGCTTTGTCAGATATTTAACACCCTTTTATTTATATTATTGCAATGTACTGTCACTATACTTTTAGGTCACAAAAATAGTTGTAACTTTATTGGATATTTATAATTTTACCTGTCAATCCATCAAATCATGCAAAATTGTTAGAACCAGTATGCAAAAATACTGTCTTGCTTGTAGCACATGTATTTGTCACAGGACCCATGCATTTGGCAAAATGTTGATCATTTTAGCCGATGGTTAATTCAGTGTGTAAACACTATATTTTAACTAACATAGCATGTATGCAACAAAAAGTCTAACCATGTAAATTAAATAAAATGTTTTTATTTTTTTTGTGACTTTTTCTTTTTTTTATCTCCAGTGTTGGACCGTACAAAGATCTTAAATTTGCAGATCCTATCAGAAGGACAGGTTGAAATGTCATCAGTTTATGCTAATACCTCTTTCATATGTAGTTATGTTTTAAGCAGTAATTATACATAAATTGAAAAGTCATAAAAATGGGGTAAATACTGCCCAATCAGAATGATTGATACAATATATTTGGTTTTTTCCATGTCTGCTAACGATCAATGACAACAAGTAAACAACATATTCATACATGTGAACCTCCCGACTGGGAGGGTTCTCCTTCCAAGATGAAGGGTGTCTCCTGTCCCTCTCATTACTCACTGAAATCTCCAGTGTACACAAAACTATTAATAAAAAATTAAATTTTTTCAGTGTTTTCTTCACACCTTGCTTCCAATGCAGCATATTTAAAGTAATATAGTACTGCTTGTGATCATGTGACAGTGAAATGCTTTAAGCAGGGCAAGACAAATTAGTTGCTAATTTCAAGAAGCATAAAACAATTAACATCCCTTTGATTCTGTGTGCAGGGACGGTTTGGCTTCAGTGTTTTAAGTTTGTCAAGATGGATTATACTATGAGTTATCAAATGTAATTCCGAAAGGATTAAAGATGTTAACTGATTATGCTTGGATTACTAAAAAGCTAAATCAGCATAAAACAATTAACATTACTTTAATTCTCTCCACAGGGTAGGTTTCTGCTTCTGTGCTTAAAGTTGTCAAGATGGTTACTATGTGATAAAAAGTAATTCATACAGGATTAAAGATGTGAATTGATTATGGTTGGATTACTAAAGAGCTCAAGTGGCATAAAACGTGGTCAGTTTGGCTTCGGAATTTAAAGTTTGTCAAGATGTATAATCATGTGTTATCTCCCAATGCCACAACTCAAAATCTAAGCAACTGAAATATCACACAAAATTCAGTGAAGGATGGAAATGGGAAGTTCAGTGGTTGGAATTAAATTTAAAGGGACATGAATATGCATTCTAGCCTTCTTGTAAAGCTGATTTTAAAATCTGCTATGGTGACAAGAATGACATTATGTGTCATGCAGAGACCCCATCTCATAAAAGCACAATAAATACGACAACAAATTTACCATGATCACTGAAATTCATGTTTGTGGAATCTGCATCAAATGTGGATGAAGTTATATGTGCCAAGACACTGTTTGCCAAAAAAAACTACTCACACAGGGACCCAAGCTTTGGGTCCTCACTGGGGTAAGAAAGTCGATATGTACCGCAATGAAAAATTCACCATATTTATTGAGGAGTCAAATAATCAAGGGGATACCATAATAAAATGCTGACAGTTCATGTTTTTGACAAGGATGTAAACAGGATATCCACAAGATTCCTCAGACTACCAACTTGTAATACTAGATCAGCAGAACTCATCTTTGCATGCTTGGATAAAATATTCATCTAAGTATTACTAAAGTTTAACTATTTTACTGTTCATAAGAAATCATAATCACAATTGTATAATAATAATAATAATAATAATAATAATAATAATAATAATAATAATAATAAAAATAATAACAGTAATAATGACAACAATAATCTTGATGGTGATAGTGATGATAACTAAGGTGTCTGCAAATTAGGCTTTAAGTCAAAAAGGGTGCGATGGTGTAATATATGCATCAGCACTTCCTGTAGAGAATCTAACTGAAATTAAAACAACATGCAATAAATGCTCAATAATCTGATTAGGTACATGTAGGTACATCTTATCTATTATCATCAATATTGATAATTATCGCCCAACAATGAAACAATATTATATATGCAACAGATTCTATAATATTTCAGTGACAGAAATCTCCCTTGAGACACTTGCATTGGATATGCAAGTGACAACTGCAACGTAATGATTGGAGAAAAAAACACCACTGTTCTGTCAAAAGTTAGAGAGAGAAACCAGTTCAGGCTGACTCCAGTGGAAACCTGAATCCAGTAACAATACATCATCTCCTAAATGTTAAGATCAACAATGATGAGGACTGACACAAATAGAATCCAGACAATGATCTAAGAGATGACAAAAATGAGAGTATGAATGGCAACGAGTTACTGTGAAAGACTAATGTGATGAGATGATGTACCCGGTACGTATTTTAATATCTACAAAATGAAAATTTGTTCAATAGTTGTAATTTTTGTCCATTTGCATGCTAAAAATCGTGTCATTGAAAATCCTCCCTCTTTTGAAGTCAAAGCTCGTGACCATATTTTGCCAATCTCCTGATCTAAGCTGACCTCTCTGTTCTGTCACATGTATGCATACAGAAATCTTTATTTTGTCACTTTTATAGTGGAGTTTTGAAGAGTGGTTAGAGCATGAGGTACTATTCACTTTCCTCATGTTTATTATCTATCGAAACAACTGGTAACAAATTGCCATAACTTGAACAACAGGACCAACAGTGATAGAAGGTGTGGGGACATATCACCATAGGCATTATATCTTTCATCTTCCTACTCTTCAGTAGGGATTAGCGGTAAGCTAGCAGTGCTATTATTGATTGATTATAGGACTGATAATGGGCATGGGTTGGAGAAATAGGTGAGAAATAATGGTTAGTGATGTATGTCACATGTTTTTTGTACTGATTACTAATTACTGAGCTAAATGAACCATGTGGTATTGAATCATTTCAAAGAAATAGCTACTTGCTATATCAGTGAAAAACCTGCTTGCCCAACTGGGCATAACCATGAGAACAAGCACCTGCCTGGCAGCATGAACAACTTGTCCTGGGCATCTGGGCAATTGATTTTTCTACCACTGTACATTGTTTACCGACTTTGCTTTTTTTTATACATGTACAACCCTTACAGTAAGTATGCTTTACATTATACCTGAAGATTTACTGACTTGTTGTTACCTGGTCTGAGTTTCCACTGACCTTTCCCACCCTGTGATAGATATTTAGACAGTTATGTTAGGGTGAAAGATCAGTGCGGATATCTTATTGAAAAGTTGGAGTTCACCGAAAGTGCACATAGTGACTTAGGGTGCCATTTACTACCAAGCCTAGCTATGTTATTCGATCCTACATCTAGCCCTACCTGCATGAAATCGATAGGAAGACGATTTTTTTTCTCCAACACAACAATTAAAACATGTCTCTTTAATAAGCTGACACCCATGCCAAAAGCACAGTGTTTACGAACTGCACCTCGTACTTAGCCATTTTTCACATTTGCCTGCTCGCATTGTCCAAAATCTGCAGCCTGCATTTTCCTTGATGTCACAGGTAAAACAATCACTTAATACAAACAAACAGTGAAGGAAAAAGGCAAATGATATTTTTATTGCACTTGAATAAATGGAAAGCAAGATTTAGTGATCATGTGACTAAGCAATGCTGTTGGATCTGTTCAATACCAGATAATCTGCTTGCATATTGGCTAATTAAAGTTACAAATTATGTTCTAATTGTTGTGTCTAAGAATATTAATATTCTACTTATTGATTTCAGGCACGTAGGGTTTGATACAAGGTCAATATATGATGGAAACCCCTGGGTAAGAACGAGATAAGTGTCTTAAAATGAAATGAAGCTGCATTATCACTTTCATCACAGTATATTTTTCTTCGTTTAGTTAAAGAAACAAACTCCAACTTTAACCGACTTTGGCCTTCCTTGGCTAATATCACATTTCAACCAACTGAAATATGTCAATGGAACTTGAAAAGGTGTCCACTTGTTTGTGTCAGAATTTGATTCTGTTAGGAAAAAGACATCAGAGTAAGTATAGTCTGATTAAAGCAATTAGACTTTGATTTGTGGAAAAGTGTCAATATGGGCTGCCAAGTGTGTGAGATATTCCTGAAAATTTGACCTCTAGTTCCCCTGTCAATCCACTGGGGATCACGCAACACTATTTACATTGTAGGACTAATTTCTATCAGTGCATGAATGAAAAGGTGACTCGTTACTACTGATGATTCATTACAACCGTAAGTACTGCTTATAATAAACTAACCAACCCATCAAAGGTCTAAGACTGATAACGCACAAGTGATCAATGCGTAACGTATCCAAGATTTTTTTATGCGTCACACTGTACCATGCATCACAATCTGAGATCGTTCAAAGGTTTTACCAAATTCATATTCAATTAAGTTATGATCCAATAGATAACCAATGTACTGAGTGGGAGAGATATGCCAAATTATTCACTTTGATCTTACGGAGACTGTACAAGATGAGCCATGTTTATGAACTATTGTTTTGACCGCCGATGTCAAGCTTAAAATTTTTGGTTTCTATTTAAATTAGAGATTTCTGTTGAAAAGTGTTACAAGTAAATCTGATTGGAAAAAAGAAAGTTTCGCATGCTGAAATCGATATATATCAAACCTCCTCAGCCAAAGCCTCATCCTCAAGAATATCCTGTGCTTGTGATGTCGTTGATAAAGCCGCCATTTTCAAACAAGTGCATGAATCATGGCCTTTAAGCGCTTCCTTTACAACGCAAAAACCTTTCATTAGGCCTTTGTAAGACAAGGCGATTTATTCGGAATCCACGGCTCTTTACCAACAAAAAAAAAACAAACAAAAACAAGAACAACAAAAATTATTTGGTGGGTATAAAAGTAATCAGAGCAAATTAAATGAAGCAAAAGACGGAAAATGTATACAAAATACAACAAGCGCTGAAAGATGTGAATGAAAATACGGAAAATATAAAGGGAGTAAAATATTCCATATTAATATATAATTTTGTTAGTTTTTATGAGAAAAAAATTGATTCAAAGTAATTCTTATTTTTTTACATGAAAAGTGTTTCAATATTTCCTAGTTATTTAAATTAAGAACACGTTTCTCCTGTATGTTTGTTTTTTTCTTCTCACCTACCATAAAATGAGGAAAAGAATATCAGAATTTTCTAATGGAACTCCTGCAAATTACAATGAAGCAATTGATCTGAGTATGATCTAATAATAATTACCACTTTCCACTTATGTGATCACAAGAAAATCTAGGTTTAATGATTGTTCATTTTGGAGTCTTTTCTTGTGCAAAATTTTACCATGCTGTGAGCCTTAATCAGAATAAATCTCAAGTCTATATATAGTAAAAATGTTTCCCCCTTTTTTCCCCCCAAAATCTGAAAAGTTCTCGTATAATCAGAGTTGTATAATAGTTGTCATTACATGTACTAGGAATGTATATAAAATTTCATATGGTTGTTTCTTAAAAAGCTTTTATTAAATAAATCTCAACACATAACAAATCTATTACAGTTTAGCTTTTCTATGCTTAGTTGTGGTGATTAGAGCTCGGTCACTTACGATTCTCCGTGCTAACAGCTTAAGTATGTGCAAGTACAGGATGCAGTGACCTTCAGTGGGTTACCTGGTTTGTTCCCAAATCTCATATAGCAAATATAATAACTGATCCACCTTTGAATCATATAATTTTTATCATCGGATGAATTTATACAGTGTCACTTCTGATGCGATTGCTACCATTCACACATATATTTTGCACATAAACTGCCCAGGTTACTCTTGTTCCAACATATGTATGTGTATATATACATGTATACTTAATAGTATGTCCGGCATATCTTTTTCATTATTTTTAAATGAGAGTGGTACTAATTGTAAATACAAATCAAGCACCCACTTTTTATGTTGAAACATTTTTCCTTTTTCTCATAAATTGTATGTACCGGGTATGTGTGAGTGTATATATTTTTTATTGATATATATATTTTTTGGGAGTGCGCTGGTCCTATTGAGTTTTCATTAGTATAAAGAACATTGGATTTATTTGCATGATCCCATATGTATTGTTATGGTGGTTGTCTTTTTTTCTTTGCTGATACTTACCGTATATACTCGCGCATAAACCAATACCAACTGCAAACTGCCTAGACCCATAGACCCATATAAGCACTTTTAACACACTGTTGGCTATGTCATGCTGAAGAAATGGAAGCAAAGCACTGGGGCAGCAAACCCGGGCTGGCCTTGGCAGGTATCAAACTTGCAACCCTTGAATTATGAGTATGACGTTCTAACAATTGAGCTACCATGGCTACCCTTGTCGAATAGGATGTATGCTGCCCGAACGGTTAGACACTTACCGTATGTACTCATGTATAAGCTGATACCAACTGCAAACTGCGTAGATCCAGATCTGCCATCGCATAATGCGCCAGCAGATCTGGGTCTACGCAGTTTGTAAGGACTAATCAGTAGAACAAACAACATAGACCCTGAATAGAAACTCGGAATATCTGCCCTTGATACACGATAATGAATATCTTCACTCAAGCCTTGATAAGGCATATTTATTCAATCGATACTTCTCTGAACAGTCTTTTGCAGACAACATTTCTCCTATCCTTCCGTCTCTACTTATTCCTGACTCTTTATTACTATTTCATTAGCATAAATGACGTAGATGTACTTTCAAATCTAAACATTAGCAAGGTAGGGGCAGCTGATGAAATCAGTCCTAGGCTGCCAAAGGAAGGTGTTCCTGTATTGTCATGGCATTCATCAAAAATTTATAACAATTCGCTCCAAACATCATATTTTCCTAAAGCAGTGAAACAGGCAAATGTTGCCCAATTCACAAGAAAGGGGACAAAAATACTGTCTCTAATTATAGACCTATTTCTCTCCTAAGCTATGTGGGTACAATATTGGAAAAATGAGCCTTCAAACATTTGTATAACTATCTAACACTCAATAATCTATTTCTCATTTACAATCTAGTTTCACCCCAAAAAATTCATCAGTTTTATAATGGTGTGATATTTATAATAACTTCTGCAAGGCAGTCGATGTAGGCAAAGAAATTTGAGTGGTATTTTATGATATAAGGCCTTCAACAAAATCTGGTTCTAATTTATAAACTAATAAATACTGGATTAGGTGGTAGATTATTGGAATAGTTTAAAAATTACCTTTCTAATAGAACTCAGACAATTACTATAGAAGGCTGCACTTCAGATCAACATGTCTGGGCTGGTGTGCCTCAAGGCTCTATACTTGGACCACTATTATTTTTAATTTATATTAACGATATTGTTACAAATATTCAGTCTAGTACAAGATAGTTTGCTTATGACACTTCACAGTCAATTATTGTAGAGGACCCAATCCTGGCTGCCAGCGTTCTGAGCAAAGACCTACATAAAAATTAACTTGTGGGCTATCAATGGTAGAATTTAATCCAAACATCGAATAAATTACCATATCAAGAAAATTTCAAAAGATGCAACTACCACCACTTTTAATGAATAATATCGTTATTACAAATGTCAGTTCTCATAAACATTTGGGTTTAACTCTCGATGAATTCCTATCCTGACATACACGCATACAGGAAACTACACAAGCATGAAAAAGGACAGACATATTACAAAGTTTGAAATTCTAACTTGATTGCAAATTATTGGAGCTTCTTTATTTCACCATTATAAGACCTCTTTTGGAGTATGGGGATATTGTTTGGGATAACTGCAGCCAGTCTTAAAAAAAAAAAAAAAGTAGGAAGAATTATTTGTGGGGAAACAGAATCTATTTCATACACTAGAATTTTGGAAGAAACAAAATGGGAATGACTTTCAACAAGATACTATAAACATAGAATGATCACATTTTGTAAATGTACCATGGTAGGACTCCTGGATACCTGTGGGCCTTGGTTCCACCAAGTCTCCAGCAGATCAGTACTAGACAACTTCGTGATAGATCTTATCTCAAAGCGCCTTTTGCCAGGAATAAATATGTGTAATACAAAAATTCATTTTTTACTAAGTCTATTACTGAATGGAATCTTATCCCTTTGGAGAGTAGAAACAGCCCATCATTGTATTCCTTTAAGTTATACTTAAACAAGAATCTAGAAAAAGTCTCAGTTTATCAAGGTAAGAGATATGCACACATTTTACGTTCACAGGTTCAGCAAGGTTGTAGCTCATTAAACAATAATCTATTCAGAAATCATTTGTCATTAACCAACAATGTTTAATGCGGTGAACTAGAAACTGGACAATATTTTCGTTTAGACTGTATCAAATATATTGTTAACAGGAACCGTACAATAAATACACTGCCCTAAAATAACATAGACATACCCTCGTTACTATTTGGTAACCCCTTTTAAATTGCTTCACACCAATGAGATCTTATGCACAGCCCAAAATTCCTAACAGAAACTAAGAAATTTGTCTGGTAATTTTTATGTCTGCACACTATTCTGGTAAAAACTCTGGTATGTACGCTTCTGTACCCCACATACATCATCCATGTTGAAGTTAAAATGCTCACTTCCTTTCCCCTTTGCAGTAAGCACCAACTTTTTTTTGTATCTTGTCTATTAGCATGTAACATGCTTCCACAATCAATACTTATTACCGTATATACTCGTGTATAGGCCCGGTCAAAATGCAAACAACATAGACCATGATCTGCCGGCACATTATGCAGTTATGTTTATTGTCTTTCATTCCTCACGTCAACTAAGTAAATATTATTGTTAATGAGGAAAGATCTTAAAATAAGCTTGTTGCTCAATCCTCCATATCTATTGATATTTTATGTACTTTCTATGATGATCTTTGAAATAAATAGTTTAAACCAAATAAATCTTCACAGTTATCTGTCTTAAAACTAAAAATGTGTGGTCTTTTCTGCTCCAGGGACAAATGTATGAATAGAGATAACAGTACTCTGACTAATCATACAGAATTCAGGCAGTGGATCAGAGTCATCAAGAAGCTGTATGGGCCTGAATACTATCTCAGATTAGAAAGGGGACATGTCAAGGGTCGACAGCAAAGTACAGGCTATACTTTTTACCATGATAAAGGACACTTTTTGGAGTAAGATAAACATCTCTTGACTGGCTCATATGTCTTTATTTGTAAATGGTAATTTTGCTGTTTACAGAAGCATTTCTCATGATGGGGCTTTCAAGGACAATTATCCAGTTTCAAATTCAAGACAGCCTTGTATCAATGTGTGAAATAAAAAACATTAAGAGCAACTTGGATATAAGTTTTGGACTCAACTGTAGATGACTTCATTTATAAAAAAAAAACAACAGAAAATCATGTGCTGCTCTCTATCCACATATCTAGTGGAATGTTATCTCCCTTGAAGATTGTGTTGTCTATGTTGTAACTCATTTTCTCATTTGAAAAACCATTGTTGTCAGGTCTTAAAATATGGAGAAAAAAAACTTTTCAGCAGAATTGATTTTAAAATTGTTGCTGTTTATAAAGATTAAAAAAAGTCATTGGATATATAGGATATACTTTTAAGGGCTTCAAATGTGTTCATTACAAATATCTAAAATTTTATCACCAGTATATCAGGAAAGCATTGATCACTTGATAATTTGTAATTTAATTCTTTTTAAAACAGCAGAACATTGATTAACAGGTTTCAACAGGGGACCAAATTATTATCTGGATACACAGTGGTCCCCCTCTTATCAGCAGCCACTCGCTTCATACGGACATGAATCCCATGGGACCAGTGAGTTTATATTCAAAAGTATATTCAAAAGTACCCCTCTAGGGCAGCCACCCCTCTAATGTGGCCAGCAGCTGGCATAGTAGTGCAAAAACTGTCAAATTTACCCCTTACGAGCAGCCACATAATGGGGTTTACTGATAGAAATCTCTTGATTTCTAAATTCAAGACACTGACATTTGTTCAAACATGCCAATAAAGCATCTAACTTTAATCCATACAAAGAGACCAGTAATTAACTGCTGAGAAGCACTGTATTGTTTAGCTCAAGTCAGCATGACATCTGGTTGCCATAAAGCAAAAATGGTGTGTTAGCCATCATGGTTTCTTTGTCATAGATTACAAAATGTATATGAAAGTGTACCAGACTAAAACCAGTTGATCATGTGATAAGCTCACATCCTTTGCAAACACTGAGCCAATGAAGGAATAAGTTGCTGCAAAAAGTGCACAATGTTGTCAGACGTTCTCGGTTGAGAAGGAAAAGTGAAAGCAATCTGACTAAACAAAAAGAGAGTCCTTTGATCACTGCTAAGAAATCTGATGTAAGAAAGATTCAAAATAAACATTGTCAGTTACACATTTTACAGCAGTGGGAAAATGGAATGGACAGACAATGATAGTTATAGACAGATGTTTGTACACTGATTTTCTTGACAAGGTGGTTTTCCAGGATTGATGATTATTCATTCGTATTTTAAATAACATTGATAGAACTTTTATCACACCGATTCCATAACATGCATGTGATTTTTAAATTAAAATATTTAATATTTAAAAGTGAGTTACACTTTTCATATTTTATATGTAATTATTACTCACATCTGTGTGATACCCCTCTAGAAAGGCCATCCCTTTAATAAGGTCACTTTTCTGCTGAAGAAGGGGTGGCCTTATAAGAGGGGGACCACTGACTTTGAATTTGCTTTTCTTGGTGCAGTACCAATTATCATGTCTTGTGTGGTTGTTAACCATTGTTGAAGGAAATTATGAATCCCAAACCTATCCACAAATTTAGTACCAATGAAAATGACATTTTTTGCAAATCCACAAAAATGTATACATGTACTCAAGAAAATTAACGAATTCACAGTAACTGATCATCTGGAAATTATATTATTATAACAGTATAAATTATATTTTTTGCAAACAGAAGAAATTATGTCTTTCAAACAAAAGAAGAAATTATATTACTGTAACAGTAGAAGAATTTATATTATTGCAAACAGCATAAGACCACGAAATAGTTCTGGAAATATGAATGAACCACCACCGTCCCCGAGATACTTACCTAAATGTAAAATATAACCAGAAAAACAGATTGATATGGTTCTTCAAATCTGCTTCAGAAGTTATTATTATTGTCTCCACCTAGAAGACAGATTTTACTGGGTGAAAATCGGAGGCTTGGAGTAACCTTGGAGAGATGCCCAGTATAACCACTATTAAAAGCATAGTTCATGCATCAGTAATTACCTTGATTAGCCATTGCAGAGGCTTCACATGAAATGCATGCAGTCCACTCACCTGATTCCTATACTCATGCACATGTACAATACACAGTAAACCTATTAAGAGTAACATATCACAATATACATTGTAAAGTCATTAATAAGGAATGTTTAACATTTTATAAACATATTTATTCCTACTTGCAAAATTGCAAAGTTAGAAAATGCCCACTGTATAGGCTAGGATGTAAATAGCATGGAAAAATTTGTATGGTCATGAGCGAAACATAAATTATGAACATGTTGGTAAAGCATAAAATGTAGGTCACAGTGATCTTTTTGGTTGCAAGATTGTAGTTCTAATAGAGATGCATCCAATTATAAAGTTTAATGATTTGAACATAAAACAGTACCACAAAAAATGAACTTCCTACACAAAATTTCAACAAAGTCACTGAAACATGAAATATATGTCACAGAGACCTCTTTTGGGAATAAGGGTGCAGTACTTGTCAAGATGCAACCCTCACCAAGTTTCATAATTTTAGGTAGGATACTAAGTATATAACATGCCAAAAGCTTGTGTGGTCATGAGTTAAATGCAAAAAACTTAACCAAAGCCAGTAAAAGATGAAATATAGGTCATGATGAGCCTCTTGTGTTCTTAGAGCGTGGTACTAACAAAGATGCATATCATAAATTTCATGATTATAGCATCAACAGTGCCTGAGAAATGAACATCAAACACAAAATGTAACCCAAGTCAGTGAAGCATAAAATATGGGCCATTACAACCTACTTCTGCCATGAAATAGTAGTGTTTATCAAGATGCACTGTTTCATGATTCTAGGTATGACATAACATGCAAGAAACCTGTGTGGTCACGAGTTAAATGGAAAAACTTTACTTAACCCAGTAAAATGTAGATCAAAGTGACCTTATTTTGTACAGGTGTGGTACTAATAGAGATGTACACAATTACATAGTCTAATGATTTAAGCATGAAGGGTTAATAAAACACAAAATTGAGCCAAAGTCAATTAATCATGAAATATAGGTCACAGTGACCTACTTTTGTGATGAGGGCATAGTGCTCAACATGTTGCATCCCTTTAGCAAGTTTTCTCATTCCATTATACAGGATGCAAAAAAATTAAGTGATCATGAACTAAAAGCAAAAACATAACCGAAGCCGTAAAATGTAGATCACTGTGACCTTCTTCAGTTGTAAAGGTGCATGAACAGCGTTTGAGAAATATACTTTTTTCTCAAAACACAAAACTGAGCCCAAGTCGGTGATGCATAAAATATGGGCCACAGTAACCAACTTTTGAGACGAAGGTGTAGTACTAATCAATATGCATCCCCTTGTCAAGTTACTTGATAGTAGTATGTATACCGGGTGCACTAGAATCCCTTGTAGAGATTGGCTCCCCATTGGCTGAAAAGAATTTCCAGAAATCCAAGATAAGACAATTTTTCTGTATCTGTATTCTTTTTAACTTCTGAGTATTTAAACTATCTCTGATTTTTTCCTGACATGTTTGAGCTAACAAATCCACAAGACACCTGTAACTGCAGTACAAAATTCTTTGTCATGGCCTTTGACCTGGAATCTGATATGGATAGAAAATCATTGAGCTATCAGGAAATGTCAAGATATCCCACATCCTAAGTTTGGTTGATCTATAATTACTCTTTGTTGGGAATAAAACAAAAGTTATTTAAGTGGCATTATTCAAGGTATTTGTCAGATATATCCACAAACTGGGTAATAAAAATCCATTCATACTTGTTTGTGTTATCATGCTCACAAGCCAGTACAGCTAAAAATCGGGGGTCATGGCCTTTGACCTTAAAATCAATGTCAGAGCTATCAATTTGTTCCTTGGGATGCAACTAAATATAAAGTTGGTCAAAGTACACTTGTATATGTACAAGTTACTGTGTTCATGATCTCAATGAAGTAAAAAATGTAAGCAATGACCTCTGACTTAACCCCAGGGACAATTAGGTTTTGGTTTCAAAACTGTGTCACAATAGTGTAGATATGTTGCTGGACAGATCTGCACCATTTTCATTCAGAACCAATTAAATATTACAAGAAGTAATGAAAACCCCCATGTCAATGCCACCATTCATGCAAGAGAAGTGACAAGATTTTTGCGACTGCCAATTAAAGAGATGGTCAAATAAGGAATAACTAAATATCGCTAGAGAAATTTTTATTTTTTTCAGCCAGTATGGCCATACATTTAGAGAAAGTAGTTGTTGAGATTTGTCAGATTTCAGGAGGTCACATTAGCATCATTATCATTTAGTACCAACTACACATAGTGAGAAGTGTTTTAGTGAAAACTTCATGTCGATATGACCATCCTTATAAGATGAGTAGTGATAACAAGATTTTCAAGATAGCCACCATTGATCAGCACCATTTTTACTTAGAAACTACCTAGAGAAAAAAAAAGTTCTCTAAGAAGTCTCTTAGTGCATACCACATGTTGATATGACCATCTGTTACAAAGGAATAGCATTAGCAAGATTTCCAAGCTGGCCATCATACTGGATGTCAAAGGGACACAATTTTCATTTAGGAGCAAATACACATCATAAGAAGAGTTACAAACAATAAGAAAATCTGGAATTATTTGTTATTTTAACCCATATTCTGAACTAAGTTGTAAGTTTTAGAAAAGTTCAATTGTTGTGCTCAGTTTCATGACTACCATACCTGTGCTGGGCAATAGTACATTAAATCAGTCTAGAGGCTTTCATGGGATTCTTTTCAGAAAATAACACAGATTGATGGCTATGGCCCATTTAAAACAATGTGAATATAGTCATTAAAAGATCACAAATATTGGCTCCCTTATCATATATTTTTATTTATTCAATAAATAAAACCATTTAATCACAGACAAAATTAGGTTATTTCTAAACTGTTTACAAACTACAGTTATACATCTTGCATGTTTTTACATAGAAATGAGGTAATCAACTATGATTATAATCATGGCAATGTGCAATATTCTATGCAATATTTATTTTTACTTCTAAGCTATTCTTTCAATAATACTGTGTATCTAGAACATTTGAAACCATCAAATTGTCAACTCAGTAAAATGTAGCCATAAATTGTATAGAAATATATGGAAGATAGACTGACAATCTATTTTCTATCCTCATGAATATAAAAGTCCCCCATCAATATGATAGGAGATAAAATCAACTATGTAATATGCATGCTAACAATTAATGTCACCAGTAAATTAAAACACATCAAAGTTGAATCCCCTGACAGCTGATATACACTTTAAACTCGGTACAATTGTGACATTTTTTCTTGTAGAACAATTATAATTATAATGATAATAAAAGTAATACCATCTGTTGGTAACAGTACATTATTAGTACATCTATAATTAGCAGTATATTATTAGTACATCTATAGGTAACAGTACATTATTAGTACATCAATCAATCAATTTTGCTTTTAGTGAATCATATCTTTCCAGATACATGATTCTGTAAAGTCTGATAAATACAAATATGCCAGATCACTAATATACATCACCTCTGTAACTACAAATTAAGCTCAATGAACTAAATTATGTCCAAAAGTTGACTAACATTTAAATTACAAATGACAGTGCCCTTAAGATTATTTTTCCTACATTTAACATTGTAACTAATCTTGTCTGAAGTTTAAAACCTTCTGGCAGCAAATAAGCAAAATCTGGTAACATCTGAAAACATACAGGAGTAAAAGACTTTTGGAACAAAATACTCTCGATCAAATTTTGTATCTTATAAAAGAGACTTTTTTGCACAAGCAAGAAGTCCATTAAACATAATCTTTTGATATTCAAAGCTTTGTAAGAACAAGTTCATTATGAAGCGACTTCATTGACCATATTTTTTAATCTAAAACTCTGAATTAGACATAACTGGGATATATGGGCACTTTACTGATGCAACCACAAAAAATATTACCATACTTTTGTTGTGCCTCCTTTTAAATCTATTGGTTCTCATTTTATGTATCATACTCAAACAATAGCAAAAGCATAAATGACTAATCTCCAAATCATAGATAATCACACTTACTGATTAGCATAAACTTTTGTAAAAATTCAAGGATTTTATTTTGAACATTTTACAACTGTATTAGAGGGTTATATTTTATTCATAACCCCCCTCCTACCATCAGTAAATACTCCTGCTTTATATTAAGACAAACTTGGTTACACATAGCCCAACCTGAGAGTGGGCAGCAGTCAACTGGAACCATGAATAAAGGATGAATGACTGACATCTTGTGGTAGATAGGTGGCACTTGGGGGGGACTCCTCAATTGTTACAAGTTGATAAGTATATGTTATATAATTTTTATGAGATATATCATCAAATGCATGCCATTTTAAAAGTTAATCTTTCTTCCAACATCTCACATTAATCTAAACAGCCGTTTCACCAGTAAGAAGTCCACTGTCAGGTGCTGGTTCCCAGATTAATTTCTGAATTTCCTTAAACTTTGGGTGGTCTGACCCTCCACATAGTGTCAGCATCATGCTCTCACTGGTTGTCAGGAAAGCACCTGCCTTGTGCATTCTCTTGAAAGCATACATTCTGAAGAAAGAAAATATTCTGTAAAGCAAAACATATGTAATCCATGCAGTACATACAAACATCAATTAGCTAGACTCCATAGGAGACAGGGATTTTGTCTGGATAAACAACAATTTCTCAGTTTTATTTATGGTTCTTCACATTGAAACTCTCAGTCCTAGAGATTCTACTTTGATCGCAAATAATTCAGAGAACAGCATATATACATTTAATTTCAAGACCTAGAAATGTATTCATGGACTGAGGATACCATACAAGAGTGACTCAAAACTGACCTAAACAGAAAACATAACAAACATGCGACTATATGCCCCTACCACTGTCTTGGTGGGACATAAAAAATAATTTTGTATGCAAGAAAGTAGGTAGGAGATTTTTTTTAAAATAATGACAATAGTATTAAACAGAAGTAGAGAGTTATATATTTTCGTTTATAATACCAGTATGCTGGTTGACAACAATAAAATATGGATGATTGCTACAATAAATAAAAGGCATGATCTTTATAATGGCAGATTTTGTACTATAACAAAATGGATGGGAATGAACTTGGTCAAAATAATTAGAGTTGACTTATAGAAAAACATATTGTAGGTCCTTAGGACATACCACTGATCTTAATGAATGAAAAACCCAGATAATAAGACTAAAGATAAGTGATGTTTTGTTGTATAATTGTGAGAAAATGCATACAATTCTCACAAAGGGCAAAGTTCAATAAGGATCAATTTTCAGAGAACAACACGTATACATGTTAGTGGTATATTATAGTGTATGTAAGCGCATTTGTTATTGTTATGCCGTAAGCACTCTATGTCTACTGCAACATATATACATGTGATGTAATGAAATATGCAAATTTCATATATGTTCTTGCTTGCACTCATCAGTAACAAACAGAACTAGAGTCCTTCAAAAGGACTGACACTCTACTGACTGAAAGGAATTTAAAGGAATTCAAGATCATTGCTTCCATTTAACTGCAGAGTGTTGAAAACATCTTTGATACTCTTCAGTGATAACAAGATTTTCAAATTACCTGCTGTGGTGGACATACTGAATGTCAACTTGGCACCATTTTCATTTAGGACCAACAAGGCATTATAAGAAGTCTTCTGGTGGAAAACCACATGTTGATATGACTTTCTGTTTGAAGGAGCAACGATAACAAGATTTTCACAATGGATGCCCTGGTGTCCATATTCGATATCTGATTGGCACCATTTCTATTTAATACCAACTGGACATCATATGAAGTCCTTTGGTGAATGCACAATGTCAATATGACCAGCCATCTTGGAGACATAGTGATAACAAGCTTTTCAAGACCGCCATTGTGGCAGTCATATTAGACATTGGATCAGCACCATTTTCATTTAAAACCAACTAGACATCATAAGAAGTCTTTCAGTGAAAACCCAATGCTGATATAACCATTCATTCAGAAGAAGTAGTGATAACAAGATTTTCAAGATGGCCACTGTGGTAGGCATATTGAAAGTCTGAATGGCACCATTAGGACCAACCAGACATCATAAGAAGTTGTTTAGTAAAAAACCCATGTTGATATGACCATCCATTCAGGAGGAGTAGTGATAACAATATTTTTAAGATGACCTCTGTTTTGGCCATATTGGACATCATATTAACACCATTTTTCTTTTGGACTAACTATACATGATAAGAAGTCTTCTGGCAAAAACCCCATTGGAATATTACTTTCATTCAGGGGGATTAGCAATAACAAGATTTTCAAGATGGCAACTGTGACAGCCATATCAAACATCAGATCAGCACCATTTTTATTTAGGAACAACTAGACATAGTAAGAAGTCTTTTAGTGAAAACCCACCGCTGATATGACCATCCATTCAGAAGAAGTAGCGATAACAAGATTTTCAAGATGGTCACTGGTGGCCACATTGGCAGTCAAAGTGGCACTATTTTCATTTAGGAGCAACTAGACCATCGGATGAATGTGTGTGTAAAGTTTCATGGGAATCCACCAAGTAGTTTAGGAGAAGTAAACTTGTGCTAACAGATGGATGGACAATGGATGACGGACAACGGACCCTCATTTGGGTCGCGACCTGGAGTTTGGGAACCACTGCCATAAGCTCTTCCAGTCTCTGACCAGTTGAGTTATAAATGAAGATAGATTGTGTTTCTTAGATCAAAACTTCACAGTATCACATAAATCACATTTTCTGTTTCTTTAAACAAAACTGATGTTCAAATGTTGATTGCTATTTGTATGGGAGATTGTATTCTTTTTTTTCTGTTTTTGATCACTTTTTTAGGCATTCTTCAGTTGTTCAGTGCAATTCAAAATCAATGAAAACATCCGGATAAGAGTAACTAGATATAATAATAATAATAATAATAATAATAATAATAATAATGATAACTTTATTTAAAGAGGGTGTCACAATTAGTTGCAAGGAACTAATCCTCCTTGTGGCCCTCTATTATATTCATATTTACATACAGAGTACATGTACATAGTTGCACACAAATAAAAAAAGCATTGATAATAAGCTACAGTTATGTATGGACATAATACACAGAAAATTTTGTAAGAACATGCTCCAACTAGGTACATCCTGTATATACAGTACAAAAATAAAACAACTGAGGCAACAAAGTGGAAGGTTTGAGAATTTATACTTTAAGTTGTAATGTATTTGTCAAATCGAACAGGTTTTGCCTTTCATTTATTGAATTAGATTATAATTAAATGCATTTTTATTTGTACTTTCTCTAATTTGCGTTGGGATTCTGTTCCAAATTAGTGACCCTGATTATTTAAAACTTTTCTTAAAGAGTTCTTTTTTTTTGTTGTTTTGGAATAGAAAGGTGGTTAGCTGAAATTGATCTTAAATTGGGAGTGTTGCCTTGTTTTTTTAGCATGAAATAATTCCTTGAGTTATAATGGGCCCATATTGTTTGAAACTTAATGCACAAATCTAGCCTTTCAAACAAATATTCGTTCAATCACTTAACATTTTAATATTATTCATTGCATTTGGGATGTTTTCAGCATTATCTAGGACAAGTCTGCAAGCTCTTTTTTGCAAGCGGAATAATTTGCAAATATTCTTGTCAGAAGTGTTTCCCCAGATAACATTTAAGTAGTCTCTGTATGGTTGTATATAGCTTTTGAAATATATGAATTTATGTTTAGTTGACAGATATGGCCTTATTTCGCTAAATAACCACCGACATGAATTGACTTTATGACACATGACTTGAATATGTTCATTCCAATGCAAATTGTTGTCAAACATCACCCCAAGGATTTTGTCATGGGTAACCATTTGTTGACAAATTTCATTCAACTTAAAATTAAAATTGTTATTTTCCAATTTTGCTGTCGTTTGTTGGGTAGCAATGATTAATACTTTAGTCTTGTCTGTTTTTATTTTCATGCCATTTTCCTTACACCAGGAATCTAATCTAAGTAAGGCTATCTGAAGGGAGACCTCTAGGTCTGATTTTAGCTGTTTGAAATCTGATAGAGTGGTGTCATCTGCATATAAGTTGGTAGATGAAATACAGTTGGCTATTTTCAGTGGCAGATCATTTATGAAAATTAGAAAGAGGAGCGAGTCCAGGATTGATCCCTGTGGTACTCCACATGTAATTGGTTCTTCTTTAGAAAAACTGCCATTTATTTTGACACACTGTTTTCTCATTGTTAGATATGATGTAAACCAATCAATCATCGAATTGTCACATTGATAAATGTTCAATTTATTGATAAGAATATCATGATCAACAAGGTCACAAGCTTTTCTAAGATGAACTAGTATGGATCCAACTAATTTTCCATAATCTAAGGCAGTAATCCATCTATCTATCATGGAGTCCAATGCTGTCTCACAGGAGTGGTTTTTCTGATATAGAAGAGGTGCATGCAGGAATGAGATCATTGTAACAATAAAAACAAAATGAAGCTAATTATGCTATTTTTAAAAATCCCAGTGTATTTTTTCATTATCTAGATAATTTTAAGTTGCATTTATTATCTATATTCTACCCTTCCAGGAATAAATAAATACAGAGAGAGAGAGAGAGATAAGAACTCTGGCAAACAGGATCAGAATATGAATAATAATGTGAATCACACCCATACATTAAAGTTATGAAATCAGAACTGAACCCAGAGAAAATGCAATAATCATTAGCATTATTATTCATTTGCTTCCATTTCATAAATTATTTTTATTACATAGCAAATTATCATCTCTAAACAAGATCTTGGCCTGCTCAGCCGGCTAGAGGAACAATATAACACTGACTAATAAATAGATTACAGCTGTTTTTACAATTTTATTTAAGAAAGGGATGATACCGTACAATTTGAGTCTACCTTTAATGCAATGATTGTCAAACAGTTAGTTACGCAGTTACAATGATGTCAAGGTAAGATGATTCAGCATGGAGTCACAACCAAAAATAAGAGCAGCGGTTCGAGGCTCTCCTCAAGCTTTTACTTTTATTTTTATTTGTTGCTTTTGTTTTACTTAGTCTTTTCATATATAAATAAATGCATATAAATAAGTTTTATTTATTTTTCCTTCAAGTGATTCATGCTTATTCCTGCTGCACTATTTCTTTATAATCTCTCTTTCTTTTTCATGTTACATATTTCTGATATACAAGATTTTTTTGGATTTTCTGACTTGTTACTAAAATTCCTGAGGATGGAATCAAAATACTGATATACAAGATTTTCTGACCAATTACTAAAATTCCTGGGAATGAAATCAGATTACTGATATACAAGATTTTCTGACCTGTTACTAAAATTCCTGGGGATGGAATCAGAATACTGATACATACGATTTTCTCATCCGTTACTAAAATTGCTGGGAATGAAATAAGAATGCTGCTGCTTTCAAACTTTGTCAATATATAGGCAAGTACAAGGTTTGTGTTATCTGCCTGGAGCAGCAGGAGAAAGCAAGATCAAAAGATGGATGGATAGACAGACAGATGGAAAGACAATATCCCTGATACTTTCTTTGGAAAGAATGGAGATAGTAATAGAGTTTATATGTACCTATCCACCATACTTCTTGAAGAGCTTGCATCAACTATGACATGAACATCCATATTTTTCTCTAACAGGTCCAAAACTGTTTGCTGTACACATACCTGGGTCTCAATTCCACACAGAATAACTGATTTGACCTCTGAAACAATGTGGAGATCACATAATTTAACGATGCACAGTAAGTCCTGTTTGCTGATGGTTTTCCAGACAGTATATAGGGCATGTCATTTTTTTTTATCGATAACTTAGAGAGTAACTCAGAAATCTATCTCCCCTGGTAAGGCCTTTTTTAACTTTCAAAAATTCTTGCATTTTTAAGAACATAGTTTTTAAAATAAGTATAAGTACAGTTCCTGTAATGCAAATTTCTACATAAATAAGTAGCCATATTCATGAAGTCCTTTAAATAAATAGGTGTCATACAATGAACAATCACAGTCTATGAAAAGATAGTACATGGTATTAAAAACTCTAATTATTATATTGTTATGTATGATGTTATATAATATTATAAATATTTTAGGAAATTATAAATGTTTCTTGACTTTAATATTTGCTTAAATCTTAATGTTAAGTATAATGTTGACATAATTAGTTATTGTCCTTGAATATGGTTGTTTACTTAGTATTTGAATTCAAGGACGGTTTTGGCAAACAAGTTGTTGAGTCAATTTGAGGTCAAGGTTGATTTTGTTTACAGATAAAACTAGAATTTCCCTTAGAGTTATGTGTTAAGAGTCACATACACCATAATATTCTAGAACATTCTGTCATGTGACTTGTCTTATGTTTATACAGCATTTAGTAAACAAGATTCCATTCCAATTTTAAATTCGGAGTTAAAAACATTGTTGTTTTTTTATGATCAGTCTATGGAATTATCAGATTGTTTGGAATCATAGTTGTGCTGTAACTTTGTAATCTTGTAATCATCTTGTGCTGTAATCTCGTAATGCTGTATTGCTGTATACATAATTCAAAAGGAATTATTTATTGGAACATTCACTGGAGTTACCTAAAGTGCTTACGTCAACCTTTGACTTTAAATATATGACTTTTGGATACCTGTGGACCTTCTCAAATATGATCTGGATTACAGTATTTGGGGTACATCAGGACACTCCAGACTACCCATTCATTTGGAACATTCATTCATTCGGAACATTCATTCACTTGGGACATTCATTCATTCAGAACATTCTATCTTTAGGACTTGTGATTAGGACACTTAGGATTATTGGATTATTTGGATTTTAATTCACGTTACTGTAAGTGTCTTTTGAACTTTCACTTTAATTGTCTAGACATAAATTGTTTGTTGATTTTACATACATTGTTGGTTGCACTTTCTTTCTGTTACAATTTTCTTAGACCATAGATTCGTAACAATATTAGCATCTATTTCATTTCAGTACTGATACATAATGGTTAAGCAAATACCTGCAAGTATCCATCATCAGTAATCTGTTTATTCAGGCACATAAAAGTTATTGCTAATTTTATCCATCAATAATATATTCATCATGTACATTTGAATGAGGATTTTTGTTCTAATTAAACTATCCTTGAGGCCAATTTCTTCATTACTGACAGACATATTTTTCTTCTATTTTCCAACAAACTTGGGACTCGCAAAACACAGGTAGATCATTAACCAATGCTGTGATCCACTAATACATAACCCCATACATGTACATACATTAAAAAATAAGTAAAGAAATTAAAACCAAACAAACCCCCAAGTGCATTCAATGGTTTATTCTAGAGCTGCAAATTTATGGGGAAATTCCACTCACACTTCCCCCAACTAAATATAAGCAAGATTTAATGAAGTAAACAAATGTGGGGCTTGCAAATATGATGCGCAATTTTCACACATTCTGTTGACATTTTTAATGCAAATTTTTAGAAATTAGCAAGAATCCAGCATCTTACAATAGACCCCCGTATTCACTTGTCTGACTTCTTATATAAAATTACACGTGTTGTGAGGAATTATGTTATTAAGGTTGTATGGCCTTTTAGATCATTCTGTGGATTAAGAATTAGGAAGTTGTATGCATTAGTGTTTAATGGCACCTCAGCATAAAAATGGTTATATGGTGCCCATAGGAGGTTGTAATTTTAAGGTTCAAAGTGACCACAAGTGTCGTACACTTAATTAGGAAGGCACTTAACACTATTCCTTTTAAATTCTGATATACATTGACATCTAATCAAGTTGCAATCTTGCATATTCAGTCCCTTCAGGCTAAAGAAACTAGGATATGCTCCATTAATTATTATTTAATTCTGAAAAGTTGGTTCTATCTGATACAGTAAAACCTGTCATGAGAGACCGCCCCTTCTGCCAGCAAAAAGCGGTCTCTCAAGACAGGTGGTCTCTCATAACAGGTTTGTACAAAACGACCAGTTTCCAAGGTCGAAATTCAACACTGTTTAAGAGGGAAAAATAAGCACAATCATGTACATTTATTGTATTCTTTGTTCATAGTTCTTGTTAAAATATTGCATGCATTAATCTGAAAATAATTTTAAATAGTAATAAAGATATACATCTATCATTAAACATGAATCACACTTATATTTGAAGATCACACGTACATGTACTAGTATTAGCATATATGAGTTCGTTTCTAATTGACTCCTTGTCTTTTATAACACCCTAAATTTGAGTTTTACCGACGTTTCAAGTGGCTGCTATGTTGCAAACAGTCTCCCATTTTTCACTTCTTTCAATTACATTAATTCTTTCCTCCAATGTTAGAATTTGTCTCTTTTTCGTTGGAAGTTCTGCCATTGTTATTAAAGTGCTAGGTGTTGATGTTATAAGGGATCAATTGTAATAACGACTGTAGCAGTTTTGATCAGGTATTGGGGAAATATGGAATACATATACAATGCATATGTACCAATGAATTAAATAAAAAGACACAATTAATTTATCCAGAAACAGAATACATTTATTTAGAGAAAACAGTCAAAGACTTTATTCACCGACGATACAAAGGGATTAACTCTATAAACAGAGGGTGTAACCGGCTGCACTAAGGCTAACAGATGACGGTTTGGTGTGTGGGCTATAATTACTGTAACATCAAAAGCACCCCAACAAACAACACAAGCCCTTCACAATGACAATCGAATCTGGAAAACGATTCTCACCTACTGGTATTAAAGACAAAGACAAAGACCTCATTCACCACAGGCATTACGGATTAACTCCAAAGACAAATGATGTATGCGACCGCTATATTGACTTTGGCGCTACAATGGCAGTTAGTGACATGTACTTTAATCTGGTTTACAGTCTAGAACAAAGGAAACTATGTGCATGATGTGCAAAAGTTAGGAAACCGATAGCCAGTCTAATTTGTTTTTATAATTTTTTTACTTTGGAAGCGGTCGTTGTTACAATGGAAAAAATAAACATCAGTGGTGTTTGTCTCAGTTCTCGCGATAGGGTCATTCATAGCAGTATTATTTTAGAACAAGCTGCCATACGCAAATTCGCGGGAAATCCTATGGATCATACTTTAGTCTCGCAGAAATAGCCGAGGTATTTCCGAATGAGCAATCAGCATATACTCTAGTCTGGTTTACAATCTATAACATAAGACACTACATGCATGACCTGTACAAAGCAAGAAACCGTTAGCCACCCTAATTTGTTTTTAAGTTGTTGATTTTGTTTTTTAATGTCTTTGCTTAAGCGGTCGTGGTTACAAAGGGTTAAATAAAGGTCAGTTGTGTTAATCTCTGTTTTTGTGATGCGGTCGTTCACAGCAGTGTCGAAATGCATATTTTGCCAAGAAATCGCGGTCGCTGGTCACGTTCTGCAGGTGGTCGCTCACGACAGTGTGTTTATATAATAAAATCGATCTGTGCATTACGATTGTGGTCGCTCATGACAGGTGGTCGCTCATGACAGGTTTTACTGTACTTAAATCCAATGCAAGAATATGATTATAGAAAAGTCAAAATAAAAGGCATAAATCTGATGTAAAGAATCACCCTTCAGTTTTTTCAAGTGTTGCTCCACTTCTGGGATTATCATAGAGAACTTCTGCTTTGGAAAAACGGGACATTGGGTTACATCTAACTCTGATACTGTTGGACCAAGACCTGGAAATAAGAACATCCATGGTATTATTACATTCACATTCTTTCTCTTATCCTATCTGAATGATTATATCTGAATTGACAAAAACATTAAAAAATCCCTACGACATTATAAAACTTGTTACTATGCAAATTTACTTGAATTAATTTGAATAGCTTCAAAGATTTATCAATTAAACTTTCATTTTCAATTATTCTAAATATGGAAATTTTTCTTCAATCAAAGTCACCTATAAACTGGGACATACTATTACTGTCCATAATAGAGTAGGGATGGTAAAATGAAGTGACGTAACTCTAAATCACAATCAAATTGTGTTCCCCCGATACGAAGTTTTAACCTTCATTTGGGTGGTTTTGTGTTATGTCCTTGTGAGCAGCAATGATATATGATTAAGTTCTGAAAATAATTCATGAGTATTCATGAGACATTTGTGCCTGTGTATAAGCTTCTTACAAGAGAACAAGCTTCTTACATGAAAACAAGCTTCTTACATGAAAACTGGTGCTGAATTAAAGGTAAAAACAGTAAAACTAATTTTCAAAATATGGATTTATCATCGATATTTAGCATATACAACCAATTTACAGGCTACTTTTCATGTTTTACAAATCACTCTTAACTGTTATGACATTAATAATTTAAAAAATAAAAAACATTCAAAAGAAAATGTGTCTTTTAAAAATCTAGGGTATAATATGTAAAGAGTAGTTTCCCCTTATCAGAACTCATAATCACAGAAATACAGCACCAAGTAAAACTGATTTCATCAACTGATCATCAAAGTATTTTATACCATAACATAGGAATTATTATAACATTATTAATTTAAAAAATAAATGTATTAATAAGAAAATGTAGTTTTTTAAAAACCCAGGGTCTACTATATAAAGAGTAGCTTCCCCTTATCAGAGCTTGTAGTGTAATCACAGAAATAGCAGCACCAAGTAAAACTGATTTCATGAACTGACCATCAAAATATTTTATTACATAATAGCTTCTAAATCTGGGAGATTGTGCTATACAGTTTTTTTACTTGCGTAAATACTAAATTAAATACCTACTCTTAATAAATATTGCTTTTTAGTCATTTAACACAATAATCACCTTAAAACTAGAAAACTAGTTCGAAACAGTTTCCTAGCAGTAAGGCTGCAATGTTTACATATGTAAACAGTGTCCTAGCAGTAAGGCTGTAATGTTTATATGTGTAAACAGTGTCCTAGCAGTAAGGCTGCAATGTTTACATGTGTAAACAATTTAGTTCAGTTTACAGCCTGTAAACATTTACAAAATTGGTAAACAGTTTAACGAACATGTACATGACTGTCAGTGATGCAGGAACTACCCATTTCAATTAAATGAAATATGTCTACATTTCCGCTTAAGAGAACTGTTTAGTATGATATTTATGTTAATTCTTTCCTTAAAGTAATTACAATGTTTACATCTAATGAGGCATCGCTAGAGAAAGCCTAATTTGATGAGAATTGTTGTAGTGTACATTACACATTACATATCAGGGTGATTTACTGATGATGCTGATGAAGTTTTATTTAAACTAAATCATTTACCTTGAAAAATGTGTTTCTTAACAGAACCTTTAATTAGAAACGTATATACTTGCGTATAATTCGGGTCCAAATGCATACAACATAGATCCTGATCTGCCATCACATAATGCACCGGCAGATCAGGGTCTATGTTTGTTCTACTCATTAGTCCTTACAAACTGCATAGACCCAGATCTGCCGGCACATTATGTGATGGTAAATCTGGGACTATGCAGTTTGCAGTTGGTACGGGTTTATACATTATACATGAGTATATACGGTAACATTTTATTTTAAAGAAACGCATTTCAAGTTTGTAAGCCACCGTACCATTTCTTACTCATTGTAAATCCTACATAAGCATCCCATGTGCATGTCCTCACAGTATTTCTAGTTGTATTTATTTATCTATTTTTCTTCATGTACATGTATCGTCCTGGCATTAGTTTCAGAGCGTCATGTTTCAGAGTGGCTATTTTATTTTGTTGGTACAGTGTATCACATGATAGCATGCATCTGATGATGCAATTTTCTTAAGTTTTATTGACAGTAATTTTATGCTTTGCTGCAAGTAAATAAAATGCTCCCAGTTCGTCTAGATACTAAAAGTATACACATAACAACAACCCCAAAACTTTAAATTTCATAATAAACTTTCATATCCATTGAAAATGTCTTTATTTTTACGCAATTGTCAATAATTTGAAACGCTTGGTGCAACTTGGTTTGTTTTCGTCCGTCAAATGAATAAATCATTTGACTTATCTCCACCCCCTTTGCTTTTATTTTTTCAACGGAAGCCCATTAATGAAATAATGATCAATTTTGCTGTTTATGTGAAAGTTTTATAAATGCAATTTTGAATAAACAAAAAGAGAGTAATCCATTATAATGAATAATGAATTAAATCAAAAGAAATTTTTTTAAAGCAATAAATATTTAAATTTTGGTTACGGGTAATCAACATTTAAATAATTTTAGAGAGAAATGTGTATTAAACTTTTCTAACCCTATCACAAATGCATTACACACAGTTTTCCATGGTTTAGAATGCTGGAAAACTGCATTACCACTATCCCTGTAATGACCTAGAAGCTACAACTAAAACATACATCACTGTTAAGGAGAAAAATTTTTTAGTTAAAAAGGCAGCAAGGTTGCATAGTGTTCCTGAAACAACTTTACGCCAACATGTCATTGGTGAAGTGGACATTGACACAATTAAATTGTGGCCAAGTCCATCATTTTCCTTGGCGCAGAAAGCCAGGATAGTAGATCACATTTCACTTTTTGCAAAAGTACGTTATGGCTATACCCTCTCAGTTTTATGTAATTTGGCCACTGACTGACTTTGGACTTCACCCACTCAGATGTATGTAATTTGGCCACTGACTATGCTTTTGACGTTGGACTTCGTCAGATGGATAATCCTTTATCATGCTGGCCTAATTTAACCATTAAAAAAATAAGGTGTCTTGCAATCACACATGCCAATGTTACATCCACAGAGAAAGTGGCTGCTTATTTTGATGAATTGGAAACATTTACAACATTGACGTGAAGGGCATTTCCAACAATCATACCCTCCTTTAGTAGCTGCCAATAAAAACTCAAAACTGGTCACAATGACCAGTGGATATCATATAATGTGAATGTGTTATCAGCTGGAAATGCTTTAGGTACATCTATTCTAGCTTATTTTGTATTTCCGGGCAAGTGAATGAGAAGTGAATTGTTTGAGGGGGCAACAACTGGGGTTTCTGGTACAGTTAGTGAGACTGGATGGTCCAATAGTCAAGTATTCAGGAAATATCAGGGGGAACATATCATCAACTATGTTCAAGGGCGTCATCCATCTCAGTCACTGCTTCTCTTGTATGATGCGCACAGATCACACATATCTTTGGCCATCATCAATTGGGCAAAACAACAAAGAAAGTCATCATCTATTCTTAAGCATGCCATATATGAGATGGCATACAAAGCCTTCAACTTAAGTCTATCTGGTACAAATCTTAGATCATCTTTTAAAAAATGTGGAATCTACCCCTTCAATCCATCTGCTATAGACTGTGCGTCATAAAAAACAGCTACATTATTCCATGGTCAAAGCAACAACTCTGATCCAAACAAAATTACTGATGCTAACAATGCCAGCTCTCCACAAAACAATTAATGCTTTCTTCCCAATGATGACAAAGCAGTAGGTGCTCATGCCGTGAGCTGCTGGTTTCTTTTGCAAGAAGGAGAGTGTGTTACTGAACAAATAAAAAGAAAATCACTAAGAAACACAAAAGTTCTAGCCCCTGAAGTTGGTGGAAAGCTTTATAATAGATGATGGCATTGTGCAGGAAATAATAGGACATCTTGAAAAGCAATTGTCAAAAAATGCAAGCAAAAATGTGGTAAAAACAGAAAAATGCAAAAGCATAAGCAATCTTTACTATCAGACAGCTAGAAAAAGTCTGGGAAGAAAATAAAGTTTAGACCCCCTTTTAAGATCCAGTCAGACTGTGTTAATATGACTGATCCATCAGGCAAGTAGGTCATATCAGTTGGAAGAAATGAAAGACCCTGAGTTTGTAGAGGATGATGAATCCTGCTGTGTGTGCAAACAAGAACAGCCTGATTCCATGAACACATAGATTACATCGTGTTTGTCAGTTGGGCACAATTTTGTATACAAGGCTGTAATCACTGGGTTCATTTGAAGTATTGCACCAAAGTAAGAGTCTTGAAGTGGAATGAGGTCTTCAATTGTCCCTGTCATCCAGAACTGCCAAGGAAAACCATGTTAGAGATGTTTAAAGAAAGTGTAAAGTACATGTACTATTCACCTGTGTACATACATCATTTCTAATTTAAACTAATTTTCTTTTGGAACCAGCTTACAAAGTTATACCACTAAATTTAGTACTTTTCTGTTAAGAAAATTAAGCACAAATAATATGATATTAAAAAAATATTGGTTCATATTAAGATCACTAATTATTATGTTCGCCATTGTTGCCATTTTGTTTCACATTTCTTTTCTCATCTCTACAATGGCTGTGAGAGGCACTGTGATCAACTGCTCTGAAACAAATGACGTTATGAACAAGGTGGGCAAAACATAGTACTCATAAATAAACAGTCATGGAACAAATGTCTGCACCCATGAATAGTTTCAAGTTTTGACTTTCAGTGCAGGCATAAATACAGGAGGCCAATTTGACAGAACTCACGAATACAGGACACTCATTTGCACACAAGCAAAAAGATCACATTAAGCAGTGGAAAGACCAGCTGAAAACCAGACTGTCTGGTTTAAAACTGGATGAATGGCCACTCTGCATAAAAAAGTTTCAAAATGTGAATGAACTTTTAATACAAATTACGTTATGAATTATACCGTGATTTCTTCCTAAGGGCTAATTGATACAGTGATGATATGTAGCAGTAGGAAACAATATCATGATATTCCTAAGGATGTTTGACCTAAATTGAAAGATATATTTAACAAAGACATATTTTGCATACAGAATCCTGTCATACTAGGAGTTAAAAGACATACAGCAAATGAAACAATCCCAAGCTGAGCAAGGTATGGTATACACAGTACGAGAGCAGTCAGCTGTTCAGTAAGCCTAATGGGTAGACAGGGGAAAGGGCGAGTTTCTAATCGTTGCGATTAAACGGCATCGGCTATTGTAAACCGTGCAAACGTTGACAAGTTTTGGTAAACCTTGCAGCCTTACCTAGAAGAAAGAAAAAAGAATGCATTCCCATATATTATAAAAGTACTTTTACTTAGAAAAAAAGAGAAAAAATTGACCATGAAATCAATCATTAAATTCACATGTTAAACAACTGTTTTCCAGTTTTCATTTAGAATAACCAGCCCGATAGGCCAATATCTATTTCACAAGTGAGATGACCCCTGCCTATGCTTTTCACCTTTTGGATATTGCTCGGTGACAACTACTGGAATATTAAGTGTATTTGCTGCTTGGAGCAATCTGTTTGAAACTGCTATTATCTGTGGGTAGTACTGAATGGTTTTACGGAACTTTTCTTGCATATCACACAAAAATAAAACAGAACTCTTGGGACAAACACGACCGAGACGACGAACGGCACCCGCCATTTTGAAAATTATGTTTATCGTAGCCGACGATTCGTATTCGTCTCCATGGTGGGAGGGGGTAGTCTTTATAATATATGTATGGTTCTTAATTTATGAAATATACAAATAAAATGAGTCCATAATAAGGAATATTCGATTCTTGCCGATACTTTTTTCCATTAGTTCAAGCTTAGTTTTTTTAAAACTCATAACTTTGGGTTGGAATAAATATGTCAGCTTCCATGGGGTCAAGGGTTTTAAGCTCACGTTTTAGGTACCGGAAATGTACATAGGTTCCAGTTTCAATTAAGGTTTTCTTTCTGTTTACTTGAGAAGTTTAATCAATTCTTAAAAGAGAATCATATATAAGTTTTGCAGTCATGTGCAGGTGCTAGTCAGTATAGTGTACAGTCTGTTCGAATCGGCATCTTTGTCTTTGAATTGTAGACTCGTGGCATAAGCCTGTTCCCTTCACGCAACATTTTGTCAGTGCCATTAAATAAAATAAAAAAAAAAAAAAAAAAAAAAAACACTTATTTTGGGCAATGGTAGAATGTATGCTTAGTTTAAACATCAAATGGAATTTATCATGTCTCTATGCAGTCTGCTAAATTGTTTTGTTTTTTTCATTGCAGATTCTGTGGGTTGTAGAGTCTGCGACTTGTACATGCGCAATGATTGGAAATTTCCGATCGATAGCGTAATGCAAAAACGAGGTAACACGTACAGTCAGTCATTAATTTTAAGTGTTAAAAGGGTCTGCCTTGTGGAATATACGTGATATAGTTTTAAAGTTAAATAGTCTTCATAGTTGGCAGCTTCAACTATTCGCTGTTTATAAAAAGGATCATGGTGCGATTGCCCAGGTAACTTCACACTAGAGGTTAAGCGAATGCAGTATAATAAAAAAGTTGAGAAACTTTCCAATGCCTGTGTATGTACAAGTCCCAGGGAGAGTACAAACATAACAACAACATGTGTTTGATAAACTGTTAACAGATTCAAGCATATTAAGCAATGAGCTATGAGTCCTTTCATGTTTAACAGGAATGACGTCACAGCACTACCATGGTGGATGCTGTAAAAGGATGTGATTACTTAAAAAAAAAAGATATACCAATTATTTTTAAAAAGTGCCAAAACTGAATCACTAAAGTGTAATATATTCACTATCGTCAGAGACATCTATTGCACAGAGATTGGCAACTGGTTGACAGATCAAAGGCTCTAGTTGACATCACATGGTGGTGTGTGATTAAGCAAGAGGACAGTGCGGGCAGCCATACTGAGTCTGTCACAACAAAAAATTGACATGCATCGCCATATTACATTTTTGAAATATGGTTTGATCTTATTATTCTGTGATATCTCAGGAATATATCATTGATATTTAATGTGAAAATAAAAATGGTATTATCATGTGAAGGCTTCTTTTAAATTCTGTGAGAAAAGGATTTAATTTTGCAAGTAACAAGCCCAAGGGGCGGTTGTGCCATCAACACCCAAATTGTGGGAAGTAGGGGTTAATACCACTGTTGGTTCTATTTTATGCATTTCTTGATTTTACAGTAAATCAAATCATATCGTTTAAAAGGTAAATAAATTGTTTGCAGACTGCAGAAGCTTTTATACAGCCAATTTTAATTGTAATGGCTATATCCAGCGTCTAAATGAGAGCATACAATTTAATTTTGGAAATAACTTTAATCGCTTTTCTGCTGATACTGTCAAATACGTGCCAGCAGGCTTGGGGGGGAGGGCATGTGTGGACAGGCTAGATAGCTGGGAGCCTAGCCAACAGTCACCTTGCCACCAGCTGCTCATTTCCAACCCCCCAAAATGACTACAACATGCAAACCTCAAGTTTTAAAATGGCCTGATGTGGCTCTCATCAGGAAAACAAAACTGGGCATGCCTGAAAAAAACCTTATCTTAAGACGGACACAAGGGACGTCCCTCCCCGCCCCCCTTGCTAGCCCAAGCTTTGCAACATCATGCGCTTGTTCCTACGTTATACTGTGCTGTTGCTGGTCATTTCTTCATACAGGCCAAGAATAATTTTTTTTAAATGAATACATGTTTGTTGTGAATTCGGCTGTTGTAAGCTCACTGTTAGCCATTGCCCAACATTTAGTAGTAAGGATCCACAGATAAACTTCATCGTGCTTAATTTTTTCAATAAACATTTCAATATCCTTTTTGAAGTGGTTGGACAGTTTTTCCTTATTTTTAGTCTACGTTCTAGTTTTTTTATTGTGGACATATCCATATTTGCTATGGTAAATGAGTAACTTTTTGTTGTTGTTTTGCTCTCTGAGCAATGTCTCAGCTATAAATCCCTGATGCATTAGCTCTTCATGTTGTTGTCTCTCATTACTATTATCTATTCCCAATTTTTGCATATAGAGTATTATTTCAGTGTAATCAAGATTTTGTGGCATAAGCATTTTGCACAAAATTCCGACTGGCAACTACCGTATGTACTCGTTTATAAGCCGATACCAACTGCAAACTGCATAGACCCAGATCTGCCATCGCATAATGCGCAGGCAGATCTTGGTCTATGCAGTTTGTAAGGACTAATCAGTAGAACAAACAACATAGACCCTGATCTGCCGGCGCATTATGCGACGGTAGATCAGGGTCTATGTTGTTTACATTTGGATCCAGCTTGTACACATATATGCTAACATTGGTTTTTTTTAAATTAAATATCCACAACAGGTAGGTGGGACACAAGTATTACAGGATTAAAACAAGAGTACCACCCATGCCAAAGGTGTGCTAACAATACGGTTGTGGCAGTGCAGTTGGTGTTCATATATGGTTCCGATTGGAATCACTGGGAACACAAGCTGTGCTTTTTCAGATGGATCAAAGGACGACACACAGTTTATGATGAATTCCCAGCGAGATTTTTCATTATCTTTTTGTGGGCTTTTTCTCTTTGTGTCGACTTCATCTAGGATAAGCTTGAGATATTCTTCAGAGATGCGCCGGCAGATGAGGGTCTATGTTTTTTGTTTTACTGATTAGTTCTTACAAACTGCATAGACCCAGATCTGCCTGCGCATTATGCGGCAGCAGATCTGGATCTATGCAGTTGGTATCAGCTTATGCGCAAGTATATACGATAGGTTGAAATTCATACCTCTGATAATTCTTAGTTTTTTATTCTCTTGTTTTTCTTTATTTTTAGTGAAGCAGTTTCTCAACACATCAAAGAATGAGCATTGAAGAGAAGTCTGGGAAAAAATTACTACAGTATCAAGAATAGAGATTATTGTCTCCTAATGTGTGATGTAGATTAATTTATTTCACAATTATGGGGAATGTGAGGATACTTCTGCTCCTTTGTATATATGTACAAATATTTACTTTAATCTTTGCATATGACACGCAGCACACTGATGTCGTATTACTCGGTGGCACTGGAGATTTGGCAAAGAAATACCTTTGGCAAGGATTTTTTGAGTTATTTCAAAAATATTCAAATGAAAATTCAACATTTTCATTTACTGCGATTGGAAGGACTGCATATGAGGAAGGCATTAAAAAGTTAACCGAAATTTTGACTGGTAATGTCAAATGTGAAAAAGAGAAGAATAAGGCATGTGAACAAAAGAAAAGTGAATTTATATCTTTGGTCAAGTATGCCCAATTAAAGACGGAGGATGAATATGAAACATTATGTCAGAATTTTTCAAACAAGGAGATGTCAACAAGGAATGGACACATTTTCTATCTATCCATACCTCCAAGTGCTTATGTTAGCACAGTAAAAATTTTGTCAAAGTATTGTTACAGAAATGATAACCAGACGTGGACGCGATTTGTCTTGGAAAAGCCATTTGGGAGAGATTTAGAGTCAGCCCAGAAACAGGCAAATGCAATAGCAGATATGATTCCAGAATCAGATCTTTTCAGGATTGATCACTACCTGGGAAAATCAGTGGTGAAACAGATCTTATCATTTAGGTATGCTTGTTAGAATATTGAGGTGTTTTGCATCAGTCTTGTTATCACAATTAATGCACACATCAAGACATGTTACATGTATAGAGTGAAAACTATTTAGGTGTCTTACCATGTTTCTGTTATGTTTCCATTAGCTATGTTCCCATTAGTGGTACCAAAAACAGAGACATGCATGTGATTACAAAGTTCTGATTGTTAATGTAATTTTGTCTACTAATTGAAATTGTTTAGTATGAATCTAGCCCTATGTTAGACAAACTTGGAATGCTTCGCTTGATTACATAATGATTGACACATATGCAGCAATATTTGTTAGCTATCAATCAAAATATTGAGCATACAATGGACCTTTATATTCTACAGATGGCATGGGAGTAGTATGGGTCCTTATTCCAAGTTTTGAAAGTTTTGCCCATGAGAAAATCCTTGTGAAACATAAAACCAACCTATTGATCCCATAGTATACTAGCACATTTTAAATACCTGCACAACAAATTCTTACATTTGCCGATGATGGAAGTTAACCCAAGGTTGGAGGGGGCCTGCAGTATCATGCTGTGTAAAAATTACAACAATAGAGCCCCTGGCACAAGTTGTATTTTGTATCCTCCATTATTGTCTTTTTTATGCTACATGATAGTGGAACCTCTCTGTGGCATTGGTTTCCATCTTTAAAATTGTAAGGGTTTTGGTATTTACAGGGTGTGATTTATCCACAGACAAGAGTGCCTGACGAGTTCCACTGGGAAATACAGCTGCCTTGCTATTAGGTTTTCCCATTCTGGACATTCAGGGTGAACCAATCAGTAAAATTACCAGTAACATGCATGAAATTAATGCCTATCAATGTATAGAATGGAGGATCTTACATGAAATTAAGGCCTATCAGTATACAGAATGGAGGATCTTACGTGGGTGTCCATTTCAAATGGAATTTATAAAATGAATCAAATAATTTGTATCAATTGCAAGCCATATCATAAGCACAAATAATTTGTATCAATTGCAAGCCATATCATAAGCACAAATAATTTGCATCAATTGCAAGCCATATCATAAGCACAAATAATTTTAATCTATTGCAAGCTATATCAAAAGCACAAATGTAAGATTCTATTTATTTCATGATCTAGAATTAAGGCAATCACATGCCATTGCATATCAACACGCTTCCAAGCTAAACCACTTGGGACATCACCTGACTCGGGGGGCCAGTGTTGCACAACTGTAAATGTGTTATTTGTCTTTTCTTGTCCAGTTAGTGTATACATATATGCTTATACAATGTGTATCTTCATATTTCCAAGTTTTGACTTGAAAACAAGTCCTAGCGCCAGAGGACATGACCCATGGCCTTTGTTGGATATATGTTTGATTTTACTGCCTCATAGTTATAGGGTGGGGATCTTAAAAACTTCCGAGATATGACCCAGGGCCAAATCCACTATTCCAGGGCATAACCCAGGGTCTGTATTGGATATATGTCTGATTTTGTTGCCTCATGTTCTTCAAACCTACATATGGTTATAGAGTGGGGATCTCAGCAGTTTCCAAGTTAGGACACAGGGGCAAATCCTGTACCCTAGGGGCATGACCCAGGGTCTGTTCTGGATATATGTCTACAGGGCTGAGCAAATCCCATAGCCTGACGTCCCGGACTATTCATTTTTGAAGTCGGGCAAGTAAAATTTTCCAAGTCGCTAGTCCGGGACAAGTGCTTTTTTAAAAAAGTCAGGCAAGTCCTTATTTTCGTGCTTTAATCACTATATCTACCTTTATTTGGCCAATCATGCCCTCCGGGCATACTGAATACTTGATTCTACCCCTCTTCATGTATACATTAACATAATGTATAACACATAAATGTGGTCAGTGATAATTTTCACATATGTGCACATTCTGTTACCGCTTGACTGCACATTGAGCTAAGCGACCAAATTGTCAGCAAATCAAAACACGTCAAACAAAAGAAAGCCAGTATGATCAATTAGCAGTATTTTAAGCGACTTTGTTGCATTGTGTTTACTCAAGCCAGATCCTCACGAGCAGCTCACTATGATTTTAATCCAGCGAGTCATTGTAATTAAATTAATTAAAGGTTCTTTACCGACATCAGTGTTGGTTTCCTTTATGAACTGAATAAATGACAGTAATGATTCTTTAATTTTTAATTGATTATACAGATGATTAACTTGTACGTATTGTGTTTGAAGCGAAACAATTATGCTAAATTATGAGCAGTCTCTGTTCTTATTTAAAAGAGAAAATGTATGTTATGATCACTTTAGAAGTAGTTGTCAAGTAAGCTGATAGTTACTCTGTGAATAAAATGAGTTTGCTAAATTAAAGGAAAATTTTTGTGAAAGTGGAGGGATAAAACGTAAGACTGCTACTGAATGTGCAGTAACTATTTCTCCAAAGAGGCATAAGCAGAACCTTTGAGATGCTTTAGAGCATTTACTACAGGCACTTTCCTCATGAGAGGGCAGCTCTGTTGAAATATGGGAGGTAAGACTTGCAGGTTCTACTTAATCATCTTCAGGGCTGAGCAAATCCAATAGCCCGACGTCCCGGACTATTCATTTTTGAAGTCGGGCAAGTAAAATTTTCCAAGTCGCTAGTCCGGCACTAGTGGATGAAAAAAAAATGTGCTCAGTCCTGGTCTAATTTCATCTCCTTATGTCATTCAAACCTGTATGTGGTTATAGGGTGGGGATCTCAACAGTTTCTAAGTTAAGACCCAGAGGACTAGTTTCTTAGTTAACACCCAGAGGCAAGTTCCCTACATGTATAACTGATTTTGTCTCTTTGTGTCCTTTAAACCTACATATTTTTAAAGGTGGGGATCTTGACAGATTTCTGTTGTGACCCAAGGGCACCATTCCCCCTTCCCTTGGGCAAGATTTGAAGATGCAGTCCAAAAATCCGTGATAGATGTTTTAACCCAGGTCTTTACAGTGGCAACTTTCATATCTTCACCTACAGGACTTTAAAAATTACTTGAGGATTCTATATAAAAACAAGGTCATATACATTTTTTTTATGATTGTGCATTCAGTGAAACTCCGCAAAACCTGAACCCTTGGTATACCGGAATCCCCTCAAGATCAAAGTGTTTTTTGGTCCCGAATTTTTCTTTCTTTAATATCATCATTTTTTTCATAGTAATCTGAAACCTCTTAACTCTGTGAAAACCAACAAACTTTGCTCACAGATTTCAATTTTACACTAAATAAACCCTCCATAAAACCAAAACTCACTTTGAACTTGGAAAGGTGTTTTTGCTGCTAAATTCCTAACACATGGTGGACCAGATCATTTATAGTTAGTAAACACTGTAGTAGGCTTATCGGTGAAAAAATGTCCCAAGGACACACGAGGTTAAGAATACTTGACAAGCATGCTGCATCAGAGTAGGGCTGACAGTAGGATAATCTGAAATCTTGGCACCATCAAAAAAGACCCAGTTTATAAGTTATATTATGAATAAATAAATGCTTGTAGATAAGGCGTTTAAAGATTATGTTCATTTGCTTATAATCTAATTCTGATTGATGCTATTCATTGGTATAAATATCAACAGAACATTTTTTGTTTGTTTTTTTAATTAAATACCTGGGATTTATAAACCAGGCAAGTGGCCTTGCTTTTGATACTGCACTGACACAGACTGACAAAACAGTATTCTTAAAGTCCGATTCACTCAATTGATTTTCAAAGAAGAAAAATCATTACATGTATTTAAGAAGCCATGACTGTCATTTGTCTATACTCTCATGTCAAGATGTCAGAACAACCATCTAAGCATCATGGGATTGAACTATTCTTACAGGATAAAATTAGTCTGATCAAAGAGTAGGAATCTGTGCCAAAACCAAAACATTGAAGAAACTAGGGGACAAATTTGTCATAGGAACATTATGAATTACATGGACTATTTAAATATTATGGATTATCATTCATAATCCAAATCGACTTGTAGTAAAGATATAAAAGTATCTCTTTCATCAAATGTTTCTCGAGACAAGGACTGTATTAATTCATGTGGCCAGATTTTCTGAATTAATGTATGCTGTTCAGCTAATTGTTCATTAAATGTTAAAAAAACAAACAATTTTCTTAATTTTGATCATTTTCACACACATGCACAGATGTTCTTTCATAATTACATTCTCTCTCTTTTAAGTCACATAAGCGCTTATAAAAAGATTAAAAAAATTCAATTCTGTAAAACCCTCATTAAACCAAAACCTTCTAAAAAGTCAAAATTAAATTTGGTCCCAAGGGTTTTCACTTTGAAGAGTTTCACTGCATTTACAAACCACGCCCAAATTATTTTCCAAAGTTTCAAGTCGGTATCTTCAGGGGTGTAGGAGGAGATATGCTGCATTACTGAAGGACAGACATACCAATAGGCAGGACAACAGAACCCTCACATTTACAAAAAAAAAATATGGGAATAAAAATACTGATTTTATTTTATGAAACCTCAGAAAAGTCTTGTGAAATGACTAGGAAACACATTTGGATGCCTGAGTCATTATGCCTTTACATGATGACATAACATCATGAAGTGTTATTATAAGTGTTACATATAGAAGAATTATGATTTAGGGATATTGAATATTTTGCTGTTTCTTTTCCAGGAACAGTAACAAGGAGACACTAGAGCCACTGTTAAATAGACAGTATGTAGACCGGATTGAAATTGTCATAAAGGAGACCATAGGTGTCAAAGGTATGAACTCATTCATTGGTCATCTCAAGGTTGGTGCTAGAATTTCCCAAGTAGTTACCCAAAACACTGATATGTTCAGCTATCTAGTGTAATAGAAAAGGGCTACACTCTAGTATTCAATTATCTAGTGTAATAGAAAAGGGCTACACTCTAGAATTCAATTATCTAGTGTAATAGAAAAGGGCTACACTCTAGAATTCAATTATCTAGTGTAATAGAAAAGGGCTACACTCTAGAATTCTATTCTCTAGTGTAATAGAAAAAGGGCTACACTCTAGAATTCAATTATCTAGTGTAATAGAAAAGGGCTACACTCTGGAATTCAATTATCTAGTGTAATAGAAAAGGTCTACACTCTGGAATTCAATTATCTAGTATAATAGAATAGGGCTACACACTGGAATTCACGTATATAGTGTAATAGAAAAGGGCTATACTCTGGAATTCAATTATCTAGTTTAATAGAAAAGGACTATACACCATTGTCAGTCCATCTTGTTACGAACAACATCGCATGAAACAAGTTAACCAGCAGAAAAGTACTTGCGAATTATTGAGATTGTACCCCACTTGTTGACATCTCTGGAATTCAAGTATATAGTGTAATAGAAAAGGGATATACTCTAGAATTCAGTTATATAGTGTAATAGAAAAGGACTACACTCTGGAATTTAATTATCTAGTGTAATAGAAAAGGTCTACACTCTGGAATTCAATTATCTAGTGTAATAGAAAAGGTCTACACTCTGGAATTCAATTATCTAGTGTAATAGAATAGGGCTACACAGTGGAATTCACATATATAGTGTAATAGAAAAGGGCTATACTCTGGAATTCAATTATCTATTGTAATAGAAAAGGGCTACACTCTGGAATTCAAGTATATAGTGTAATAGAAAAAGGCTATACTCTAGAATTCAGTTATATAGTGTAATAGAAAAGGACTACACTCTGGAATTTAATTATCTAGTGTAATAGAAAAGGGCTATACTCTGAAATTCAATTATCTAGAGTAATAGAAAAGGGCTACACTCTAGAATTCAATTATTTAGTGTAATAGAAAAGGGCTACACTCTGAAATTCAATTATCTAGTGTAATGGAAAAGGGCTACACTCTGAAATTCAATTATCTAGTGTAATAGAAAAGGGCTACACTCTGAAATTCAATTATCTAGTGTAATAGAAAAGAGCTACACTCCAGAATTTAATTATCTAGTGTAATAGAAAAGAACTGTACTCTGAAATTCAATTATCTAGTGTAATGGAAAAGGGCTACACTCTGAAATTCAATTATCTAGTGTAATAGAAAAGAGCTACACTCTAGAATTCAGTTATCTAGTGTAATAGAAAAGGTCTACACTCTAGATTTCAATTATCTAGTGTAATAGAAAAGGGCTACACTCTGAAATTCAATTATCTAGTATAATAGAAAAGGGCTACACTCAGAAATTCAATTATCTAGTGTAATAGAAAAGGACTACACTCTGGAATTTAATTATCTAGTGTAATAGAAAAGTGCCACACTCTGAAATTCAATTATCTAGTGTAATAGAAAAGGGCTACACTCAGAAATTCAATTGTCTAGTGTAATAGAAAAGGGCTACACTCTGAAATTCAATTATCTGGTGTAATGGAAAAGGGCTACATTCTGAAATTCAATTATCTAGTGTAATAGAAAAGGGCTACACTCTAGAATTCAATTATCTAGTGTAATAGAAAAGGTCTACACTCTAGATTTCAATTATCTAGTGTAATAGAAAAGGGCTACACTCTGGAATTTAATTATCTAGTGTAATAGAAAAGAACTACACTCTGGAATTTTCCATTCCAGATCTGACCCCTATTCAGCTTTGGTCATTTCCTATTATTGAGTAGTATTAACTTTCTTAATCCCTTCTATCACTTAAATTTTCTTTTAAAATTAATTGAGTCTGAATTTTTGCTAAATTATGCATTTCTGCATACCTTGAAAGTATGTTACACTAGCAGACGTCGGCAGCTTCAAGGCAAAAATATGTGGTAAACAACAAAAACAACAACTACATTTTCAGTCACCAGATTTGTTTTAATTGAAGTAAATGACCATCTGAAAATTTTGATTGCCATGATGGTGATTTTGATGATCACAAACACCAACATCTTGCTCGTGCTACTGGCTACCATAAATCTTGCTCTTGCATCTTGCTACCATTGTTACCATAAATCATTAAATTTCCACTTGCACAAAATTACATCGAGTCTAATCATTTATTTGCATGCATTTTCCTAAGAAAAGTCTCTACCAAAGTTTTTTCCATGTGGCTTTTCTAACAATGTTGTGGCCTCCATAGCAAACCTTTTCTCCGCTTCTCTGGAATGGCTCTGCCAGTTTTATTCAGAACTGGTTGAAATGTTCTTTGGAACATGATCTTTCAAACTTTTTGTCTGGGGTGGCTTCCATAGCATCAAGGTGGAAGAACAATATTTTACTTCTTATCCAGAACAACTATGCCAGTTTTGTTTAAATTTAGTAGTACAATTATCCCTTACTACATGCTCAACTAAAATTTTGTCCTGGGAAGCTTCCCTAGCAATGGTGTGGCTTCTATAGCAACCAGGCTGAAAACCTATTTTCATCTTCTCCTGAATGTTGATCAGACACAGTGGAAATGTTCATTAGGACCTGCCTTGTCAAAATTGTGTCTAGAATAGCAACTGTAGCAATAGTATGATTTTCATAGCTTGAAAATTTATTTTTTGAACTTCTTCAGAACAGTTTAATTTTGATCAGGCATAGTAAGAATGCCTCTTAGGATATGCTTTACCAAAATTAAACCTGGGATAGCATTTCTGCCACTGATGTGGCTTTTATAGCAGCCAGTGGAAACCTAATTTAAACTTCATCTCCATAACATCTGAGCCAGTTTTGATCAAAATGATCCTTAGGGCATGCTGTACCAGAATTGCATGGAGTGTGGCTTCCCATGCAATGATATGACCTCCATAGCAACATGGTTGAAAACCAATCTTTGAAGTATCCATCTATTTTGATAAAACTTTTTAGGCATAGATCTTTGGTAGTAACTATAGAGGATCTTGGTATCAGTGATATCTTATTAACTGCATGATGTACTTCAACCAAATTGAATCTCTAAAATTACTGTTTGTGATTCTGATCTACCATTGGAATGACCAGTTTTACTATAGTAGAAAAAATGAAAAACTTATTCTTAAATGTGCTTCGTCAATTTTGACAAAATTTGTCAGAGAACTTCATTTGATTGGATTTTTGCCAGGGTCTGCCAGGTAATTGATCTCAAACTCTTTGAGGCTATTATTATATTAGAAATGTGTGGGGCACAAAGTGTTTTTCTGGATGAACTGAAAATCTGGATAAGTTATAATCAGACATCAAGACTCCACTGTAACTATAGTTTACGTTATAGCAGTTTTCAGTATCCAATATTATATTTATATATTGAATCACTTCCTTTACAGACAGAATTGAATTTTATAATCAAGTTGGAGTAATCCGAGATGTGATGCAAAACCACCTGTCAGAGTTACTTGCACTTGTTACCATGGAGTTACCAAGGAATCTGTCCTGTTCAGATGAGTTAGAAGAACAGAGAAGCAGACTTCTCATAAAGGTGAGACCTGTGAAGGAGTCGGGTATAGTAACTGGGCAGTATTCACAGTATCTTGAGGAAGCCATTGGAGCAAATGGAAATCTCAGCCAATCAAAATACACACCAACTTTTGCTGCAGCCCTACTAAAGATAGAAAATTCCAGATGGACTCGTATACCAATTGTTTTGATGTCAGGAAAAATGTTGGATGAAAGGTCAAGCTATATAAGAATAATATTTCGTGAAAGAGTTTTCTGCGTTAGTGGCTGTACATATGGAAACTCAACTCACGTGCAGTATCCAAGACAACTGATTTTTCAAATTGGACATGGAGATGTGCCATCACCAGGGATACTTGTATCAAAGTCATTGTTTCAACCAGTCTGGAGTCCAGGGGTAACAGAGTTGTCAATCACCTCAAAAGACAGTTTAATTCATGGTCAGAGGCCAGGAGATTTTCATTATGCTGTTCCCAAAGACAAACATGAAGCATATGAATCTCTTATTGAAGATGTGTACCTTGGTCGCAGAGAGAGCTTTGTTACTTTAGAGAGACTTTTGCTGTTATGGAAAATTTGGTCACCAGTTTTAGAAAATATTGAGACCAAATTTACAAGAATTTACAAGGAAGGTGCGGATCCTAACTTAAACTTTAGGACAGACAATGATCACTTGGTATTTATTGATGATTCACAGTATGACATTTCAGAGTTAGAAGACAATGTTGTTCATGATGTAAAGCAAACAATATTACCAACTGATATGCTGGTGATTCCATCCACATTCATGGGAGAGAATTTAGTATGTAAAGACCTAGATTTCTTATTTCATTCCCTCGCAGATAGTATTAAAAATAGTGCTAAAATGGCAGTTCAGGACAGAAATGTTTTTCATCTAGCATTATCAGGTGGAAATTCACCAATTCCTTTGTTTCAAATTCTTGCTGAAGATTTTGATTTTCCCTGGTCAATGACACACATATGGCAAGTGGATGAAAGATGTGTTTCACAGAAGAGTGATAAATCAAATTTCTTGTCAATATATCAAAATCTTATAAGTCATATTATTATTCCTTTCTTTAACATTCATTCCATGCCTGTTGATATTAATGGCAAAATTTGTGAAGAGTCTGACAAGGGAGATAATCAGTATGAAGATGCTGTTAAGTATATGTTAGCTGATCTCCGATTTGATACGATTCTTTTAGGTTTGGGTACAGATGGTCACACAGCATCTTTATTTCCAGGAGAAAAGTATTCAAGTCTTTTATCTGATAATAAATTAGTAGCCTATACAAAATCTAATGATCAGTCTCAGAGAATGAGCCTGTTATTGTCTTTAATTAACAAGGCAAGGGAGGTAATTGTACTTGTAACTGGAAAATCTAAGCATGGAATATTACAAAAACTGAATGAAATAACTAGTAATAATTCTGAGCTTCCAATTACATTTGTAAAACCAACAGATGGAAATCTGACTTGGTATATTGATTATGGTGCTTGGGTTGGATAAATAATGAGTTTTATATATATGATTTATGTACTATGTTATTTATTGAATAATAATAAATTTTAAAGAAACTAGTTAACATTTTGTTAGATATAAGTAATATTTTTTTCCGTCAAATAGTTGCTTTTCTCAATTTAGGATGAGTATGTGATATGTTGAGATAAATTAAAGCACACTTCAAGGGTAAAGCATACTTGAATGGAATTTCTTTTGTTCTTTCAGCTATAGGACTAACCCAGCAATATGTCAAATAGTCATTTTACTCAGCAATATGTCAAGTAGTCATTTTACCCAGCAATATGTCAAAGAGTCATTTTACCCAGCAATATGTCCAATAGTCATTTTACCCAGCAATATGTCAAATAGTTGTTTTACCCAGCAATATGTCAAATAGTCATTTTACCCAGCAATATGTCAAATAGTCATTTTACCCAGCAATATGTCAAATGGTCATTTTACCTATCAATATGTCAAATAGTTGTTTTATCCAGCAATATGTCAAATAGTCATTTTACCCAGCAATATGTCAAAGTCATTTTACCCAGCAATATGTCAAATAGTCATTTTACCCAGCAATATGTCAAATAGTCGTTTTACCCAGCAATATGTCAAATAGTCGTTTTACCCAGCAATATGTCAAATAGTCATTTTACCCAGTAATATGTCAGATGGTGATTTTACCTAGCAATATGTCATATAGTCATTTTATCCAGTAATATGTCAAATAGTCATTTTACCCAGCAATATGTTAATGATCATTTTACCAGCAATATGTCAAATAGTCATTTTACCCAGCAATATGTCAAATAGTCATTTTACCCAGGGATCTAGATAAGCAGTGTATTCATACATTTTACTGAAAAAAAATCCCTAGAAAAATGAAAAATTTAAAGAATTTTTTGAATATTTTCAAAGTTTGCAAAACAATTTCGTTCTAAGCATTCAGTCTAAAGTTGTCAGCGCATCATCATCTGTGGCAAGTACAATTGGTGTTTTCATATGGTGCATGTCATCAATGTAAATCAAGCAGTCAGCACAAGTACCAAGTACTCCATTGCCACAGGGTATAAACATGTGACAGTTTATTCCAGAAGTTGCTGTGCTTTTAAGCTTTGTGTGTAGACACTGTGCTTTCGAGGACATATTGTGGAATACAATAACTTTTCTCTTGAATATATTTATTAGGTATTTTACAGTACTTGTATGCAGCTTTGTGTGTGGTTGGAATTCTAAGACAAGAACAGAAGACTGCAGTGAAGATTTATCATAAATATGATGAATTACACCTAAAGCAAAGCAATAACTATATATATATATACACATGCAAAACATGACAATGAACAGTGCAAAACTAGTTCAAAGGCAATTACATAACAGAGACAAGCAAAACAAATTTTTACATGACTATGTCTAAAGAGTGTACTCCATGAGAGTTGAAAGCACTTAGGCTAATTAAAAACTAGTTGTGCACTGTTCATTGTCAGTTTTTTTGCATTTATCTTAATCAATCCCAGACAAGTGATCCATTGCTGGATCCAGTGCACTTGAAAGAACTGTTATTAGCCATATACATATATAAGTACTATACACAAGTATAATATTGTCACAGGATGAAGCCGGGTTGGGACTGGATTAGTGAAGACACTGAAAGCAACTGCTTTAATAAGATGTTTATTTATAAACGCAATTTTGTAATGAACAAATCTGACACCATTATAACAAAAAGATAAGGAAAATTATAAAGTTCCTAACATGGAACTATCAACAACAAGTAACTCAACGAGAAAAATCAAAGATGAATTTAACGAATGGAATTTTAAACAAATGTGAATAACATCCTATCACCAATCAACAAATAAGAGTATATGATCTACACCCCAATATAAACAAGGTCTTATTAAGTACCAAGGGTGACCAAAGCATGTTATTTATGCACTTATCAATATGATACTCATTTATTCATCAATCTATTAACTCATCACTTTATCAATTCATCAAGCGATTTTGGAATATGTATGAATTGATGGATCTGTCGTTCATATAACAATATTGAAATGGGAATGCATGAAATTATGAATCTATTACACATATAGCGATATTGAAATGTGAATACACGTAATTTTGCACAGATAGCAATACTGAAAATAACAATAAAATGGAACACGTAATAAATATAACTATCGTGGCGCCCATTTGACGTCCAAGATGTATCTCCGGTTCCACCCGCTCTAGTCAATGGTCAAGGAGCCACCATGCCTGGTCCACCCCTCCCAGTCTGTTGAAGGATCCCTCGAGAGCCTTCACATTTAACACAGACCCGCTGGTCGAGAAGCCTTGGTTCCTCGCATAGAGAAAACCAGTACACTCTTCTGAAACAACGTCACCAGACACAGCGTACACATCGCACGAAACCACACAGAGTTCTGTGACTTCACATCACCAAACCATATATAAGGCAGCTAAAAGTATAACAACTAAACCGTGTAGTACATATGACACGGTTAGTACTTTTGCATTGATATATGTTGCGCATGCACGCACATGAATTACATCTCGTTACACATTACATTAATCATTCAAAGCATGCTGCGTATAATTAAATAAAATCCGTCTGTTCAGTTACAACAAATAGCTAACTTGTACCAGACTAGAGTATTTCTAATATCATGGCATTGTATGACCTAGGTATTGACTCTCTGTAGAATTTAGAATAAATTCTAAAATATCTAATATATGAAACAATTATGTCATATAAAACGAATAGTGATAAAGAATACTATCTTAAATTTCACATACCTCTACAGCTGAAGATTTGCTCCCGTAAAGAGGTAAGCTTTCTGACAAGACTCGTCATAGTGTAATTTGTTTATAGAGAATTCGCTCTATATGTACTCTAGCTGTGACAGATATGTGCAGCAGCTAGGTACGTAAGTTTTCACTGCAGGCAATTTGCACGTGCAGCATGGGGTGAATCGCGCTCAGTATTTCAAAATAACTAGAGCCGAAAAAAATAAACAACCCTCAAGTAACGCTCTAGAAACGAAACCCGAATACATTTTTGATCACATATACATATTGATATAAATCATACAATTCCGTGACAAATATGTATACTATTTTTTTTTCTGTTTGCAAAAAGCACGAATGTGTGAGAGAGAGAAGTTAAAGTTGTTAGCCTTTTTCAATGCCCCACATCAGCTTGTGTACCATTTGTTGCTTACACAGTTTGTTGTGCTTTTGGTGTCAATAACTGTTGCTTACACAGTTTGTTGTTCTTTTGGTGTCAATAACTGTTGCTTACACAGTTTGTTGTGCTTTTGGTGTCAATAACTGTATAGTTCTTTTATTTGCATGTAATGCAAAATCTCGCAGTCCAGTGATAGTATTTGCATACTTTAAAAATAGAACAAGCATAATAAAGTTTCTAGAAAATATTAGTTCCATAACAGCAATTACAAACTAAATTTATTTTGTCATAAATTAGACCAAAAGTATCATTTCAATTCAAATTATAATCTGAAGTACAGTCTGTTCATTCATTCTAAAGACTATAATAATTTTAAAGCCAAATTACTTTTATGTTATCCAAAATTTATTATGAAAAGATAAGGTAAAAAGTATACAAAACAACTGGTACATTACACATTAATACTAGTAATCTGATGGTACTGTGTTCACACAGCGTGGGTCTTCTTAGATCACAAAGGTACTGGACCCTTTTGATGGACCAATGACTCACTGCTCTATACACACAGCATGGGTCTTTTTAGATCACAAAACTACTGGACCTTTTTGATGGACCAATGACTCGCTGGTCCATATGCACAGCATGGGTCTTAGATCACAAAGATACTGGACCCTTTTGATGGACCAATGACTCGCTGCTCCATATGCACAGCATGGGTCTTAGATCACAAAGGTACTGGACCCTTTTGATGGACCAATGACTCGCTGCTCCATACACAGCATGGTTCTTAGATCACAAAGGTACTGGACCCTTTTGATGGACCAACGACTCACTGCTCCATATGCACAGCATGGGTCTTAGATCACAAAGGTACTTGACCCTTTTGATGGACCAACGACTCACTGCTCCATATGCACAGCATGGGTCTTAGATCAAAAAGATACTGAACTCCCTTGATGGCTCAATGACTCACTGCACCATATACACAGCATGGATCTTCTTAGATCACAAAGCTACTAGACTCTCTTGATGACACAGTAACTCACTGCGCCATATACACAGCATGGATCTTCTTAGATCACAAAGCTACTAGACTCTCTTGATGGCTCAATGACTCGCTGCTCCATATACACAGCATGGATCTTCTTAGATCACAAAGCTACTGGACCCTTTTGATGGACCAATGACCCACTGGCTTACATGAAATAATGCAAATCATAAAGGAAACAATCGGCAATCTGAAAATATAAGGTAATACAATGTGCTGAGACATTAATTGTTTCCCTTTGAGCAAATGCCACATTTGAATTGTCAACAGGTGGCCTCTTCAGATATGAACTCTCTGCTACTGTGACTGTCATACTTTTCTTGTAAATTGACAATGTCCCATCAGTTACTCCTGTAAATGAGCATTTAAAAGTAGCGGAAAATTTGATGGTTATCAAAGCAACTTCTTCAGTGATGAACTGCTTCCAGGATACATCACATTTCAGTGGATGACACAGGTGACTGTCATTTCAACATGTGATCCTAGATTGGAGTTTGGGATGTTTCACTTTCTTCTTTCTTGTGATTTATCAATCCTTCAGTTACTGAAGAATATTGGTGGTGCACTGGTTGAGAATATTGGTGGTACACTGGTTGAGAATATTGGTGGTGCACTGGTTTAGAATATTTTTGGTGCACTGGTTTAGAATATTGGTGGTACACTGGTTGAGAATATTGGTTGTGCACTGGTTTAGAATACTGGTGGTGCACTGGTTTAGAATATTGGTGTTGCACTGGTTTAGAATGTGGGTGGTGAACTGGTTTAGAAAACGGTCATATATGAGCTCTCATCCTGTCCATCTGTATGTTTACTGGTCTGTACATTTGTTTAGATATATGGTGAGATTTGTTTACACTCCTAAACTTTTATTCTGTTATAGCACATCTATTTAAAACTCTCTTTTAGTTATTCATAATACTTGTATTGTCATATTTCATGGATATTCCTCTATGATCATGACTTATAGTTTAGTCTCTTTAGTCCAACCCAAGCTTGTTTGTGATGAATAGAGAATCCCACGCTTGATTAAAAGAGATGACTTTAAGTTAAAGTTCAATACATCGTTCCCATTTAATATGTCATATTTAAGTTATAGTCAGATGAAAGTCAGACAAACATGATTGGACTTGTTTCATGGTTACCATGTTCATGTGCTGATTCATATGTGAATTTGATGGAGCTAGCTCCAAACTTGAAATTTGCTCACCTTATTGTTTCAACATGCATGAAGTCATACAAGTGTCAGTGGCATATCTCACTTTGATAAGTTCTTGCAACCAAAGAAGTCGGCCTCTCTCAGAGTTACACATATTCAGTACACAAACTAGTGGGAAAAGAAAGTGAACTTAATCACTTATCTGGCCATGGAGTATCTGGCCATGGAGTTGCCTTTTTAATACATATAAGTGGTTTCCACTTTGCATGCTGATTTGGAGATGACTCCCAGTTAGTCTCACTTAAGATCCATTGGCTTATTTTTACTCAGTCTTGATTTCCACAAGCAGCAATAAAACTGAGCTAAGTTATAACTGTCCTAATAAATAACATGGTGTGGAAAAGGTTAGAGGAAGCATGGACTATAACCCAGTGAAACATGACACATGAGTTTGAGTCATACCTTCCTACTTTCTATCTATTTCTTAATGATACCAGGTTCATAAATCACTTGATCTATCTTTTAGTGCTCGAGTGGTTATACCATGGGGTTCTAGTTTGCAGTACATTCATAGATGGGAGTCATTGACACTCAGAGATACTCGTGTCAATCATCTGTAATTGGTCCCATTCAAAAATGTACCAATGAACCAAATCATATAGCTTAGCCCATTATGTAACCATCTACTGCCTTCACAGGCACTAATTTCTGTCAGTAAAAAAAACAAGGGAAAACTATTGATAACACCCACTCCCCTTCTCCGAATCAACAGTGTTTTTTTTCTTCAGAATGATGAAATTAGACAATATTGAAGGTAAAGAAGGCAAGCAAGTAACACAATATAATACTGTGATCATGACCAATAAATGTTTATAGTAAGGTGTTTATGCTTGACGTAAACAGACAAGTAGTAGACAAAATACAAAAATATCATGTCAAAATAATCATTTTGGTAAGTTTTGAAACATAAAAAATTACATGACTTCTAAGTCAGAATTTCCCCCGACCATTTAAGTCGAAATAAATGCTTTGCATTCAATCCTCATGGTAAAATAACGTTGATTTTTGTGGCCTAGAAATTAACTTTGAATTTTTAGAATTTTTAAAAAATATAAATCTTGTATTGACAACGGGTTTAGTAAAACTTTGACTCAGCAGAAATTGGCAGTGTATCCCCATATTCCTTACCACTCCTGCGTACTAATTTTATTGACTCTAGTACAGCTTGATCTTTTATATACCAATAATGTACTAATTTTTTATTGACTCTAGTACAGCTTGATCTTTTATATGCCAATAAGATATTATGCATCCAACTTTTGCATCAATACTGCCCAATTAAATTTATTCTGCCAGAGTTGAATATCATGCCGTGCTCTGCATCTATTAAAAGAATCATCACTGTAAACTCTTAAAGTGTGGTGTTCAAAAATGTTTAGCGTCTTGTATGTACAATGAGTTAAAAAGTTAAACGAAGGCAAATGTGATGCCATTCCATGCAGCCAGATCGATGCTGCGCCCTGCATTCCTGTGAATAGATTGTTTAGAAAGCACATTCAGAATATACATTTGGAACTGCGAGAACACATTTACAAATATTTTGTACAGATAGAAGTGAAACAAACAGCAAATGAATTCAACATATTTAAATTGCTGCTATCTGAACAGTATAAAGAGACTAATTATCGGGAAAGACCTTGACAGACACAAAACTTTACGTGAATATAAGGTTTTCGATACCACGACTTTTGCAATTAGCGTGGCACCAAATTACATTTTTGTAATTAGACAGCTTAGAATAGCACGTTTATAATCTACCATTAGGACTGCGTGAGCGCATTTATAGAGATTGTGTATAGATTCAAGTGAAACACAAATAACAATTGCATCATTGGTATCTGAATGCTATAAAAAGGCTGATTACTTTGAAAATGTTTGAATGGTCAGACTTTGATATACTGCAAACCTGTTATACGGCTCTCCATGCAACGCCTTATGTCATCAGTGTTACACCAAATTCCATGGAAGGAAGTACATGACAGCATTCAAAACCTAATGGATTACCAAGTACTTTTTTTTTTAAAATGGTTCCACAAGACGATAAGCTGCCTTTGAATTTTGGACGACATGTCGTGTGTGTGTTCATGACTACATTTCTTGGCCTAGGTTTACCTGCAGATTCTTTGTGATAAATTTATGAACAGTACATGCAAAGACATGACATCCAAAACTTTATGTGTGCACCAAAACTAATTATGTTAAAAGTGCTACGAATAGTGATGAATACAACTTCCACCCTAGTGTGAGGAAGACATTCGTCGCACTTTATCTACTCTTCATACTTACCAAGAAGTGTATATAGCTAGTTGGATACATCAACTGATATATGACTGGAAGGATGTACCTGATTGAAAAAATCTTGGATTCGACACTGGAAACAAGAGGTGGCTAATTATGCCAAAGACATTGTGTGTGCCTGATAAAAGAAAGAAAACATGAACTCTTTTTCTTTGAAATGTAAATTTGTTGCACCATGAAAGAAAAAACGTGAAATGTGTTCTTTGAAATGTGAATTTGTTGCATCATGAAAGAAAAACATAAAAAAGGAAATATGTTATACCATGAAAGAATAAACGGGAACAAACTCTCTCTCTCTCTCTCTCTCTCTCTCTCTCTCTCTCTCTCTCTCTCTCTCTCTCTCTCTCTCTCTATATATATATATATATATATATATATATATATATATATATATATATATATATTATTCTTATGACTAGGGGTAATGTAACAAAAGAAAAGACTCAAACAAGCTTTCAAGATTTAAAATAACAATATTATATTTCCTAAAATATTAAAATATTTCAATCAGAGTGAAAGAATTAAAAATAACTTACAGTATAGAATATCCTTAAAAGTCCTAAATTGTTCTAAAGTTCACTGATCCGGAAGTTAATCCAGATGTTCCGAATTAAGTAGGTTCCGAATGAAACCTTCACTGTACTGATGTACTAACAAGAATCAGTTATATCCAAGTGTTATTAATTCCAAATAGTCCTTGTGAATATGGAATATCACCAGTTCTAGAAATGTTTCCGATAATTCCACGGAGCTGTATAATTCTTAAAGTGTAAGAAGCAGTACTTAATCCAGAATGTACTGTATAATGATAATAATAATATCACTGAAGCAGAATATCCACACAAAATGAACCAATCTCGTTTATGACCTCTCAGGCTGACAAACTATGCTAGGAATGCCTAAACACAGCAATACATCCTATTATATAGCTTCTGAATGCTGCGCAGAACAGAATAAGGAAAACCAATTTAAACTGCATTACGACTTAAAAACCATTTAATCCTTCTAGAAAACAACCTTCTCCTAAACCAGTCAGAAACTAGGTTATGCGTGACACTGCTAAAGTACCTTTGCACTGACGTTATTACCAGTCAACAAAGTATTGACTCTAAATGAACATAGAATCTAGGTCAAAAGTTCAACCCTCACGCTCTATAGCACGTGATATGACTCATGTTCAACCAATATTTCCCAAGACCTAATGTACTGAGTCACATTGAAATAACGTATATGTACTTTCTGCAAGAAAAGACAACAGCTGTTAGACTACTATGCAGAGATCATAAACCTATACCACTATTTAAAAACGAAAAAATACATAATTCCGTAACAATATATATATATATATATATATATATATATATATATATATATATATATATATATATATATACATATATATATATAGAGAGAGAAAATCCCCACCTAAGACAACCTCAGAAAATACACTCATGCCATTTCAATCTGTGAAGTTGGAAGAGCCAGAACAGACGACACTTCTGGTCGGAGATTTACATAGAGACATTCGAAAATACACTTTAAACAAGGCTTCGGGAGAAACTCCAGACTACTCCTCTCAAGATAAAAGTCAAAACACTGTTTATGTCTGTCAAGAGAAAGAACATTGGTGTCCAGAACGTCAAATTAAAAGAATCTCTAAGACAGGAGAAAAGAGACACAAACGTAAAGATACGTGTTATCATTGTCAAGAAAAAGGAAATTGGTCTACAGAGTGTCCCAAATAAGTGAAAAAAATAGAAAAAGGATAAGAAGAAGCAGAAACCGATGAAGAACCCATTCTAGCAAAGAAATTGAAAGCAAGACCAGCAGAAGAATCCATTCCAGTGAAGAAATAAAATAAAGACGGTAAAAGAAGAAAAATAGACTTGTGTGATCTGTTTTGAAATTTCATTGTGATTCCTATTAACAAGAATATACGAAAAAAGTAAGTGTCTATGTTTTGATTTGTTTTTTAAAGTATGGATAAGATATTCAGACACACATACATTTTATAAAGGAGGGATTTGGACGCAAGGCACAATGCTAAATTTCTGTTCGACCCCCATACACGCCCACACATGTTAAATCTATGGACTACCAGTGTAATGTTAGAATCCCGTTAGACCCCATACAGGCCAAACACAGGATTTTTTTTTTGTTTGTTTGTTTGTTTGTTTTGTTTTGTTTTGTCTTGCAGCAGCGAAGTGGGTCCAACCGCCTTAAAAATTTTGTATTTTACTCATTTTGTTTGGTGGGGGAGGGAGGGACAAGGATTAAAATCGTAAATTCAAAAAGCGGTAAACAAAATTTTTTTAAAAAAAGTAAGTGGGTGTGAATTTTATTTTTATATATATATATATATATATATATATATATATATATATATATATATATATATATATATATATAATCTACATTTTCTGGCTTGCTGACAGAAAAAATGGTCATGAATGTTTTTGGATTTTTGTGGGTTTTTTTCTTTTAATTTTTTATATTCTCTCTTTATTTCTCTGACCTTGACAACATTAGATGTAACTGCCTTACACCTTTTTCCACGTCTAAGTTGCTGTATTGGTAGTTGCCGCCGCTATCCACCGGGAGAGTGAGCTAACAGTCGTTGCCTTTTGTGAGATCGTGCTAAAATTCGCTCCCCGTCGTGAGAGAGCTCTAGAACGTTAAACAAAGTTTAGTTGGCAGTTTTCAAAAAGCACAAAATCATAACTTTACCACAAATCTTAACTTCATACAGGTCCCCAAATTCGTCAGTTGAAAAAACTTTATCAAAATATTGCTGCTCTCAAAAACCGGTTCATAGGTAATATTTTTGCAATGCGCGTTTTCAATATTGAGCAAAAAACGATTTTTGGAGAAAAACAGTCGGTCCGAGTATGTGAGATGATTGGTTAAAAAAAAGACATTTTTTTTTACAACTTATGATCTGAATATACCGCAGATGCTATTCAGGACGCCTACAGAGAGAGCTGTGAACAATGTTCGCTCTACGCCTTTTAATATCTCGCAGCTACAGGCCTGTGTAAAAAAAAAAAATTAAAAAAAAAAAATAGCTACTGATATATCGTAGGAAATCGATGAATGAAAAATATGTAAGCCTAATGCAAACAGAGTGACAGTAAAATATAGGATTTTAGTAGTGATAAAAGATTTATTTATATATACACTTATCAAATAAAAAGACTTTAGTGCTGATGAAATTCAATCCCGTGAGATTTTACATAAATCGGCTTTCCTATTGATGTTATTTCGTTGGTTTTTTTTTTTATGTATTTAAAAAAAATTCATAGCAATTCACGATAAAAGATACCCCCCCCCCAAAAAAAAAAATAAATAAAAAAATAAATAAAAAAATACAACCCCCCAAAACAAGTAACTTAATTTATCTTTCTCTTGATTTTATCTTTTTAAAGTATGAATAAGATATTCACACACATTTTATAATGTATCTCTCTCTCTCTCTCTCTCTCTCTCTCTCTCTCTCTCTCTCTCTCTCTCTCTCTCTCTGTGTTTCACGCATGCACATACACACATTTTATAATGCATCTTTCTCTCTCTTCAATCTCTCTCTCAGACACACATCAGTACCATCCGTCTCTCTCTCTCTCTCTCTCTCTCTCTCTCTCTCTCTCTCTCTCTCTCTCTCACACACACACACACACACACACACACACACACACACACACACACACATCATGAAATAATAATAATAATGATTTTTATGGTCTGTAAAATGTTGAGTATGGCCCGAAGTGATTATTGCCAACAGGAATTGTTCCATACAAAACAAAGTAAGTGTCTATGTTTTGATACAAAACATGTGGTATAATGAGTTTGATTTAAAATCATAAATGTCACTGTTCCTCTATAATACTCTCTCTCTCTCTCTCTCTCTCTCTCTCTCTCTCTCTCTCTCTCTCTCTCTCTCTCTCTCTCTCTCTCTCTCTTAGAGGAGGGGAGGGGAGGGTAGCGTATGGTAGGTGATTATAGAAGGGCTAGAAGTTTAAACTCTATATATAACGGGGATAATAGTGTAGTAGGGGGACAAGGGAAGTAAATGATCAGTAAAGGCGAGCGCCTTAGACCACACGGCACCCGGGGCCCCAACATAGGATTTACCGTTGTCACTATAAACTCCAAAAAATGGTAACCTAATGTAAATTTTCCTTTGTACTCCAAATGCCGCCCCCCCCCCCCCCCCAAGAAAAAGTGGCTTACTTTTATTTCTTTATTCACTCCTTTGGTATAATTATAGGGGTTATGAGAATAGTAAGGGGATGGTATTTTTTTTTTTTTAGAGGAGGGGAGGGTAGCGTATGGTAGGGTGATTATAGTAGGGCTAGAAGTTTAAACTCTATATATAATCTGGATTATAGTGTAGTAGGGGGACTAGGGAAGTAAATGAGTGAATGTTGGTCATTCCAAAAGGCATGCTAAATAGCAGGTGGAGTTTTATCATTACATTGATTGATATAGGCCAGAAAGACCACACATGATAAACCTATATTCATTTCAGCCAGAGGGTAGACAAACTCACATTTCCCACCAAACACATCTAACATGCTACACTGTTACTTTTCCAGCCAGGACAGACTCCTCGTGTGAAACCTATGACGTAATATCCATTTCAGTAAGAGGGCAGACAAATTCCAACCGATTACATTTCCGACCAAACAAACACAAAATAATACACCGTGACAAAAATCTATGAACCAGGTTTTATGCAAAACATGTGTATTTCCCTATACATTTCAAGATGGCGGCCTAATGTTAAATTTACGTTTGACCCTATGCATTTGTTAGCCTGTTTAACACGGGGTTCCCGTTTTACTTTAAAGTGGCACGCTATACTACTTGCTACTGACGACAATAATAACAACATAGGCAGCAGTAATAAAAATAAAACACCACCATGACCATCATGAACATCATCATCATAATTATCACCACCAGTAGAACTCCCACTGCTGTTTTGTTTCATCGTGTTTATCACCATTGTCATCTGTGAAATCGGGGTCATCGTTCTCATTGTAACTGTTGAAATTGTTTTCTTTCTGTTTCGTTTTGATAGATGTGATTTTAGTTGGAAATGATGCTAGCAAGAGAAGATGTATAAAACACCTTTACTTACTACTACTACTAATTATAAATATCGCATATGTTATCCCAAATATTTAGAATCATAAGGTTTTAAAATAAACAATTTTGATCACAGAAAATCATTACTTACCACCTCATTCCAAACGTTTCAAAAGTTACTGTGGGACGTTAATACTCTCTCATACTGAATGCAGTTTTGATTCAATTAAATTGAACTTAATTTCGATCACCATATCAACAACTGACATAACAAATATGACAAGAAAATAAAGCGATTAGAATAGTTACGATAAGAATGATTCAAACTTTGTGGTGCACATTATCACCACTGAAATGTCGCCCAGCTTTTACTACATAATTTCAAAGCACATAGATATAATTTTTTTTTTTTTTTTGTGGGCATAACTCTTTTTAAATTTTGATTCATCTGCAAACGGGGGCAGGGAGTGGAATAGAAAAAAAGCGTGAATGTGCTGTTTTGCTCTGATTGTCTCATCTTTACAAGTTTTGAATTATTATTATTATTATTATTATTATTATTATTATTATTATTATTATTATTATTATTATTATTATTATTAATTGGATATTTAAAGATCAGCGAAGGATGACAACACTATCTGATGTGAAAATTTTAAAGTTGGGGTCTCTCGTACCTAATTTGTCATCTAGTGATTTACGCTGTAGGAAGCGCCGATCGGTAAAACTGGGGCATATTATGACCCATCATGATAATTCCTACACTTCCGCGTTCATCGCCAAGTGATATTAGAGGCGGCGATAGTAACTTGTCACGGTTTGATTGTTCCAAAACAAGTTTATCAATTAACCCGATTTGCGTAGGGGGAATCTCAAAGCATTTCTAGACGAAAATTTATAATTGTCCTAAACCAGGGACTTTACTCAGTTCCCATATATGTATGTAAAAGTCCACGCCTAAATATTGCTCTGCACAAGATATAAAATAAACTTAAGAAAAATATCAAAAGATTGAGTCTTGGAATCTTTTAAATTCATTTATTTCGGTACATTGCTTTCTTTTTCTTTGGTTTTAAAAAAAAGGAATTTTTTTGTATGGGATTGCAATGAGATGATCCTATTTAATTTTGACCAATCAGCGATCTTGTAACATTGAACGAACTGTCAGACCACACACCCCACTTCTTGTCAGCCATTTTGGAACTTGAACTGAGTTCTGTACGTCAGTACGTAGTGGGACACTTTAATTCAATCAAGAATAATATATACTGCTGCTTATTGTAAGTATATTAATGCATCAGAATGAAACCGTCTGTCTAAATTCCTTCTTTTTTTTATTCATGATAGTATGGAATAGTCGAGAATTTGTGAAAAATTTTGAAAATGTGTGGTCTGCTACTCTTATGGTCAGCTCCCCACCTGGAATTCACGGAATGTTTCATGGCATGTATAATATTAGGGTCTTGGAGAAAAAAAATCATCCTTTCACAAGTTGGATAATACGGTTTATAGGTTTTTATGGCGTGCTTGATAGTATAGGAAACCTCACACGTATGAAAATTGCACCTGCCCTACATGGGGTTGATTATTTATCAACAGGTGTATTAGATGTATTGACATCTTCGTGCTGTCAGTATGGGGCAGAGAGTGATACATCATATCTTGGGCAGCTGGTATAGCTTGACAAAAGTGCTATGTAGTGGGCGTGGTTGTTACTATTCATAGCGGTTGATTCGATTATTTACTTTCTTAATTCTTCATTAGGAAGTATATGTATATCAAAATCAGGTGCCTTCTGCATATAAAAACTTGGGGAGATATCAGGTATTTGTATATATGTTATATATCATTTGCTTACTTAATATTCAAGGCACATGTGTCAAGTTTGTTTTGTTTATTTTGGATTACACTTACAAATTATGTACATTTTAGATTATTTCTCACAATAAGATTTTAAATTAATTCATAGGTTTATGTATTTATATAATTCGTATGAAAGTATGGTTCATGTGAGTGGGCAGAGAGGAGCACAACTTTGCTTTGAACTGCCCATCTTTGCCCTGTTGTATTGTTTGGGGCAAAGATAAAGTCTCTCTTCTTTGATATTCGGGGGGAGAGGGGGGAAAGTCTGCATGTACTCTCTGCAGAGGTGCATGACTTATTCCAGTACCTGTTTCAGAGACCTGCATGTTTGACACAAGTAACATGTACCTTTTTTTTGGCTTGATAATTGCTTTATAGTGGAACTAATTAAATGACTTGGATAGGGTTTTGCAAAGGTGCCAGTACCAGTAAAAAGACAATTAACAACTTAAAAGTTCATATAAAAGTGGAACCTGTATAATCTTGGACCTGAATATTTTTAATTCTTTGCAATTGTGGCACAAAAACAATGGGTTTGCTCAGGCCTCTTTTATCATTGATCACCCACTGGGTATTCTAGCTTTTTGCTCAGCCAGCCTAAACATTTTGGTCTCTTTGGCGGCTGGTTTACATATTTATTTTAGCTGTTCCACAGATACATGCATTAAAATGTAGACTACATTAATTTTATCTAAATCTTAAGACCATTCTGTACATTAAAGTAGAGACTTGTAAAGTATAACTGGGTCTGACATGAAATTTCTTGTCTGAAACCTTGTGTGTGGAAATGAGAGATCTGCAACAAGGACAGAAAATGCTTAAAATTGAGCCAGCTTACATTAATGGATGATTGGGTATGATTTATTAAGATGGTTAGTGCTTCAAATGGCCAAAAGGAATGACATACCCTTTGTCCTGGATGTAACTGTAGCCACAAAAATGCCACCCTCCCAATTTAAGGGAATAACCCTATAAAACTGCTAAATAAAGATGTGGAAAATTGATGTCCACTTCATTGTTTTAAACTACATGTAATGATCATTCATTTGGAGAGCAATCTAATGACTGAACTTGTTACCTCGCAAGATCTAGAGACTATATTTCTCATCCAATTTTTATAAAATTTGGTAAATGGATTTACATGTGTATCATCAAGTTGTTATCTTTACAAATACTTTTTATCAGAATATTGTGAAATAGGTAAGTCCACATGCTATCAACACTGTTTTGGAACTAATTGCATTTTCTTGAAATTAGATGGTGTATTTTATGAATACCATAAATTACAAAACTTATGTTTCAGGACTGAGTTTGAATGATGGAATAATCAAAATGTTAATGTAAATATATTTTTCTTATTAGGCAGTTTAAGTTAGGTCCTTATATATAATTGTTTTTAAAATAGCCTACATGTACACCATGCATGTATACAGTTAAATGAGGTGTTCTGAAGAGAAAGCACAGGCATTTACACTAAACAACAACATGCCTTTTTGAACATGTTGGGCAGCTTAGTGGCCAATACTAGTTCAAGGTGCAGTAGATTATATGGTTCTGTTTGAGTGAGTATTCGCACAGTGATAAAGTACTATAATTTCAAATGTGCAAGCATTGTTTATATTGATCAAACATGCCATCGTCAGGATGTGAATAAACTGGTCATAAACATTCAGAATTGGTGAGACAAAAATATTGTGTGGTTTCAGTAATGCAACCCACACTATTTTAATGGCCCTGACTCTATAACTTTTTATTAACTGTGTACACAAAAATTAATCAGTACCGACCATGCCCAGTTTTTAACCTCTGAACCTTTAAGTTTAGATTGGAAACTGATATGAACTAACACGAGCTGAATTTTTAAAAAGCCATGAAAGAAAAATAATATCTGCCTTCCTACCCTATTTTTTCTTCACACCATTACCAGAACCGCTCATATTGGGGAGGGGGTTGATGCCTGAGTGAAACTGTCAACTGGTTGTCCTTTGGTGGCCTTAGTCATTATCTGGTAAATAGAAAATGACATTAGCACTTTCTGATTAAAAGATGAAATATATACTAGAATGGCATGTCCAATTTAAGTTATAGCATTATTCCTTTGTAATTATGAGACTGTAGGTTTCTACATTAAGTTGCCATCTTTAATTTATAACTACTACGTCTCATAGCCTATAAGAGACCAGTCTAATACAAGACCTGTGCTAATGGTACAGATCTTGACAAAATCTGAACATGGAAACATTACTGTCAATCAAGCTACCATGAACATAGATATGGTTAAGGCTTTAGTAATCCAGACTATCCAGGCAGTATGTAGAGAGATGGGTTAGAGAACTCAAAGTAGTGTATTTCATTGGTTGACTTGAGGTTGAAGCAGATGGTGACTGTTGACAATTCATTTAGACCAATCTAGATATATTACATATATTTAAATGAACTATATGCATTTGTATGATTATTCTCTAATTTGCCTTAACTAAAACTTTTTAAATTTTTTTTCACCTTCTTGAGTATTGCGCCTTGAGTGAGCCCAGGAGACATTCTCCCACCTCAAACTGCCAGTGTCCCCCTAAGTTTAACAAATCCCCATGTCATGATCATTATACAGGAACAGAGGTACATAAATTGTCCCCATGAGAGCTCAACCAAGGTGCAGCACTGCTTCTTAGTAACCATTAATTCCCCACTCAATTGATTTCTGATTTAACTCTTCAAGGCTGGCAGTTTATTTTCATTTTCACTTTCACTTAAGATGGGGTTGAAGAGAAAGCTTTCTTATTACTTCCAGTTGAGTAAATGGTTGAAAGTTCAACCCCTTTTTTTTGCTTATCGTACCCATGATTTTTGCATGCTGGCCAAATCCCAAACTTACCCAAAGAGTTGTGAAGGTTAATCTGTCTGCATGAAGTTTGCTTAGGTCTGCCTGAGATCAAATGAGATGTAGTCTGAAATTGAGACAAAAACTCCAGCTCTGAAACTGGTGATTTTTTTGCCTAACTAAATCTGGCCTCAAAAATTCAATTTTTTTAGATGTATTTTTTTATATGTGTAGACTGTCTACATTGCTTAGCATTACTGTTAAGCTACATCTTTGCTCTTTTCTCTAACACCACCTGCTTGGATCTATCATGAACTATGATGACATCACAGACTCAGAAACAAGGGTACTGACTCATGATGCAAAATTATGGCTTTCAGCCTTAATGAGTTAAGTGTCTGTAGTGTCCGAATTATTAGAGCTTGGCAACCTAAAATTTGCAGTGGCCACTAAATCTGAAATTTGATGGCATATTTTTGTTTTTGTTGCTGGGGCATAAAATTGTTGGGGGTGTGACCCAGGTGATATACACATAAATAACAGAAGTCGATACACGGGAGTGTAAAATATGTAGAACTGTCATCTGCAAACATATAATGTTGGTATGCAGTCTGAACAACTTGAGGTTGTTCATTTTTAAAAGACTTAAATTTACCCTTTTGGTGGAGATTTGCCGAAATGTCTTTGAGCGAGTAGTGTGGGTATTTGTTTCTCTTTCATTTATGATCATCAAATTGGACTACTGGTATCTACATGTATGTCCTAATTTAGTCAAGACAGGTGCCTGCATCAAGTTTTTTTTATATTTATTTGATCTAATTTTGATCTTTCATTAAAACATTTGTTTTGTTTAGCAATGATGAAGAGTACAACTCCCTTGACAACGAGATTCAGTTAAATTACATGTAGATTTATTTCATTTAAATTATGTTGTTCATGTTTTCTTTCTTTTATAGTAAATTATCAGTTTACATAGTTTTGAACTTGAGCAACTTGGGTTGAATTAAACTTGTCTACTGCTGTATTTTTCCAACGATAAGTCCACCGCTTTTGTTTGGATATTTTTCTAGAAGGTCAGTATGATCCCCTGTATTTTTATCAAAAGGGAGGGAATGCAGAGGGTCAGAGAAGAACAGTATGTAGTAGGTCAGATATGATGAATATGAAGTCAATCAAAGAATAAAGTTTTTATGTGCAATTCTTTATATAAATTTTTTTAGATCTTTTAATTGGCATGTAACCATTATTGTGCTGACATGCCATTAATTGCTAATACATACATGCATATATATATATATATATATATATATATATATATATATATATATATATATATATATATATATATATATATATATATAACCAAAATATTATCTGTCTGATACAGTATATACTTCATTTATTTTCTGCACCAGAAAAGAAATTTGAATAGCAGCAATACATTTACCCATCACTATTATATAGCTTTATTCCTTTTTCGTGTCGAAAAACTCCTCCGTTCGATGTGAAAACATTCTCCCACTTAAAGTGGAGAATTTGTCAACAAGCCACGTCACGCCCGTGCATCTCTCTGCGCCTGCGCAAACATTCATCTTTTTCATGGACGCCATACCTGGTGGTTGTGTCGCAAAAACGTAACCTGAGGAAATTGTCTGCTGCGGTTTTTCAACTACATTTCGGACTTCCCTCCTTCTAAATTCATCTGTGTTACAGTTGTCCGTCTCGGCTATATGTGTTTTATGCCACTATTCGTCAGTGTTTAGTTCTAGGAAGAGTTTTTCTAGTTCTCCACGTGTACTCTACCCTTAGAGGGGTTAGGGTAAACAATATGTCTTGTTTCTTTTCAGGTACACGGTAAGTCGTCTATGTCATTACAACACGACATAGAACAACTGTGATAGCGCCGCAATTAACAGGCGCATAATTTTACAGAATTAATATTTCATTTATATATTATTCTCCTACTATTTCAATTGTTTCTTTATTATCTACGCGTGTCGCGTCGCATGCTTTTCTTGTACTTTCCTGAGACCAATAAAGCTTGTCAAGTGAACTAGCTTCTAATATCTCTTGGGAAGAACATATGTATGTATATTGTTTACCTGTAGAACTAACCACTGTGGTGCAGATAGCCCGCAAAGTATATGGTGAACGGGTATGTATAGAGTACGCGACTTACCAAAAAAAGGTGAGTTTTCTACGTGTAGATTTTAAAGGTGAGTTTATACGTTGTTATTATTATTGATTGATACTTCAATAATAATTATTTCAGATAATATTTATTTCAGATAAAAGAAACAATGTCAGCAAATCAGTCTGTAGGGAAGTGTGGCCATAAGAAGGCCGCATGGGATACACACTCAGACTGTCTTACCTGTTCCAAGTGTAAGCAGAACAGTAGCTGCAATATTTGTACAAATTGGACCAATGAAACCTGGAATCTTGCTGATTCCAGGCGTACTTATAGAGGGCGGAAAAAAATAGTTAAATCCCCCTCATCGTCTGATTTCTCTGGATTTTCTTTTATAGGTACTCAGACTAAGGCAACATACAGCAAGAAGACCACTCTAGTTCACAAGAACATTCCGGGGCCCCAAGAGCCTGCACCAGCCTCCCCGGACATAGTTGAGGTCCCTCCTGTAGGGGCTTGTGAACGCTCCAAGAGTAAATCGCATCTCCCGGGAAGGGAGAAGACGAAAAAGAGCAGTAGTGTGTTACTTCCTTCCACCAGGAAGGAAGTGTACCACTCCAAACATTCCCAAAGTAGCGTGTCGCACCCTCTCGAGGAGGGGCTACACCGCACCTTGGGTAGTAATGAAGACAGACGGACATCTGAGATGTCGTCTGACCGGTCACTGACCGGTGACCGGTCCGGTCACCGGTCAGTGTCGGGTGACCGGTCTTCCGGTCACCGGTCAATGTCTTCTGACCGGTCAGTGTCGGGTGACCGGTCCACCGGTCACCGGTCAATGTCTTGTGGCCGGTCACTGACCGGTGACCGGTCCGGTCACCGGTCAATGTCGGGTGACCGGTCGCCGGTCACCGGGTACCCGGTACCGGTCACCGGGTGCCCGGTACCGGTCACCGGTCACCGGTCTTTGGTTGATCACCGGTCACCGGTCACCGGTCACATCGAATACCAGCCGCCGGTGACCGGTCATAGGCGACCTGTCTTCTCGTACCGGTCACCGACGTCACACTGATCAACAATCAGAGGCCTCGTCGTACGGAAGGTCGCAGACCAGGGAAGGGGATCGGATCGGTGTCCCCCCCTTCCCTATTATACCAATGAATCCATACGGGATGTAGGGACCAACATCTCATAATAATTGGCCCCTTATGCCCCCTTGGGCTACTGGACCCTGGACTCTGAGTAGAAACGATGTTGCGGCTCGTGTTCCGCCATCGCCTCCTCGCCAGGTAGCATCCACTAGTAGATCCCGACGCCTAGCATCATCCGCGAAAGGCAAGCGGTCTCGTCTTTCTCCTGAAAGATCTAGAACACCTAGAGCCCCTACTCAGCAAGTACGGGAAATGGCGCATAGTGCGCCTCTGTTACCTTCTCCAAAGGACATTGTGTCGCCCGGCCACCCTCCTGCTCGGAGTGTTCTAGATGATGATGCTGTATCTATCATCGTCGATTCCAACGAGTACGAACTGGAACCGACTGATAGACCCAGCTTCCCTCAACCAGAGGAAGCGGAAGAGATATGGTCTTTCGATAAGGCGGTAAATGAAGTTTACCGCCTACTACCTACGGATTTGTGCCCGAAACCGTCTGGTTCACAGTCCAAGAAGATCCTCTCCAGTTTGGAAAAGATCTCCGGGGCTCAACCACAATCAGATCTTCTGCTCCTTCCGCATTCCTCTACAATTGAGGAAATATCACAGAGGTTCTCCTCAGGCCAGGACATCGCTAGACGGCGCAAAGGGTGGGCTGTCCCAGCCTCTACTTTAAGACCTATGGTCTCTGCCTCTAGTTACCGGGTACATTCCCCGAAGTGGCCCGTTAAACCTCCTCAATTGGATGCAGATGCATCTCAAGTCGGCTTGACAACGGGAACCTGGGCACGCCTTCCTATTAAGACGATCGAAGCCATTGAGCAGAAGGTCCGTCTTCTGACCACCATAGCTTCTCATGCGGACCTCTTCTCAGCTACGTCGTTTAGTATGCTGAGGGAGGCCTCTCTGAATCCAGCCGCATTACAGCGTGTGCTGGAAGCTGTTGCCAAGATATCTCGGCATTCACTCGCTATTGCAATGGCCCTTTCAGCGGAACTCCTACACATCCGTCGTGATGTTGCACTGGACTCCTCGAGGGTCTTACTTAGCCACAGTAAAGACCTGCTAAGGGCTGCTCCCTTGGAAGCTGAGAGTCTCTTCGGAGGTCTCATTCCCACTGTGGCCTCACAAGATTTGAAGGACCATCAACATAGGTCCTTCACAACTGCACCTCGCCCATCGCAATCGGCCAGGAAGCGTTCTAATGTGCATCGACCTCAGGGGCCACCTGCTAAATTCTTTAAGCAGGTACAGCCCAAATATAGTGCACAACCTCAATATAGTGCACAACCTCAAGTGAGACTTCCTCGTCAGTCAGGTCCTAGGCGTGGACCTAGACGCCGAGGAGCCCCTAGGAAGAAGTTCTACAACCCACCTTCCTTTCCCAAGGAAGGAGGGGGGGACGGCCCTAGGGACTCGCACCCTCTCCTGCCATCCATTCCTCTCCCAAACATCCCCGTAGGGGCTCGCCTAGGCCTCTTTTCAGAGGCTTGGGCAAGTATCACGGACGATGGGTGGGTCCTTTCTCTTGTAAGCGAGGGTTACCGTATTCAGTTTCAGGAACAACCTCCACTATCAAGGACCCCCGTATTCTTTCATCAGTCCAATCTGGTGAAACTAAGGGAAGAGGTAAATACCCTTTTACAAAAAGGGGCAGTCGAGAGGGTCCTGAACGATCAGTCCCCTGCATTCTACTCCCGAATCTTCCTGGTCACCAAGAAAAGTGGGAAATTTCGCCTTATTATCGATCTCTCCCCCTTAAACCGTTTTCTTTTGGAGGAACATTTCAAGATGGAGACCACCTCCTCAATCCGAAATGCGATGCGGCCATCGGATTGGGCGGTCTCCATCGACCTTCAAGATGCATATCTTCACATTCCGATTTTTCCACCTCATCGGAAATATCTCCGGTTTTGCTTGGACCAGGAAGTTTTTCAATTCCGGGTTCTACCGTTCGGAATAGCTTCCGCACCCAGAGTTTTCACCCGAGTTATGGGAGTAATAGCGTCTTATCTACGAGTACGGGGAACTCCGATCCTCCAATACTTCGACGACTGGTTAATCCACAACGTTCAGGTTCAGTCCCTCCATCAGGATCTGTTCCGTTGTTGGTCCACAGTAACTCGATTGGGTCTTTTACCCAACCTCGAGAAGTCAGAACTGATTCCATCCCAAGACTTCGTTTATGTAGGAATCAACTTCCTCACAAACCAGAACTTAGTCCGGGTTCCCCGAGAGCGTATAGATCGAATCCTGGCACTCTTAGAGACACTACGAGTAAAAACCGTGTTGTCTGCTCGCCTTTACCTATCCCTACTGGGAACCTTGAACGCCGCTGCAGATCTGCTTCCCTTAGGACGGCTCCATATGCGCCCTCTACAGTTTCTCCTACTCGCAAGGTGGAAACCACACAAGGATTCTCTATCAGCTCCGATTCCTCTAGGACCAGATTTCCATCATCATCTGCGATGGTGGATGAATCGAGACAGATTCCTAGCTGGGGTCCCCATGCACGCTCCGGATCCCCACTCCTACCTGTTCGCCGACGCGTCAGATTCCGGTTGGGGTGCTCATCTAGAGCCAGAGGGGATAACTCTTCAGGGCCTTTGGACCCTACACGAGTCGTCCCTCCACATAAACAACCTAGAAATGAAGGCTGTCTTTCTAGCGTTACAAGGGTGCGTCGACAGAGTAAGGGGTCCTTGTGTCATGGTCTCCTCTGACAACACGTCCGTCGTAGCTTATCTCCGACGTCAAGGAATCACACATGCTCCTTCTCTTTGCGTGGAGGTCTGGAACCTCCCCCGCTGGGCTACCACGGAGAACATCTCCCTCTGAGTTCGCCACATCCCAGGGAAAAAGAACATCTTAGCGGACAGTCTGTCCAGGTCAGGCAAATCAGTTCTCACAGAATGGACTCTTCACCGCGAAGTGACAGAGTCCCTTTTCTCACTATGGGGAAGGCCCCTCGTGGACTTGTTTGCGACCAGGCTCAACAACAGACTCCCCTTTTACGTCTCCCCAGTCCCGGACCAGAGAGCGTGGGCAGTGGACGCGTTCAGCTTCCAGTGGGATCGTCTGTTCGCATACGCCTTCCCACCGTTCCAATTGCTTCCCCAAGTTCTGCAAAAAGTAAGAACTTCCACTGCCCGGATCATTCTCATAGCTCCGTTATGGCCCCAACGATCGTGGTTCAACGATCTTCTAGATCTATTGATCGATCAACCCAGATCTCTCGCTCAACGGAGGGATCTTCTGTCACAACACAGAGGCTCCCTCCTACACAACAGCCCACACATTCTCCACCTTCACGCTTGGTTCATCTCAAGCGATCTATCCGCCAGAACAAGTTTTCGGGCCGGGTTGCCAGTTGCATCATTCAGGCCAGGAGAGCTTCTACATCCAAGGTCTATGATGCCAGGTGGAGAATCTTTTGTGATTGGTGCAGTAGGAAACGTGTTGATCCCAGCTGTTCCTCTATAACTGCCATTGCTGATTTCCTTTTGTTCCTTTTCGAGAACAAAAGATGTTCAGTATCTACTATCAAGGGCTATAGAGCCGCCATTTCTAACACACTTAAATTCTCTCAGGGCTCGGAGATTGGTTCAGATCCACACCTTGCCGATCTCATTAAGTATTTTGAGCTACAGAGACCTGTCACTCGCTCTCTGACGCCTAGATGGAATCTATCATGTGTTTTATGGTCCTTAACAAAAACCCCCTATGAACCATTGGGTGAGGCATCCTTTCAGGATCTCACACTCAAGACGGTATTTTTACTCGCTTTGGCGTCTGCGAGAAGACGTAGCGAGATTCATGCATTGTCGGTGGACACTGGCTGTCTCCGTTTTAATGGCAATTTTGAATCCGTTTCCCTCCTCTGTCAGCCAGGATTTTTAGCCAAAAATCAATTACCTGTGGTTGCTCCATCACCTATAGAGATCCCCAGTCTTAGTCGAATCTGTGCTGGGGATGATCAAGATAGGCTCTTATGCCCAGTTAGGGCACTGCGTTTCTATCTAAATGCTTCAAAAGTGAAAAGAAAGGGCAGGAAACGTCTTTTCCTTCCTCTTAAGGGCTCCGTTGATATTTCGGCCTCCACGATTTCAAGGTGGATTGTCACCACAATTAAAAGAGCTTACCAGTCCCTTACTGATAGAGACCTCTCCTTTATGAAACTAAAAGCCCATGAGGTTCGAGCCGTCGCTGCCTCATGGGCCTATCTAAATCACTCTTCTCTGGAGGACGTCATGAAGGCAGCATTTTGGCGATCCCATACTACCTTTTCGTCCTTCTACCTCCGCTCATTAGCACATCAAAGCGCAGGCATATTTTCTCTGGGTCCCATAGTTGCGGCACAACATGTGGCCCAGAAGGACTCCAGCAAATAGTAAAGTGGACATCTCCCCTCAAATGGTGAGTAGTTTACATTTTTCCTCTGTTTTTGATCAGTTTAACATCAGCCGACCCACCTAACTGACAAATTCAGCTATATAATAGTGATGGGTAAATGTATTGCTGCTATTAAAATGTAGTTTTTTGGGGGGTAAAACTAATTTTAATTATGCAATACTTACCCATCACTATTATCAAATGCCCGCCTCCCACCCCGCTCTGATGCCCTGGCGTAATTTCGTCTATGAAAAAGATGAATGTTTGCGCAGGCGCAGAGAGATGCACGGGCGTGACGTGGCTTGTTGACAAATTCTCCACTTTAAGTGGGAGAATGTTTTCACATCGAACGGACGAGTTTTTCGGCACGAAAAAGGAATAAAGCTATATAATAGTGATGGGTAAGTATTGCATAATTAAAATTAGTTTTACCCCCCAAAAAACTACATTTCCATTCCGGATCTTGCTTTCGTTTAATTGTAGTTATCTTTACCTTTTGTCTTGTATCTTGCAGCACTTCATGTTTTCATTTGTTTCTATCAAATATGGCCACTGTTGTAAAAAATAGAAAAACCTTTAAATGACTTCACAAAACCACTGAACAGAATTTGACCAAATTTGACAGAAAACATCCCGGCATGAAAATCTTTCAAGTTTATGCAAATGAGGTTGACCTCCCTTCAAATATGGCTGCTGTTACTAAAAATAGAAAACCTTTAAATGACGTTTTCTCCAAAACTGCAGAATAAAAATTAACCAAATTTGATAAAAAGGATCCTAGCATAAAGACCTTTCAAATTTGACAGATGATACTGGTCTGCCATTAAACGCAGCCTCCATTACTGAAAATAGAAAACCTTTAAATGACTTCTTTTCAGAAATTTTTTAACAGAATTTGACAGAAGGCAACCGGGCATTAAGGCCTTTCATATTTGTACAATGATGCAGATCCTTAATAAAATATTTGACCATTACTAAAAGTAGAAAAACCTTTAAAATACTTCTTACAAACCACTTAACAGACAATGACCAAATTTGACTATTCGGGAGCGAAGATCTTCTAAATATATACAGATGATTCTAAAAATATTAAACTTAAAAAACAAACTTTTTAATACAAACCACTAAACAGAATTTGACCAAATTTGACAAAAAAGCATCCTGGTAAAAAGACTTTAAGTTTGTACAAATCACGCCGATCTTCCATCAAATTTGGCCACATTACTAAAAACTAAAAATAAATCTTACAATAACTGATTTTTTCTCAAAAAGTGCTAACCAAACTTTGACCAAATTTGACAGCATATTGGCATGAACGCCTATCAATTTTGCATGAATAATGCTGATCACTTCAATTTGGACATTGTTACTGAAAAAAGAAAAACCTTTAAATGACTTTTCTCGAAAACTCGTCAACAGACTTTGATCAAATGTCACAGAAAGCATTGTGGCATAAAGCCTTTTAAGCATACACAAATGATGCTGATCTGCCTTTGAATATGGCTGCCATTACTAAATACCTTTATATGTCATAAATCATCATACTAATCCAGATTGCTTTGCCAACTGCCCTTGCATTTGGTTTTTAGGTAGATGTCAGCTAGGTGAGCGATCAAAGGACTGCTTGGGCCTCTTGTGCATTTGCTAGGTTTAATCAGCCCCAGATGTGCTATTTACTTCTGTATACATTGTGGAAGGAGAAGCCCTGAGTCCATGCATAAATCAGTCACCAAACCTGTAATGACGATGATGAACAGTCTTTAGGTCTGATCTCACCTGTTCATCAAATCGTGCAATTGGTGCAGACAAAAGGGTCTGCAACACATCAGTGTACATTTTAAACACCTGTATTTCTCGCAGTTTGTGGGTTACAGTCAGCTGAAGGGTCCTTTTGGCATTAGGTACAGATTATTTCCAGATTAAATTCTCTAGTTTACAACTTGTAAATCCATGTGGAATAACACAACCCAACCACCTGTGACCATTTCTAATTTTGTGGCTCCATCAGATACAGCAACCAATCATCTGCGACTTCCACTCATTTTTTAAAAATTTCTATCGACAAAATCTAGGGATGCTCAATTAGAGTCAAATGACCAAAGCCACTGAAACTTTCAAATAAGCGAATGAGCACAGGAGGTATGGTTTGTTATTCCACGTGGATTTACACATTGTCAGACATAGGATTTTATCCAGAAATATTCTTTACATATCGCTGCAAGAGCCCTTTAGCCAGCCATAACTCGAGAGCTATGAGAAATATCAGCGTCTAAAATCAACACCAATATATTGAGGACACATTTCTCTGCACAAATTGTGCAATTTAATGAATAGGTGAGATCAGATAGAAAACGGTCCATCATTATCAGGATGGGTTTGGGGGACGATTTATCAGACTAATGAATGAAGATAAGTCCATCCAGACTTTTGGAAAGTTTTTAGATTTAAATTAGAGGCTATATTTGATAGTTGAAACACCCTCAATTTTTCAGTAAATTTGTTGAGAAGGCCCCTGGGTTTATCATTTATCACATGAGAAATACAGTACTAGTACCTGGTGTATACAGTTATGGTATTTAAGGCATATGTAAATAATTGTGTTCTTGCTTTGATTCAGGACTTGTCCAGCCTTTGTTTGAGCAATTGTTTATGTTGTAATCTTCTGTGGGTAGATATATATGCATGTAGGTACACACGGAAGATACAACAGGTCAGTCTGTAAGTATCAGAGCTTGACTATTAACCTGTGAAATACATAGCAGGCATTTGTGCATTCGTTCATGCATGTTCAAATATAATGTAGTTTCCAGTTGACAAATGTATAGCTCTCCACATATCTTTTGACAAATCTAAAGGACTGTACTACTTGCAACAGGAAAGACAATCAAGAGTGGCATGAAACTGCAACTCGAAGGAGGGTGGGTGGATCTTGTGCAACAGAAGCATGTGTTTACCAAGTTCTATGTGGCCCATATCTATTTGATAGTGATGTGGAGACATACAAATGTTTAATACTAAGGCTTGTCATTTTATAAATTTTTATTTCACACAATTTTACCCATGTGTTCCTTGTAATCATTACAAAACAATAAGTATTTACGTGATGCGAGTAGAGCTTGATGTGTCGGAAACACTCAAATTAGACACAAATGGTCAGGTTCGTTGTGTTTGTGTTTGTTTCTGTTTTTTAAAAAAAAAAAGTTGTAGCTGTTATTCTTAGAAGAAAGGTTGAGTCCCCTGTCTACATTTGAATCATATGTATTTATTTCTGGACAATTATTTCCTATCTTTTGTGAATTGTTTTATGCCTTCTATCAGTGTATTCATTGATAATTTTAGATCTTCACTCCTGGCTGAGCCGGATGGCTTGTATGGTCTTTAAAGCACCTGCAAAAGTAGGGCAGAAAGTATATTTCTTTCAGAACAGTGTTGCACATTAAGGTCTCTTGGAAACAATTAGTACCCTGATACCTGTAAAGTCGATTGACTGTCTTTGTCCATGACAGTCTTATAAACATTTTCATATCAGAAGTAGGTATTATGAGCGTAAATATAATCATGACATTACTCTACTTGAACAATATATTTTAATTAAGGACTGTAATCCAAACTGGCAGATTTTGTCATACAAGAGTGGGAATATGTCAGTTTTTTTTCTGTCAGTCAAACTTCAAGTAGTAGTATTATTTTATTACATTTCGTGAGACTGATGTATGACTGCTTACATGTGTTGAACACATAAGAAAAAAGTAAAGTGTCATTTTTAGTTCAGCTGGTCATAGACCAGATGCGCCTTTGGGATGGTCTGTCATCCGACATCCATCCGTCCATTAGCACAAATTGGTTATTGCTACTCCTCCTAAACTATTTGGGGGATTACCATGAAACTTTACATGCATATTCATTCCAAGGTCTAGTTGGTTCTAGATGAAAATGGTGCCGATCTGACATACAATATGCCCACCATGGCAGCCATCTTGAAAATCTTGTTATCGCACCTCCTCCTGAATGTAAAGTCATATTGACATTGGGGTTTCGAGCAGAAGACTTCTTATGATGTCTAGTTGGTCTTAAATGAAAATGGCTCTACCTGGATGTCCAGTATTGCTAACATAGTGGCCATCTTGAAAATCTTGTTTTTGCTACTCTCCTGAATGGATTGTCATTTCAGCATGGGGTTTTTCCTAAAAGACTTTATATGATGTCTAGCTGGTCCTAAATGAAAATGGTGCCAATCTTACATCCAATATGGCTGCCACAATGGCCATCTTAAAAATCTTGTCTCTACTCATAAATGGATGGTCATATTGACATGGGGGTTTTCAGCAGAAGACTTCTAATGAAGTGTAGTTGGTCCTAAATGAAAATGGGGCTGATCTTACATCCAAAATGGCTGCCACAGCAGCCAATTTGAAAATCTTATTATTGCTGAAGAATATCTGAGATGTTTTCAACACTGAATGACTCCGCAGTTAAAAAGAAGAAACATTGTATCTTGTGTTTCTGCACAGCAACTCCTGATATTAGTAGATTTCAATCAAACTTGGTAGGCAGCTTGATATTGATGAGACCGTAGTTGAGAAAAATTGTGTGCATTCTGCATCATCATTTAGCAGAGTTATAGCCCCTGACTGTCAGACTCGCCCGCTTTTGTTTCCTCACAATAACTCAATTATTGGTGGATTTCTTGTAAACTTTGGCTGAGTTTGATTGTCAACATCCTGCAATGTTAGTGGAGTTATAGCCCTTGCTTGTCAGGCCCATCCACTTTCATTTCCACAATAACGTCCTTAAATTATTATTGGATTTGAGCCAAATTTTATATGCAGCTTTATACTGATGAAGCCAATGAAAAGTGGGAGACACAAGTTCCTGGAATATGCTTGTTACTTGGAGTAGCTGGTTGTTTTTGATCCATAAATTGGATTCCTACATGTAATATTAAACGATAGTAAAAGATTTAAAAGTAAATGGAATAAAAGGGTGAAATTGGCAGGCATTTTTGCCACATTTTGTCTGTTAAGGAAAACTCTCAAGTCTTCAAAATCAGATTCCACTTTTTGAAAAATGAAACCTAACCCCGGTTTCACTAAATATCTCAAATTTTCTTCATCAAATTGAGATTTTTCAATATCTTTGTTGTTGCTTGGTGTTGAATCATCAGTTTTTGACTGAACATTAAGCAGCCACTAAGGATTAAAATGCAGTAAAGATATCCTGAATTTTCTTGAAATTAGTCTTGTTGTATCTCTGAGGAAAAATTGAGAATTTCATCAAATATGAGGAATTCCATAACTTGTATTTTTAGAATAGAAGGACACTTGTGTGTGCAGTTCTAAAAAAAATATATTGTCAAAAATATCATAAGCAAGATAATGCAAAATCTCAACTTGATAACAAAAATTGAAAAATTTAGTGAAATTGGTGCCTGGTAGGCTTCAATGGTTCCTTTTTCATCCTGTTATATTATTTATTATTTTCTCAAGTTCCTAAAATAAGTAAAATTTTTACAAAGAAAGTTAATAAAGGGCAAAAAGACAAAAATAATAGTAACTGTTATTAATTGATGGTGTATGAAAAAGTACAGATACTACAGAAATCTTTCTTTGTATGATATTTTGACAGTCATGTTTTGAAGTAAAAAAAAAGTAAAACTGTCAAACAAGTTGTGATATCATAAGTTATCTACTGGGCTATCCAAAATGTAACATATGACAGTGCAGACCCGGCATTCTGCTCTCTGGTTTCTAGGTACAAGATTTGTCACTCGCTACCTTGTATCCACCTATCGCGTAAATCCCCGACATTCAATTGCTCCGCTAGAGTTAGAACAAATTAGAATTTTACAAATCGTATTTCAAAACAAGACTATAAATCTGTACTGATTTTGTTAGATTTAAAAGGTATAATAAGCCAGGTACAAATAGGTTTTGTGTTTACATTAATGATTCGTCACTTCAGTACAAATGGAAATAACACTTTATCGCTTCAGTTATTTCTGCATTGCCCACATGTATGTACTGTCGTCCTAAATACTTCACTGTATTACCAGAATTGGTCACAGTGACCTACATTTTACATTCTAGTGACCATTTTTCTTTCTCATAGCTTCAAGGCAAGAAGCCTCACTAACCTCTGACAGCTTTGGTTGATACATGTAGCCGTTCAATTTGTTTACAACCATTGTGCCAAATACCAATATTAGACATTGATTTAATGCCTCCGTATTAATCCTCATTACCAGTCATGTCAAGAGGGATACTTTATTGATTGCTTGCTATTGGTATCTTTGTTGGAATTCTCCCCTCAGCATAACCATAAATGTTCTTATTTATTCCTCTGCTGGCTCAGGGATATAGAACAGGCCCAATATGCCCTCTGGCATGTTGTATTGTAAAAGGCAAGTAATGGAGGTAACCGTTTGGTTCTGGGATGCATCCCTTAATAATGTTCCAGTTGAGAAGGTCTTAGACTTGTTATACGAGTTTAGTTTATGTAAATAATGTGCCATTGTTTTTTAAGGGTTTTGCCTTTATTTTTGTTTTGTATGGCTTTTATTTTTGTTGATACCTCAACTTACTCTGCATTATATAGCCAGGATTGTGCTGATGTGTTGTTGAAACCAATACATACATATACATTTATACTCACTGATTTTTAGCTTCTTGAGAGTTGTAAAAGTTTTCTGTCCAGGAAACAAATCTATCAGACACAGTGTTTGACTAAATTGCTGCCTGCCTGGTGGCCCCAAACCATTCATTTTCAAGGCTGACCAGTAATTTTGTAATGAATTTTGCTGTTTGTTTCAGTAGATTGCCGAAGTCCAGCATGTTCTGAAAAGTTTATTTTTAACAGTGGACATTCATATTTATTACACAAGAAAAAATGGTGTAGTTGGTCTGCCTTCTCATTTCAGTTAATATTTAAGGCAATTCATAATCATATTTCAACTATGCTTCTGTATACAGCCAAACCTTCCTTAGCAGACACCAACATACCAATCGAGTGGTCTAAGGCACTTGCCTTTACAGATCACTGACTTCTCACCACTGTCCGCATGTGTTTGAGTCTCGGTTTGGCCTATGTGGGTATGTGAGAAAGCTTGCTAGTAGCTTCCTGTGGGTCAGTGGTTCTTCCTCCACCAAATATACAGGTCGCCATGTATAGCCTATCAAGTGCTAAAAATTGCCTTAAATCCACAAAACCAAACCATACCATACCATACCAATTCTGTTCATTAAGAGTAACAATTTGCAGGTGATAACCCCATGTTTGATGATACCCCACTCCTCACTTTGCAAACTTTTGGCCAACATCAGCTTAGATATGTTGTCTGTTTCTTAACCTCACTTGGGGGGGGGGGGGGGGCGAATGATGTTTATGTTGCCCTCGAACCCCAACCCACACCCCAGCTTACCATGGGAGAAATATTACTTTATTTCACCTCTGCATAAAGGCAACTATCCAAATAGGACAGTTTTTTTTGTGGTACCTTATGTGTCCTTAATATGCAGTGCTGCGTGTCTGTGCAGATAAGGAGGCATGTCAATTTCACTTGCATATTGAAGCTAGTTTACCTTCTAGTGCAGTAGTAGATACTTGGGAGTAAATTTATAATGAGTGAAATTCAATATACTATCATCAGTTGACTATAATAGAACATTATCTTTATTGAAGGGTCTCTATGACTTTTGTTAATGGATTGTGTTGCAAACTTTATCTGCATGAGGGGGAAAATCTTTCTAGCCAGAAAATCATCTCCCCAATTTTTTCCACTTCATCAACTTTTAACTCTATTGTCAATATGGAGAGTACCTTATTTATCCATGTGTTATGCACCAGCAGCTGGAGACCAGTTCTGTCACCACAATATTAATGCACCAGCAGTTCAGGGTCCATGTAGTTCATTGAATACTTACAGTATTTATCTTATGATAAGATTGGGGCATCAGGTTAATACATTTTTCAAAAAGCAGGAGTGGGCTTATTATCAGACCAAGATATCATTACCATATATACTCACGTATAAACCGGGTCCAAATGCAAACAACATAGACCCTGATCTGCCATCGCATAATGCACCGGCACATCAGGGTCTATGTTGTTTGTTCTACTGATTAGTCCTTACAAACTGCATAGACCCAGCAGATGTTAGATCTGGGTCTAAGCAATTTGCAGTTGGTATCGGATTATACGCGAGTATATACAGTAGTAAATATTTGCCAAAATTTCATAAAAATGGTGGTTGGGTTCATTCATGGAATAAATATTGTGTGATTTCAAGTGAACAAGGTGGACTCCTGATTATTGTGTGTCAGCAAGGTAATTTTATGGAGCTGGCAGTTATTTAAGTTGATCTTCTGTACTACAACCAAGTACAAACAATACACAAGTCCTTACCTGTCAGATTAGGTGTGTCAAATTTATTTTAATATATCTTGTGAAGGTAGTAATTATGGTAGAAGTTGAAGAGGTTATTAAAGAGGGGGAACGATAGGAATGTTATCATGTAGTAAGACTACTGAGAAAAAGTTACATAGTTTTCTTGTGGTTTAGCCAGAAATTTATGAAGAGGGCTTGTCCTTGTCAAAACTTGGACATAAAGTCTATGTCAGTGGGTGGAGTCCTCACAAAAATTGGGTCAAAATACCAGTATAGGTAGGGGTGCAGTTTTCTCAAAATACTGGTGTATTAAAATGTTTTCTGAACTGCAACAACACATTTGTTGCAAAAAAAAAACATTAAACAGAATGAGAGTTTTTGAACAAAACACATCATTTGCTTAGAACAGACCTATTTTGTCATTATAATTGACTTTCTGGCATCTTCAGGCAAAAGCTGTGGTGTGAGTGTGATTGTACCTGTCACAACTGTATTTCTTAAAATGACCACCATTTTGTTTTTGTTGAAAAGTAGAATTGTCTTTCATAATCATAATGGAAACAGAAATCAGAAAGTTAAAAGAATTTTCCTTAATACTTTGTCAAGTGTTCTTCAGTCTTATTACTTGCATTTGCTTATTGTCTGGAGATAGATTTATACAGACTTTGAATATACACGTAGCTTGGGAAATGTCTATCCATATGTGCTGAATCTCACTGAACAAATTGTCATTGGAATTTATAAAATGAAGTCTACACTGAAGTTTTTGTTTCATAAAATCCAGCCATTTTCTATTATGTCAATATCAGGTGATTGTGCTGGAAAGCCGATGCATTTTATACAATTTTGTTGTTTTATATTCTTGTATGATCTAAGTGCGATGAACATTGTTGTTGACCTGAAATAAATTATCAATTGTCTGGAAAATGGACAGAACAGGCCATACATTGGTGTCCAGAATCACCTGATATTTCTGAGCATTTAGGTTTCCCTTTACACTTTGTAATGTTCCAATGCCATGCATATAAATCCACCCATATTTCATAACTTGACATTTCAAACTATGCTTGGAGGGAACCAAGTCTGGCCTCCAACCTTCACCACTCTTTCTCCAGATATACATGTACATAACATTTGACAGTTCCAATGACTATCTGACTTTTGTCTGAAAATACATGTATGACTCTGTCCTACTATCCAGATACTACCCATCTTCTTTTCTCATAACACCATGCCATATGCTTTTTATGGTTTATCTCCCTTATCACAACTTTCTTTTAGCAATGCAACATTTAAATCCATCACTATGTAAATGATGTTGGACTGTTCTTCTAGCAACAGGAACTTGTCTGTTTTCATTGAATTAGGCAGTTATATCACTCGATGTATCTCTTTCGCTTTGTTTCACAAGCCTTTCCAGCTAATCGTAATCCTTTTCAGTCACTAACCGAGACCAACCACTTCTTGACCTATTTTCCACGGAACCACACTAAAATGTGTGAATTACATCAGAAATGGTGCTCCGTTACCTTTGCAATATTCTACTAATTTCAGTTACCTCTACACTTTCTCCATCCTGATACAAGTCTACGCCAGTATTTTTAACATCACTAGTGAGTTCTGACTCCTTTCTTCCCAGTGTGCTTTTATCATCATATTTTCAGTGTAAACAAGAGCAGACTACACTATGAATAGCTACACAAATTATGTCACCTCATGCTTTATTTTTATCATTAAAGTTGCAAATAAAAGGTAACTTCCCTTCAAGCATAACAAGTTGGCAGCCATGTTACTAAATAACTTTGGATTTGAGTGTAGGTGTATGTCTTTTGGTTTCTTCTGAAGTGAGACCATATATGATGTAAAATATTAAACAGTACATGTTAAGCCAAGCAGAGCTGCAAGTTGTTCTCTTTGATTATTTGTTATTTTCTTACATTAGGGACTGACCATTTAAAGTTTCCGGGTGGTGGTGGTGGGGCTGAAACTTTTTTTTTACGAACCAGGATATTTTTGCTTATTTTACCGTGAGATAATTATTATTTTTCAACTAATTTAATGAATAAATACATTGTTTTTGTCTATAACTCAAAGCAAGAAAATATTTTCTAAACATACCAGGCCCCCCCATCCCCCCGATTTTAAATAGTTGCACTCTTACTGACTGTGTAGGATAACAACCAACATATTAGCTGCAGTTTAGTGATGGATGTTCTATATTCATGCATAGGAGTTCAACAACATTTGGACTAGTAGGTAGTCAGTTCAGAGAGGGATTGCTAATACGAGTGTTTGGAAAGATTTGATGCAATGAATCAATGAAGAGAGATCAGATTTATGATGTGGATATGAAGATAGTCTACATAATTTAATTCATTAGTTGCTAGCTGCCCCAAGTCCATAACTTTTCTACAGCAAACACGATCAGCCATTGAATTTGTCATTGTACTGTTGTCCGCCACCATGGCGGGTAAGAAAAAAGTGGCAGAGAAGAACTTTTTGGTTAACATTGAGTGACATTTCATTCAACCAAGAGCCTTTTATCATTAACCCTTGTAATGTCCCCTGCCAAATGCAATGCGGCAATCACTAACATTGGATGAATGTAATTTTTCTGATACAATTTTGCCTGAATTAAAAAAATCCCCCAAAGGTTTTATTCACCTCCTGCTAACCAGAAATAAGTAAAAATAGGCAAATAAAAATTCCAGGTTTTTGTTTCAGATAGCAGCTTTTATTGATTCCTTTATTTAAAAATGTAAAGCTCCTCTCTTGCATCTGTGTTTTATTATGAGGTGTACCATGTTACAGCAAACGTGACTGAGAGGCAGATTGTAATAAGCAGTCTACATGTGTATTATTAAATCTCCCAAGTCCATTATTTCAAGCTGCTACTTTGTCACAGGGACTCTCAAAACTATGTTAAATGTTTCACCCACATAATGAAATTTAACATAGATCATTATTGCCTTTCTTCATTGTTTGACAAGTCATCCAATATGTAACCATTGCAGAGGCCTGAACACCTCTGATATAAGCACACATCTAACCCAGAGGTGGACTGTATTTCTGATTTAACATCCCGTGAAGCACTCTTGACATACATGAACGTTTGTGTGGAATATTAATGGTTAGGGCTGTATAAATTTGTTTCTCAGCCACTTGTCCAGGACAATGCCTTTGGAAAGTGACATGTTCAGACCAATTTTTACTTGTCCCATTTTCAAGTTCATATTTTCTTCATTATTTTTCATTAGCCTTTGGCCTCGCGTATAAATTAGCATTTTCACCCTAATGCTTGCTTGAGAGGCAATCTTTAAAGATCAATAAAATCATGTGACACCTGCAATATAAGAGTTATTGTGTCCAATCCACATCATATTTCACTTTGAGCTAATGAGAGGCAGTAAGTTTGAGATTTTCAACCACGTGGTCAGTATTTTGTTGCATTTTGTTTCAAATAAATAAATGATAAACTTGCTGTGTATTACATTGTTGATACTATTTATTATATTGTTGATACTTTTACTAAAGCAGCCGAGCTTTAAACGCTGTTCAGGTCAATTTATACCATGCCTTTGTGCAGTTCTAGACTTATGCTGCCAATAAGGATGCTATACCATCACTCAACCCGTCTGACTCTGAGATGTCAGACATTGCAGAGTTCAATATTGCTGGCACCATTGCTAACATGGACATATCCTGAATGAACGAAAACAAAGCATGCATCAAACGTCAAGTCAGTTGTTGACAAACACAAAGGCACTTGTAAAGACAGATAACTCTTCCAGGTATAATGTTGTTTATGGCCTGTCAGAGCTTATCAACCGGAAAAATGTCGGAACGACCAAACTTTATTGAATTGAATAATTGAACCCTGGAAATATAGCAGCTTTGCGTGCATTATTTGGTATTTGCCCAAAATATTGATAGCACATGTGATATGCATGCTGTTCTAGACAGTGACACTGTTGAAAGCTTGATTGTCTTGTGAAAACACAAAGGCTGTAACATCACTGGAAAAAATTAAAAAATAAATAATGTGGCTTCGTTTCCAGTGAGATGATAATGCATACAATTTCACTGGCATTGGTCCCAACAGGCACTACAGGTGCAGAGGGTTCAACAGATTTTAGTCATAAAATAATCGCAAACAATATGGCCACATGAATGCAACTTGTTGCCAAAAAGAAAGAAAAAACTTGACAGGTAAGTTCATGCATGGCTAAATATGTACATGTTTTTGAGGCATGACAGTGGCCATGCAGTATCTGTTAATTTAAGTTTACAAAGATTTACAAGACTGAATTTGACAAAATTCGAAACCAATACAATACCAAATTACATCACAATGTCTGATGAACTGAAGATTCAGGTATAAATTAAAGTAGATGAAATGTTGTGGAAAGGAACTAGAGTACCTTCATAACATAATAAGGAAGAGGTTATTTCATATATGTTAAAAGTAGCAAAACCTACTGGTAAATTCAGACTGGGCATAAATAAAAAGACTTTGAATGACTTTGTGACTCATGAACATTTTTAAACAAAATGCTTATTTCATTTGGTCTGGAAATAATTGCAGGAAAATGATTTTATCATATCCATTGATCTAAGAGATGCATATTTCAGTGTTCCAATACATGTATATGAACATTTTCAGAAATGTACAAGTTTAAGTGAAATGTGATACTATAATACTTTATCAATTTGCTTGTTTTACCGTGGGTTTCCAGTGCACAGAGGGTCAATACCAAAGTTTGAAACTACAGTATTTATAGTTCATACAACTGGGTATTTGTCACTCCAGCTACCTTGATGACATCATCAACATCAATATATTCCCCAGTTTATGCAGAAAAAATAAAAATTGTATGCTGGAACAAGTTGTATCTGGGTTTTATGGTTAAGTACAAGAGGGTGCACTTTATTCTGTCTCAGGGAATGAACTGAGTGGATTTATCATCTATTCAGTTCAATTCAAAGCATGTCCTTACGGATGAAACAGTTGGAAAAAGAAAAAAAGGGATATTTATATATACATTGCCATCAGATGTTCATCAAGACATACCTTTCCACCAGACAGCATCCTTTGTTGGTTTACTAGATACATTTGAACAAGCTTTAGAGGGAAGAGATAAAGTTCTTCGTCTTAAATAGTACCAGAATTTTGATGCACATATAAACCTGCTTGAAACAATAAGGCAGAACCAAAATGTTGATCTGAAAATAAATATTGCAATGATAAAAACTTAGACCTATAACGGTTTATTTTGTTAACACACATGCATCCTACGATGAGTGGTGAGTTCTTTCAGCAGATTCAAATAAACCTTTTTGTGGCCATTAGCCAGTTGAAGAATCCAATTATCATACATTAATTAAATGTCCCCCCCCCCCCCCCCCCTGCTTGCCTGGGTGATAAACAGTAAACCACGCCCATATTATCAAGACCACGTCCACTCCGGGGTGGTGATCGGACACGACTCCGTGAGAAAGCGTGGTGTGCTGGCTATTCTCCATGAGATGCCGTGGCAACTCCATCAGGATGCATGGAGTGATGGTGGAGGGTTTTTTCTTAATCCTCTCCACTCTCTCTCCACCCCCACCGCGAAGCGTGGGGTTCCAAAAAATCACGTGAGCTGTACTGTATATAGAATTTCTTGCCATCTTTCATAACTTGCAATTTGACTGCTGTCTGGTTCAGAGTAAACATATTGGTACTCTAACATGGCAATACATGGGGACCGTCCATATATGACGTCACAAATCAGCGGGGAAAGAAGACCCTGTTGAGTGGGGGGTGGGTCATAAATCGGCTAAAATTGTGTGACATTATATTTGGATAGCCCCATGTGCATTCTCCTAAATTAATTATTTCAATCAGTCCTAAATTTACTTGGTAGTTGTCACTGCCATGAAAGAAGTGTATACTTTTCAGCCATCTATTTACCATGAGTAGATAATACATGTGCTGATTTTTACTCTGGGAATTTTTAGAAATGGAGAAATTTTGCTTCAAAATTTTCAAATTGATAAATTTCCTTTATCGAATCCAGAACCTGGAGCATTTATTTGGGATGCTTTTTCCTGTAGCTGGAATGAGTTTGGGTCATACAAGTTACTCATTTCCACTTAGAAGGGAAAATTATGAATAAGTTCACAAGTGACAAAGCTTTAAAGCTCTTATAGTAATCCCACATGGGCCAGCTCTGTTTGGATTTGCTTTCATGGTGTTTTGTAGTGTAGATTCTTGCCAGGCTCCCTTGACATAAGAACCTGTTTATACTGTTATTTCGGAGCGACTCGCCCTCTGAAGAAAAATTTGCAACTACATGTAATAGGTGGTTATATTGGAACAAACTTCCAAAGTGTAAGACTCTCAGCAGAAGCTGTCGATCTTTTTGACTACAACTCAAGAGGGAAAGGCACAGAAATGCAGTATTACCTTGCATGGTGTAACTGGATCAATTTGGTGTTCTGTTGGGGTATGGAGCAGTCCTTATAATGTGTCTGAAGAAACAGTTGTGTCATAGTTATAATTTTGTAATGCTTGGTAAATAATAGTGTTTTAAAGTCCATGTGGATGAAAACTCTAAAATAATTGGGTCAGAACTGGTGTTCAGGGTCAGAACTGGTGTTCAGAGTTGCTCTTAAGTTCAAAGTTCATTAGAGGTATTGTTATTATGAATCTACATCAAGCAAAGTATGCTTTTACTTGGGATGTTGGACATGTGGTTAAGTTTTACTTTGTTTCTTTTACAGAATGTAGAATTTAACATGCTATCATTGAAAACAGTGGCTATTGTATTACTCTGCAACTACAAGGGCACAAACATTGATTTATGTGAATATTCATAATATGCATGTATCAAGCATTGGTATTCAGTTTATTTTCCAACTTTGCTCAGAAGTTGCTGGCAAGGGAAGAGCTATTGTTTGAAAATGCCTCATTTTTTAGAGGAGAGACTTTGACTTATGCACACTTTTATATTATCACTATAGAACTCATTGTCTAAGAAAATTTGATTAGTTGATTGTTTCTTTCTGCACTTTCAAGTGGATACAAGTACCATGTTAATATGTAGTTGAAAGTGGTGCTTAGAATGTTGGGAATTGATATCCAATATTTAAGAACCATTCATATTATTCAGCATTTACTGCTATGTATAGGAGATGATGTTCCCTATGGATAATTCTTAAATGGCAGATTGGACATTATCCAAGACTTTTTTTTTTAAAAATAACAAAAACAAATTAATAATAATAATAATAATAATAAATAAATAAATAAATAAATAATAAATTAATTATTTATTGTATATAAATTAAATAAGAAATTGTATGCAAGTGGTTTTACATATGAAGTGACAGTAGTTGATTTTACTTGCTTTTTGTTGTCCTTTAAACATGCTAATTTAAACATGGGAGGCCAAAGGCTTACGAAAAATAATGGACCCCCATACAAGGATACTTTAGATGTAATGATAGGGGCATTATTGGAGTAAGCTGGAGGCTGAGCATGTATAAACCCTCCAATGACAATGTTTCCCACCCAATTGTTATTTCTTATGAGACAAAAAAAAAATGGGTTTTGAAATATGACATGGATTGGAAACAACAGCTCTTATATTGCTATAATGTATATATGTAGCTATGTCTTTTTTGTGTGATGTGCTATGGTACAAAATTCAATATCATAAAATGTGAAAAATGTCTATATTTTCAGAAATAATAAACAAAACTTAAAGCTGGTGCTTTTGTCATTTACAGTCAACAATAGCGAGATACCATTGATATCTACATGTGTAATTAATTTGTCACAAGTAAAATGAATTCAAAACTTGAAATTTTAAAATGAAATGTTAAGGACATTCTTCATTTGTATCGTGTCCATGGTGAGGATAATAATTAATTGCCGTGACAATGCCAATCTTCTCAAAAAGTGAGCGGTCATTGATATTAAAGCTTTTTAGAAATCATAAAAATACACATCCAAAATCATAAAAACATCCTCAAAATGAAAAAAAAGTCATCATCTTGCAAATTATCTGTCACCATGTCAATGACGTAACATGGCATCATAACTGAATAAACTGTTCATTTGACTGTTTTAGTGACCAGTTTGACAGAATGAGAGCTAATTTTTATTGTTTTTGAATAATAAAACATGAAATAAAATTCCTTACCTTTTGTGTCAGTCCACCAAAAAATGGCAGAGAACTTTTTGTATTCCTACATGTAGTTATTTTCCATCTGCTTCCTGATGGTTCCCATATGTCCCTGACAATTCCAGACAGTCACGAAGAATAACTTATAAAAGGTCACTTAATTTCGCCTCAATATACAGGAAAAGATACATATATAGTTGTAAATAATTATCAATTTTTATTCTATAAAATCAAACAATTTAAATTTATTCTTCAAATATAACTGTTTAAATTGAATGTGGAAGGTCCAAGGCCTACGTCAACCTAAACTATGATATCATGATTAAACAATAGTTCTCATCCACTCTGGACTTGTAATTTTAAAAAAACTGAAAAAAATCCCATAATTGCTCAGATACAGGAATGTTCTTGCCTGGGACAAACTCTTGCAGTCAGGCACTTGTGACAGAAATGGACTATTCCCAGGCTTCAGGCTTATAATCCAATTTGTACAGCCTTGATCGTCGCTTAGGAAAAAAGTGTACCCTGAGAAGTTAGCTGATTGGTCGCCAAGTTGATATAACTCTCCCTTGTTATAACAACCTTCATTATAATGCAATTCCAGATATAGCATGGTACTGCTATGGACCCCATTACCAAATTTTTAGACCATTGTACATGTACTTTAATTAATTTATCATATGTATGACAATATTGGTTAATAGAAAATAACATGAAGCTTAGTATACCTTCATTTCATTTTTAAAACAGTATTATTTGACAAATACCATGACGTGAAAAAATATATTTTACATAAATTGAAATTATTACTATACATTTGACTTGTGTTTTGTTTATTCATCACATACACACACCCCCCACACACACACACACCATGGTTCACTACATAAAGTAGTCAGCACTTGTGGACACCAACTGCCACATTATAATGAGTGAGAGTTGTTGCAGTTTTCAGATTCAACCAAGAAAATAACTGCTCTATCACATGTGACTGTCCTTTAGTCGACTGTGTTTACCCATGACTCAATCGGTTAAATAAAGCATACTGTATATGTGTACCATTTATTGGTCAATTGTATTACAGCTTGTATTGTCGTGGTGAATACGATATAGTTGTTAACATCTCAGCTAAATGCAGAAATGACAAAATTGACATTTATCCCATATGTGATTAAAATTGATGTTTAAATCGTGACTGTATGTGTGTTGGTTATGATCTTTAAATAATGATTTGAAACATCCCATGTAAGGTGATCTGATTTCACTGTATTCTCTGATTACCAGTAAAATAAGATTGACATCGGTTTGATCATTGTTTGAGAGTTATATCTCATTTGCAGAGGGATCAGTAGATGAGGTTTTACTCAATAATACATGCAGAAAAGTTCAGCCCAATTTAGGTGTGTGCAAGTCTGGTATTACTCAGTGTTTGTCTCAAGGCGGTTGTTTACATGGTTTACAGACACTTGTATCTATTTCAGATGATGCTATCACATAAGTTTTTAGCTTATCAGTAGCTCAGATACATGTACACATGATGTACTTGGACTGTAAAATGAAAATTGAGATAGATGAATAAATTTGTAAATTACTGTGAACATGTATCAAGTTATAGACCCATATAACAGCACTCCCTCACTAAGGCCCTTCATTATAACATGCTCTCTTCAATATAAAGCAGGTTGATCCTGTATCTCATTCATTAAGCGGTAGTCAGTTATGGAATTTTCATTATAAGGTTGTCTCACTATAAAGTAGTATACTCGTGCTTCCAGCATTATAATGAGGGAGTACTGTATTTAATAAATTTTATTTAGATGAATTCTTGAAATAAGCAGTAATTGTGCAGTTTGTTGATGTTAGTCTTGTCTGTCTGTCCCATATTATGGACATGCGTGTCTAATGTACATATGTATGTCACACAGTTCTTGTGTGTGCAACTACTCCAGCATCTTTCCATGGACTGTATTGTAACTTTTCAGATGTTATTGATATACGGTTAAACTGTGCATATTATTAGTTCAATTGGTCATAGACCAGAAGCGCTTATGGGATGGCCTGTTGTCCATCATCTGTCCATCCATTACCACAAGTTTGTTATGGCTTTTTCTCCAAAACCTTCTGGAGGATTGCCATGAAACTTTACATACACATTCATCCCAAGGTATAGTTGGTCCTAAATGAAAGTGTTGCTGCTCAAACATGCAATTTAGCCACTGCAGTGGCTATCTTGAAAATCTTGTTATGGATGGTGGGTTATATCAACATGGAGTTTTCACTTAAAGACTTCTTATGATGTCTAGTTAGTCTTAAATTAAAATGGTTACACTCGGACATCGAATAAGGACATTAAAGTGGCCATCTTGAAAATCTTGTTATTGCTACAGTATACTGTACTTCTCCTGAATGGATGGTCATATCAACTTTGGGTATTTACTAAAAGAGTTCTTATCATGTCTAGTTGGTCCCGAATGAAAATGGTGCTGAGCTGACATCCAATATGGCCACCATTCCAGCTGTTTTGAAAACCTTGTTATCACAACTCCTCCGGAACAGAAAGTCGTATCGACATGGGGTTTTCAACAGAAGACTTTTTGTGATTTCTAGTTTGATCTAAATGAAAAAGTTGCCACTCGGAGATCCAATATGGCCACCACAGCAGCCATCTTTAAAATCTTGTTATAGCTGCTTCTCCTGAATGGAAGGTCATATCAGAATGGGATTTTAACTAAAATACTTCTTGTTATGTCTATTGGGTCCTAATTGAACACAGTGCCTATCTAACATCCAATATGGCCACCATGGCAGCCATCTTGAAAATCTTGTTATCACTGTTCCTCCTGAAAGGAAAGTCATAACAATATAGGGTTTTCACCAGAAGAATTCTTATGATGTCTAGTTGGTCCTAAATGAAAAAGGTTACTGTCGGACATCTAATATGAACATTACAGTGACCATCTTGAAAATCTTGTTGTTGCTAATTCTCCTGAATGGATGGTCATATCAGCTTTGGGTTTTCACTAAAGACTTCTTATGCTTCCCCTCTACAGGTAATACGTACTTCAGAAAGAGGGCAGGTGTAAGGTAAAGTTGTTTGCATTGCAACATCCACATTGGAGAGAATGTTGGCATGCCTCTATGCTACTTTCATGTACTGTGACTGAAATTTCTTTACATGTGGTAATTATGGAAATCATGCACTGTCTAAAGCAGACAGCTGATCGAAATGGCTGCTCCTACATGTATGTGCTAGACAAATGAGCTTGAACTAGTCCAAAGTACCATAACTTTATCAGTTATTAAATTAGGAAAATGAATTTTGCCATAGTGGGCAATACCAGCTTCTGAAAGTGCACAAAATGAATTACAAACTATATTAAAAAAGTAAAACAAATGTTATCGGCTTGTTTGTATACAATTTACTTGGAAGTCGGGGAAGTGAAAATGACTAAGTAGAGCTAGCAATTTGTTAGGCACACATCTGAAGTAAGGCCGAGCTGTATACTGTACAACCCAAAGTACACCCATCAATTATATGCCAAAATAAATGGAAAAGTTCTTTTAACAATATATAAGATATAGAAGGTATTTTTTAAATAGCAAAGATTACCTGTGAGGAAAATCTGGAATTTCTTTTTCTTTAGGAATCAAACCCTATGCAAATTATGAAACTGTAGAGCAGAATCTATAATGTTTAGTTGGTCCCTAATGGAAATGGTGCTGATCTGACATCCGATATGGCCACCGTGGCAATCATCTTGAAAAACTTGTTATTGCAACTCCTCCTGAACAGAAAAACATATCAACATGGGGTTTTCACTAAAAGACTTCTTGTGATGTCTAGTTGGTCCTAAATGACCTTGGTGCCCATCTGACATCCAGTATGGTCACCATTGCAGCCATCTTGAAATTTCTTTTATCGTTATTCCAGATGAATGGAAAGTCCTGGACATGGGGTTTTCACCAAAAGACTTCTTATGGTGTGTAGTTGGTCCAATGAAAATGGTGCCGCTCGGACATCCAGTATGGCCGTCTGGAAAATCTTGTTAGAGCAACACCTCCTGAATGGATGGTCATATCTGCATAGCATTTTAATAAAAAAGACTTCTTATGATGTTTAGTTGGTCCAAGTTGAAAATAGTGCTCATCTGACATCCAGTATGGCCACCACAGCAGCCGGCTTGAAAATCTTGATATTGCTACTAATCCTTAATGGAAAGTCATATCAACATGGACTTTTCCCTGGAATACTTCTTATGGTGTCCAGTTAATCTTAAATGAAAATTGTACCAATCTGACATCAGATATGACTGCCACAGTGGCCATCTTGAAAATCTTGTCCTCGCTACTTCCTACAGTACATGTATATGGAAAGTCGTATCTACATGGGGTTTTCATTAGAAGACTACCTATGGTTTCTAGTTGGTCCTTAATAAAAATGATACCAATCTGGAATCCAGTATGGCCACCATGGCAGCCATCTTGAAAATCTTGTTAGTGCTACTCCTCCAGAATTGTTGGTCATATTGATGTAGGCTTTTCACCAAAAGACTTCTTATCGTATCTAGTTGCATTCACAACTTTGAGGTAATTCCTACAGATCATACCTCATATGTATGTCAGTAGCTGACATTAGTTGCCGTTTGGACCACCTCAGTTATTTATGAAACGATTGACTGAGAAGTTGTGAATCCACCTAACTATTCTTTCATTTGCAACTTTTTTGTCAATCCTTTGTTTGATCTGATTGTAGAAATAGCTCAGGTGGTCCGAGCAATTGATGTTTTTTGATTGGCAAAAAAATTTCTGGCAAACAAAATGTATGATTTTTCTGTAAATTACTGCACTGACATACATTCCAGGCATATTTTTGTCTCGCAGAAATAGCCAGGGTGTTCCAAATCTAGTTGGTCCTAAATGCAAATGGTGCCAGTCTTTTATCAAATATGGTTGCCAAGACGGCTCTCTAGAAAATTTTGTTATCACTACTCCTCTTGAATGGATGTCCTCTTTGGCATGGGGTTTTCAACAAAAGTCTTATAATGATGTCTTGTTTGTCCCAAATGAAAATAGTATAGATCTCACATCCATAATGGCCACCACAGCAGCTAATTTGAAAATCTTTTCACTAAAGAAGATCAGAGATTGTTTCAACACTCGGCAGTTAAAAAGATTAAATGGTCTAATCTTGAATTCCTGGAAATTCTCTTCAGACAGTAGAGCATCAGTCCCTTCGAGGTACTCTTTTTCTGTCATTGCACTTTGACGTGTTGTACCAAGAGTTATGGCCTTTGTTTGGTGTTGCACATCTTTTGATAAATTGCCCTGAAACTTAATTGGCAGACATTATTGACATGAGGCCAATATGGAAATATCATTCAGTCATCCATTGTCGCAAACATCGGGTGAAAATCCTCTCAGCTTTCTTCTCACCCATGGCTGCCTGTGATACAGTTTCCTAATTTTTCATGAATATGCATAAACCTGTTTAACCAATCACTGTGAGCATGAGTAAAATTTTCTCGCAGTGTAGACCCAACATGACCGTTCATGTTGTTTGAATGAGCCAGTCAAAGTTTCTCTTCCAGACAGCAGTCACTTATCAGTTGATAAAACAGCACTTTAATTGATGTGTAGGAGATTGTTACATTTTATTGTTGATGATTTTTGTTTATGCACAGTCCTGAAAAAAAGAGGAAATCTCTTCACACACAGCCATGGTTGTAAAAGGATTTTAGCAGATTGTTGCCCATGTCTTGTGACGATGCCAATCATCTTGGTCTGATGCATTTTTTCATAGTTATGGCTCTTTTTGGTATTAAAGGTAAATACATGTACTATGTTATATGATAATACTTGTATGTGCATCCAGTCCCAAAGCTATTAATGAATTGCCTGGAAACTGTTTTAAATTTTTTTTTATTTACCCCGGAATCATAATGGTGCCAAGGAGAAAAAATAGACAACAAGAAATAGATTAGAAAGGGGAAACGGATGTAGAATGAGATGGGGCATGCACATGTATGTATGTACAAAGGAGTACGCATACTCCTTAATTGCCCAGAAACTTTGCTGATATTTTTAACATGAGGGCAGTGTGGATATTGTTCTGTAATTGTGCTCTGATACATGATACATACAGTATAATTAGCTTCACTGGTCATAAACTTGAAGAGTTTATGGGATGGCCTGTTTTCAATCTGGTAGCACAAGTTTGTTATCGCTATACCGAAACTACTTTGAGGATTGCCATATAACTTTTACACACACATTCCTCCTAATGTCTACTTGGTCTTAAGTAAATATGGTGCCACTAGGACAATCATTGTGGCCATCACAGTAGCCATCTTGAACTTCTTGTTATTGCTACTCCTCCTGAATGGATGTTCATATCAATATCTGGCTTTTACTGAAAGACTTCTTATGATATCTGGTTGATCCTAAATGAAAATGGTGCCAATCTGACAGCCAATATGGTTACCATGGCAGCCATCTCGAAAGTATTGTCAATATTCCTCCTGATTGGAAAGGCATATCAGCATGGTTGGTTGGTTGTGTGGGTTTAACACCATTTTTCAGCACATGATAGGCTATACTATACATGGCGGTTAGTATATTTGGTGGAGGAAGAACCCGGGCAGAACCACGACCCACGGGAAGCTACTGGCAAGCTTTCTAACATACCCACGTTGGCCAAGCTGAGACTTGAACCCATGCAGACATAGGTGAGTTGTCAGTGATCTATAAAAGCGAGTGCCTTAGACCACTCTGCCACCCTGGGCCCCTCATATTGACATGGGGTTTTCACCAGAAGACTTCTTGTGATGTGTAGTTGATCCTCAATGAAAATGATACCGATCTGATGTCCAATATGCCCACCACAGCAGCCATCTTGAAATTCTTGTTTATTTCTACTCCACATGAATGGATGGTCATATCAACATGTGTTTTTCACCAAAAGACTTCTTATGATGTCTAGTTGGTCTTAAATGAAAATGGTGCCAATCCGATGTCCAATATAGCCACCACAGCAGCCATGTTAAAAATCTTGTTATTGATACTTCTCCAGATCACAAAGTCATCAGCAAGGGGTTTTCACCAGAAGACTTATTATGGTGTCTGGTGGGTCTTACAAATTGTACTGATCTGATATCCAGTACAGTTTTGATCGTTGCATCAGATAATTATATTGCACTGCTTCAAAATCAGATATTTATAGAACATTTTTTCTTTCAAAGAGTACTAGCTTCGGCAGTACATACTTTTCTTTCAGGAATATTGCGAATCTTCCTTCATATTAATGGCAGCCTTGGCCTTTGAGCAGTGCAGATGATTGAGGAGGGACAAGCAGCATTCCTGTCCCTCTTAAAGGTCTGTGAGTAAGGGTGGTCCTGAAACTCCCACTAGCAGTTGTGGGGTGTGGATACCCCTATAGGAGGGACAGAAGATTTTTCCATCCTCCTAAAAAGCCAGCTTCTAGGTTTAATCCAAACACTCCCCGTGAGGAGTGGGATGAGGATACCCCTACTCCTCAGTCTCCCTCTCATTAGAGAGACGCTGGGTCAGGACGTCCTATCTCCCCTCAGGAGTGTGAACAAGGACATCCTTTTGGTTTTGGTGGAATTAAACAAGTTTGTTGAGGAACCAGCAAAGATGCTTCCTCCTGTTCCCTTTGGGTCCCCTTCCTCCTCCCACCTGTTGGTTCAGGTGGAGGAGGAGGAAGAAATATGGTCTTTTGAATAGGGATCCGGATTTGTCTCCCAAACCCTTTGGCATGGAGGAATAGAAAATTCTGTCTAGTATGGGGAGACTTTCAGAGGCCACATCATGACCAGATCTTCAATTACCACCTCATTCGATCATGATAAGGGAGCTTTCCCAAAGGTTTTTGAGAGGCCTGGAATTTGCCAAGCAACATAAGGGAAGGTCCCCCCCCCCCCCATACTAATGCTGTGATCGCTAGTGTTCACTCTCCTGCTTGGCCTCTAAAGCCCCCTCTCCCTTGGATCCTGGGGCATCACAAGTGGAGAATTCGAAGGGGACCTGGGCTCACCTTCCAGTCAAGATGCTGGAAGCACTGGAGCTTAAACGTTATGCTAGTAATCATAGTCTCGCATGCCAATCTTTTTTCGACAGCCTTCTCCAGCCTTCTGAATCCTTGTCTCCAGACATGCTGCAGCACTTGCTGGAGGCAGTTGCCAAAACTTAAAGGCATGCTTTGTCAATGTCCATGGAACTATAAGTGGAACAGCTCCACATTTGGACATATCAAAGGGCTGCATCATAGGAGGCAGAGAATATCTTTGGAAGTCTCATTCCCTCCATGGCATCTCAGATACTTATTCTGTTTCTCTCCTTTTTCAACCCAGTTTTTGGTGAAAAACCAGCTTCCTTTGGTAGCCCTGTTCCCTGTTGATATCCCCAGTGTCAGTCGTACCTGTGCTGGGGATGATCAAGATAGAAAAGAAAGGGTAGGAAGTGTCTCTTTCTACCTACTGGTATTAGGGATCTGCTGATATCTCAGCATCCACCATTTCCAGGTGGATTGTCCTCACTGTTAAGAGAGTTTTTCAGTCCCTCACTGAGAGGGATATTTCAATCATGAGAATTAAAGTCCATGAAGTCAGGGCTATTGTACTTCATGGGACTGTTTTAATCATTCATCATTGGACGATGTTATGAGAGCCGCGTTTTGGTATTTGCACACTACTTTCTCCTGCTTTTACCTTCAGTCTTTGACGCATGAGAGCAAAGGCATTTTTTCTTTAGGCCCACTAGTTTTGGCACAAAAAAGTGGCAGAATCTGCTTCCAATTTACAGTAGTGGACACCATTACCATAAGGGTGAATATATTAATTTCATACCCGTTCTTTTAGGCCATCAGTCTCCCTCCACACTGGCAAATTCAGCAAAGCAATAGTGAGAGGTATTGTAATACTGCTATTACAGTAGAGTTTGGGGGTGGGGGTGAAAATTCATTTTTATAATGTAATGCTTACCTGTCACTGATGCCAGATTCTCTCCCACCTAGCTTTGATGGCCCAAGCAAAGTCCAGGTCCAAGTCATAGAGGAGGAGTATCCCGCATGGGCTGATGATGTTGTAGTCAGACTGGTTCTGGATTCACACTGTTGTAGATTTCTAGAACATTCTGTATAATGTGAGGTTAGAATTATCAGCTCAGACAAGGGGACTTATTGTTCCAGAAGGTAAGCAAGGCAATAGTGACATGTAAGTATTACATTATTAAAATTAGTTTACCCCCCCCCCCCCTCGTCCAATTTTTTATATATACTTATTTCCATGTATTATATTTTAAAAAAGTTCATAATAAAAAACCCTTCATGTGGTGTTTCTGTTTGTTCTTTAAATATCTGGAGTGATAGTACATGTACAGTACATACATTTTCAATTTGAAGCATTTCTGGTCAGAACTCTCTAAATTTAATTTCCATGAAACATTTTAAGACTGCAGTCAGTTGTTATTGTCTTGCGTGTAAAGCATGGGCAAGATATACAGAGCACTTTTCTGATAGCATGTACAATCATGAAACTTGATAGTTGTATTCATCTTGGAGGATATTACTCAGGCAGACAAAAGTACATGTAGGTCATTGTGACCTACTTTTTGCCCCACTCCAGTGGTTACAGTATGTTAAGTTTTTGCATTTAATTCGGTTTCTCTGACGTAGTTGTTTGTACAATCATAAAACTTGATGGATGTATTTGTCCTTAAGGCTACTACACATTACGGGTAAAAGTGGGTTACAATGTTCATCACGGTGACCCACTTTTGCCTGTAATGAGTAGTAACTTTCTCACTCCAGTGATTACCTTCAGTTTTTGCATGTACTGCAGCGCATTTGTATGTACAGTTATGAAACTTGATGGATGTATATATCATGGAGGCTACAACTCACCATGGGCAAAATTAGGTCACAGTAACCTCATTTCTTGATCTAGCAACTTTGCAAGATTTTGTATTATGCCACATTGAAAACGGCCATGCAATTCCATGATACTCTTACTGGGTTAGGACAGATGTAGGATCCCAATATGCAGTACAGCTCTCCCTCGTTACCATGCGGTAGTCAGGGTCCATAAGTGGCAATCACATTATGTAGCGAACTGCATTATATTGAGAACTGTGATATGTACAGAATCATGATATATTGAGATTAGCATAATATATTGAACCGTGGTATGGTGGGCACTATCACATTTTTTAAAAAAATGGTGTTTTGAAAGGAAATGAAGATTTAAGACTAAGTTTCATCTCGTTTTCTTTCAACCCATATTGTTATACATTGGTACTATTTTGGTCATGGTGACCATAGTGGTACCGTGTTATATCTGGAATCACGTTATAATGAGGTGCATTACAATGGGGGAGAGCTGTACTGGTAATCACCTTTATTTACCTATCAGGCAGACAGTCACTTTCTCCCTACATCTATCATGCACCAGTACCACACTCTTGGAAGCTTCCCAATAAAATAAAAAAATGAGCACACAATGCTTGTAAAAAAAAAAGGCAAAAGAAAGGTGGTGCACAGTTGGTGACTGAGTGCTGATTTCATTTTGTATTCTTGCAAATCTATTTGCGGGTTTTGTATCAGTCGTTCGTTTTTCAGAGCATTCTGTTTGCCACTTTATGCAAGCAACTTCCAATATTATGAGCACAGTTCAGGAAAGGTTTCTCATCTTTTCCTATTGTCTGGTTGAAAACTCAAGTGTTTTCTTATGTACATGGAGTATACACATGTACATGTAGATTTATGTAAGTTCATTGTTTTAAACAGGAAGAGAAAACTATTTTCCTGTCAGAGTGGTATATTTGGGAAATAGATTTTCATATAGTTTGACCTTTTTTCGCAATTGTTTCACTGTACATGTAGCATAGGAAGAGGATAAATATAGGTAGGTCTTTAATATTTAGAGAATAATTATAAGATTTGTCGATGTACATGCTATGGATGATTGTTGTTGCAAATTCATTTTACTGCAGATGCATTAGTGGAGCTGATAAAATGTATAATCTGAAAAATTAATGATCACATATATGTCAGCAATCTGAAAAATGTACCATTATTTCTATATTCTAATACACTTTACCAATTTTGTCATAAAGTAGCCAAAAATTAAATATTTCTGACTCCATGGCCACCACATTGTAGGGAGAGTCATAACATCACAATATGTAATAAACTGGTGGAAATTATTGTTAACCAGTCAGAAATTTAGAGCGTAGCCATTATATATATTCATGGATGTAAAGGAGAGTATGTTATCATGAATAGTGTGTAAACATTCATTTTTCAGATTAAGGTTTATGTGCCTGTTTTGGTCATTACACTGTATTTAAGCCATATGACTTCAAATGTTCACAGCAGAAACTATACATTTTAATTAATTAAAACTGATAGGAGTACCTACTGTAGATTATGTTATTGTACAAATAGGTAAAAATATGTAATTAACTATCAAGAACAAGGAGTTTACGGGTTTTTTTTAGTTTCTTAAACTTCGCTGTAAAATTACATAAAGAAAATTTTAAAATATCTTGAAACAGCCCCTGTACACGAGAACACATTCACAAATGTCTTCACACTATAGTGGTCATGTAATCAAACCAATTGTGGTTATTTTAAAATAATGAACATTCATTTTGGGCTATAAATGAGTGTCCGCAGTGCAGTTTTTGGCAACTGCTTACAACTTAACCCCCTCCCCCCCTGCATTTAATACATTCATTACCAAGATACATGTACTTCTTTACAATTAACTATACTTTCATCAATCTTCTGCACTCAGGTTTTTCCTATGACTAGCAAGCATAGGTTTTGCCAGCTTTTGTATGTTAGGATTTTAGCAACTTTTATTCTAAATATATCACATTTTAACAATCAAAGAATTGCATTTAGTTTTCTTAATTATTTGATGATATAGAAATTGCCTATTGTTCTGATAAGGTAGGATTAAAAAACAAAATAAATAAACCATGAAATTTAGATGCTTCACACAATATATAGTATTAATGAAGTTCGTATGTCATTGGCATTACATTAATGTTACGTAAAATTTGAACTGAAAGAATACAAACAAAACATGTCTGTTAATTTATAAGGGCAGTGGTGTAGATAACACAGTGCTCACTATACTCCCCCTCACTCTTTCTCTCTGTCTCTCTCTTTAGCACATGCTTGCTTCATTTTATTGACACTACCTCAACTTCATGGCGATCGGTGGATGTGAGTATATGAGAATGCGTGCTGTGCATAGCTATTCTACACATGAAGCCATGGCAGCTCTATCAGAATGCATGCAGAAATGGTGGAGTGACTTTTTCTTAATCCTCTCCATGCTCTCTCCAATCCTAACCATGATTCATGAAGAAATTGAAAATTGTGTGAGCTGTACTGTATGAAGTTGTAATGCATTTTTCTTTCCTTCAGCAGCAAGAGCTTCAAGTTATCCTCATCCTCAGCCTTTTGGAAACATGAGCACTTGTTTAATTGTACTTGTTATTTTTTGTTGCACACGTTCTGCAAACTTAATGTCCTTTTCATGGTTTACATGGTAGCATATAATGCTCTTCATGGTGTGTGAAACATCAGATTAGAGACAAAATTAACCACTGTCAGAACCTGTGCCAGAGTTGTCTTACATTTCCATTGACATTTGTGCAGCTTTTGACCAGTCTTTAAGAAAACAACAACAATTTGAACAAAAAATTAATGCAACACAAAATTAAGACAGCTCTGGGGTACAGAGTTATGGAAATACATGTATTACAAATTTGCACATACTGTGAAAACAATAAACATGAATGAGTGACAATTAACCTTTTACGTGCTGTTGCTGGGTCTTGAACATATGACCACAGAAATGCAGAGTGGGTGTTTGCACTAGCCAGATGAGGGAGTTCAGATTATACTTCATTTATCCTACATAGTATGATGGTTTATTTGGTTGTTCTTACTGTATATAATTATTATTAATTATTCTTAATTATAACATTTTTGAAAATTTAGTAAGATAAAATACTTAATATTCATATGAAGAGTATGCTGACAGTGCTGCATTTCAGAATATTTAATGACATTGAAATATTAAGATTTAGTTTCATGTAGTATTTTCTTTTCTTTTAAAAGCTTGAAATACCATTCTAGTCTACAATGGATGACATGGTGCAAGCCAGTAGCGATAGTTTCTGGGAACTTGGGAAATACAGTCGCTCCGTCACACGGTGTGACAATGGCTACAAGCTCTGCAGCAGTCTACGGCAAATGATAGACCAGCGAAATGAAGTTGAGAAAAACTATGCTAAACAGCTCACTGCATGGAGTAAAAAGTGGAATGATTTCTTAGATAAAGGTATGATTGTCTTCAAGTTTTTAATTTGAATGCCTTTTCTAAAGGAAATTCAGAAGTATTGATAGAAGTCCATTCTTAATTTTTTGTTTTATATACCCACGATAAGGCAGTGTGAATTATGTTACGACATCTGTCCATCCATCTGTTCCCTAATTCGTTTTTGCACAATAACTCAAACTCTGCACCATCTACAGTGCAGCTAGCGCAATTTTTCGAAACCCCATGCTTCACGGTGGGGGTGGAGGGGATTAAGAAAAAAAAAAACTCCACCATCTCTCCGCGTATCCTGACAGAGCTGCCACGGCATCTTGCAGAGAATAGCTCTGCATGCCAGAGTCGCATCTGATGACCACCTTGAAGTGGATGTGGTTTACTGTTTATGGCTCCTGCAAGCATGCTCTAAAGAGGTTCAGAGAGAAAGAGAGGCACCGATTTATCTACATCATTATCTCTTTCGGAAGCAATTTGCTTACTTTTTGATACTGAAAAAAATGTGATAATTCAGTTAAATATAAACATTTTTAAGCTTTAACAAAGATAATGTATGATACATAACGCCAAAAGTTTCTCGTTTAGCCGGATGCTTAGGTGTATCAGAAACATTGTTTTTGATTGGCTAGTACGCTCACACATGTGCAGAAGGGTAAAAATTTGACTTTTTTTTTTTTTTTTTTCGTATAGGACCCCCGACTTTTGTGTCCTGGCCTGTTTGTACTCCAAATCTCAAACTTATCCTACTTTTTTCAAAGGTTCATCTGTCTGTGTGCAGTTCAGACCGATCTGCTTTAGATCTAAGGCCAAAAAGTCCAAAATCCGGACACAAAACTCCGGTTCTGAAACTGGCAATTTTCTACCTAAAAAAAAATCAGGTCTCAAAAAATGCATTTTTTTTGCTGTACTTTTTAATGCCAGTAGAAAGTCGACATTATTGGGTATCATTGTAGCGCTACATCTGTCTACTTTCCTGCAAATCCATTCACTTTAGAGTATCTTGAATGATGTTGATGTTACAGAGCTTGGAAGTAGGGTACAACCTCATGACGCGTAAGCGTGGCGCTAGTGGTTAATGAGTTAACAATGAGACCTACAGCACACGATCATTCAGCTCCCTTTCTGTAGAACTACCTTGTATTAAAATTTATTCCTGCCTTTTACAATTTACCAGCAGAAATTATAAGTAACTCTTCTATCAAAATCTCAAAACTTACTTGAACCAGGATAAACAATAAATCCATTTGTTGTACGTAAATACTGTACATCAATTATATACCTGTATATTTATATCACCAAGTAAACTTGAGCATCAGATGAAATTAATCTTTTACTTTTTTCTTTTTCTGTTCATTTTCCAATTGGATAGTATACATACTACAGAAAAATTAAATGAACCTGTTCCGAAGCATTTCTAGATCATTAACTGTTTTTAGTAAAGTTCCTCCCTCTCTCACATAAAATATTGAATCCAAATAACTACTGCGCAAGTTATCATAATCAGTTCTTGCACTTAACATTAGAAACATTTTTTTGTTGTTATACATGCTTCGGTAACAGTATAAGTATTCCCTGATTGCCTAGCTTTTTTCAGTTAGAAGCTTCATTGTTCACACCAAGTCAAAAAGATGTTCCTGCCATGAAAGTTTTGCGTGATTTTTCTTATGTTTTGAAGAATTTTTCACCAATGTGAGTTTCAGAAATAATGCTAAAATTCTTATAAACGTTAACCAAATTTTACTTTTTCGATGCTTGACGTGTCTTCATTTTTAGGCAGTCTTCAGAATTAAAATATTAAAAATCTACCAATTATAAATCTACACATACAGAAACTGAATTCTGGAAAAGTTTGTAAGTGGTAAGAAAAGTAATACCATACTAGACATTAAAGCATCATGGAGGAAAAAGAAAGAAAGAAATTTTCATGCCAGTCAGCGTGAACTTGCGACCTCGTGCTCCATAGTCAAATGTGTGTGTGTGTCTAAGTCACACACTTTATCCACTCAACCACAGTAACTGCAGCTGTAAAGCAATATACCACATACAGAAACATGCCAAACACTATTCAAAGAAATAAGTTAACATTTTTTTTGTCTGAATAAACAAACGCTTGGACAGTCACAAACAGGAAACTGCATACTTTATTATCTGTGTCGAAATAATTATAAGAAATTGGACAATATTACGATTAAGTTATTGACATATCATTTCCATATGATTTACTATTTTTTCTATGATGATACAAAATTTTGTTTTTTTATTTTCCCCTTAAAAAAATGAGCAGTAATAGGATGCATGTGGAGATAATACATACATGCAGAATGCCCTAAATTTGTTGGAAATTAAAATCTCTGAACATCTGAGATTTGAGAATTTTCCACATTATTAGTCATTTCAACAATAATTTCAGTTCAGATTAATTACAAACAATTATCAAACTTCTGTTGTTAATGGTGGAACCATAATTGGGGCTGTTAAGTACAGCGCGCGAAGTCAGATGGCTTTGTACGATAAAAACACCTTTCCCAAGCTGAAATTGACATCATCCTTTGATGCCAATACATGTCAATATTTTATAACCGTGTTGACAATGGTCACTGCATTGATATCTGTAAACATCCGCTGAAGTCAAGTCTTTATTAGGGAGATAACCATTTAATGTTCTAAGGGGGGAGGTGGGGGTTTGAATGCTTGAAACAATTGCTTTGTTATGATTTGTGGTATGAAAAAAGACATTATTCCAGTCCTTATTTTTCTTGAAACAAATTTATCTTGTGAAGAAAGAAAAACAAATATCCCAGTCGGAAAGAACATTCTAGCCCCATAAATTAAATGGTCAGTCAGTTACAGTATACATGCAGTCAGAATTGAACTAGTTCAAAGTTCTGTATATTCAGCCTTCTGACTGCCATTACTGCTTAAGGACTAAGCACATGGTTTGCATTTCAGTGTAAATTCAGTGTTTTCTGTTTGTTTTGTTGTTTTTTTAAACAGAAGCGGTTGTCAATTTGGAATTGAATTGTCCATATCTCAGAGGATTACTTTTCCTTTGTAACAATAAGATAAATTTATGATGTTCAAGAGAAGCTCAACAAGATGTGCCTCTCTTCAAGTCGGTGCATAAGTTTGTTCAGATTTCTTTGAGTAAAGTAAAAGTGTACAATTATTGTAAAAGAAATTGATCAGCGTTTTCTAAATATACATGTACTGAATATACAAGACTTTTGAAATTATTTTTGTATTGTCCAAATATATGATTGAAATAAAAATGACTGATTCTTCAGATGGTATCTGGTTGTAAATCACTCTTGATGTCTCAGTCTTTCCATGGGTGGTCTTCATTTATTGGCAGTTCAAATGTCAATCAGTAATGTCGACCAGCCCCTCCATAGTGGAGTTGCCATCAGTGTGCCAGCCGAGGTGTGGTGGTGATTTGCATGTATTTATCCATCCACCATGGAGTGTTATTGCGGAGCAAAAGTTGAGGGAAGTAAGTCCCCCATAGCCAAACTTTGTAAATAGTCAGATATTTCAGATGAAAGTTCACGTCAGTTAAAGCAGAAAATTTGGAGACGGAAAATTTCCAGGTTTTTCCTATTGTGATCTCAGTTGTAGTGCAAAGTCACTGCTGGCTGCTAGTGTAACATATTTTCTGGGTTGAATTTGTGACAAGGAACTCAATTTTTAATCGAAGAAATATAAAGAAATATATGATTTATCATTAAATCAATGAATTATTGGCTTGAAAAGAAAAATAGTTTAGAGAAAAGAGGAATCATTAAATAAAACACTGGTAGATAGTTAGATAGTGAGTGAAGACTGAAGATAAATGAGAGCAAGATCAAGAATAAAACATTTCCATAGTGCAGCCCTTTAATGATAAACAAAATAGTTGAACATGTCATTGCTTTTATGGAGATATATATGTCGACTACTTGGGAAATGTTGGTTGGTTGGTTGGTTTTTAACAGCACCTTCAACACATTGCTAGATATATCATGCCAAGGAAATGGGAGCTAAGTGTCTTTCCCAAGAACACAATAAGGCAGTAAACCCGGGCAGGTATCAAACTCATTACCCTTGGATTATAAGTCTGACACTCTTCCAACTGAGCTACCATGGCTCCCTAATTCTGGGGCCAATCTAAACTTAGTACATGTACATATCCAGAGCATTTATAACGATATTCCTAAATGGAATAAGAGCAGGGAAAAATTTTCAGAATTAAACAATCTCTATATATTAATAAAACTTATACAAGTGCTTTTTCATCAGTTTTTTTGATAAATAATAAATAGCCATTACGAAGACAACATCAATCATGCTTTTAATAATAATAATAATAATAATACAGAAAAGATTGTTCATTACATTCTGGGATACAATGTTTTCTCTGTTAGAATGTTTCACTTTAATTTCCCTGGCCCAATTCCTAATTGCTGTGTATTCCAAAGGCTTTGTTATAATGTCTCTTTGTTACATTGGTGATAGCATTTGATTTGTGTGGTCCGCCTGACAAAATTGGCTCAATTATGACATGGCGAAGTCAGATAAACAGTGGTGGTCATTTAAATAACAAAGGTGTAACAACAAAGGCACTGAGTAACAAAGAATGATAATCACATGTAATTCATAATCAGTAAATAACAAAGGCCTAACAAAGGTGCCAGGTTACAAGGCGGGATAATCACACCTCATTCATAATCGATACTTTAGAATCATGGGTCACTGGTTCAATGCAATTAAAGCATGAAAAGAAATGTTTCTGTTTTGTAACTTTTTGGACTAATAACTTAGAAATATACTTTAGCTATTGATCTATACCTGTATGTTGATTAATGGAGTACAGCTTGAAGTAAATCTCTCATGTTCATTTCGAATTCTGATTCTTGTGATAATGGCTGAAAATTTGCCGGTGAGAAAAAGAAAAAACATCTCTTTAGACACAAATCTACAAATAAAATATAAGGAATGGAAGTTAAAGTACTGACATGCTTTAATCCCAAAATATTTAGTGCAAAATAAATGTACTGCCCACAATCAATATGATTTATCATGCATGGCATGATGTTTCCAGATTGTGTTGCAAACAGTTTTGTTAAGGCAAGGTTTAGTGAGCAAACAGATGTCATTACCAGTGATAGCGATGATGATGATGATGTTCCCCTCGCTATGGTTTGTGATGCCTACTTTGGTCTGGTAACGAGGATGTTGATTTCATGGATTATTGTTGATTCTGATAGTTGACACTGTGACATCTGTGATACCAATAATTGAAATGTAACTTTGTTGTACCATGAGGATATTGTTTTGTGAAATTAATGATCATTGCAAAGTATGCAAGTTATTGAACAAAGACAATTTCACATAACAGTGATTTTTAGGATTTACAGGCTGATACATGTACATGTATGTTGACTTTCTCATTGGATGTAAAACTTTTCATTTTTTTTTATCTACATGATAATATGTATTTATACAAATGTATGTTTGAAAATTTTATTACCATTACATACAAGTTCTAACAGTAATCATACCAGTGTAAATTGTTAACTACATGTATGTCCAACGTCGTTGACATGGACAAGTACATAAACATTTTGAAGAAAAATATAAAACAAAAAATTCGGATATAACATTTCTCAGTTGTAATGTTCTAGAAACCTCAGTCCCTTGCGTAATGTTATAAACAATCTTGACTGTAATTATTACTGGTATTATTATTATTATTATTATTATTATTATTATTATTATTATTATCTGTACCTGTGGACTTTTAAGGCGGTTTTACTTTAATTTCATGACTTAAGTCCTGAACTCATCAATTGGAGATTTTTTTTGTCAAACCCTGGTATTATGCTTTTGGACAAGTAGGTTCTTGACATGCTTGCTCCAGTTTCTTCAACTGTAAATGGGTACCAGCAATTACTTATCAATAACCCTTAAAGGACTGGCATCCCATCCAGGGGAAGTCATATACTCTTGTTTTCCCAATGCCAAGGAAGATGACTAAATCTGTCAGGTGACTTATGAGCCATATGCATCAGTTGATTTTTAATTTGTATACTCCACCAATAAAATTAGTGTTTTGTATCTTTAAAGCTGTCAGTCCTGGTGAGCAGGCCCACATCATTCTACTTGGTTTCCATACAATAATTTAAGTTCTAGTGGTCAGATTTCAGTGGCATTTGTTTGGTCTTCCTCTTATTTACAAAAAAGGTAAATTGATTTTGAGTGAGTAACATAAAGTTGAAGGTGATTGTTACAAAAAAAAGAATTTTTCATTGCATTTGATTTTTGCACATTAATTTAGGTTTTAAAAGAGATTTTAATCAAATTTGATATGTGTGTTCCTGTAAACTGTAGAAGAAAGCCTATTGATTTTGGGGTCAGTCGCAAAATAGTCGCAGTCACGGGGTTTTTTTTTAGCTCGCCTGGGCAGAAATTCAAGATAGCAGTTACTTTGGTGTCATTGTGATTGTGTGCCATTATGCCTGTCCATGCCCAAAATTAGTCTCAATTTTAAAGTGTTTTACTTTGCAAATAAACAAATAAAAAGATGGTAGGCTCAACAAAAAGGTGGTCTCTTGCTAGCAATAGACTTCTCCACAGCATTTGATTGCTGCACAGTACTAAAGTTATCAAATGAAAACATATCAGGGCTTGAATTAAATTTTTTGTTTCTACTTGCAGTGGAGAAAATATCAACTTACAAAATCCTATTTCTGCTGAAAAATCTTTTCTTTTATCGTTTACTTGACTTTGGTTCATCTATATTGTAGCCATGGGTTTTGGAGTAAGATGTAACTACAATACATTTCTGTAAATTTCAGTTGTAATTTTTTTTATCATTATAATAAAAAAAACTACATTAAATTTTACAGCTGAATTGGAATTGTTTTTTCTTGTTAATAACTGAGGTCATGATTTTTAATAGGCATGAAAATGGGATATGCAATCCTAACCCCCAAAATGCAATATAATGCAAATTGCAAGAAACAAATCCAAAACAATGTGCATGTTTTACCTGTATTTCTTGCAAGGAACTTCTTTAGAAAATCTGTTGTAAAATATTTAGGCATCACAATTAAATGCAAAAATGAGTCTTCACATTCTTGAAATGTGCACCGAGGCAAATCATACTTTTATGCCTATTAATAGCCAACTTGTCATCGTTAGACCTATTTTAGAATATGCTTGTACAGTTAGGGACCCTGACTCCCAGGTATTACAGGATGAACTAGAAACAAATCTCAAAAATCTAAATGAAGAATAAAATGATTGGGCACGAAAGAGATATATTCTACTTTCCCTTAAAAATGGTTGTGCCCTAGTCCACTTTGTTTTATCAGTAAGTAAATGTACATGTATGTCCACAGTATTGGGGGACAGATAGTTTATCTCACAGTAAAGGAATTAGTGCTAAAGCAAGCTTTGTTTTACTTCTCGGAATTATGCATGTGTATTTTGCTGAATATACTTGAGGAGTTTTGTTAATGATTTGCTGTATATCTGGAAAATTTAGCATTCATAAAAAGTTGCAAGCATTTGAAATCTCAACTTGCAATTTCCACAGTTGACTCTCATTTTGAAAGTTATGCAAGTGTTGAATCAAGCCCTGACATATTTCAATTAAATTTAGCAAGTTTTTCTGTTAACTTGATGAAGTAGCCAATACATTTGGGATTAGTAACTTGAAGGCCCAGTTAGCTGCCACTACAAATTGATTTTGACTTTGCAGTTCATATTCACACAGTAACTCGAGTTCTAGTGAACAAATTTTGATGAAATGTGGCATGTTTGCTCACCTTAGCCCAAAAAAAGAAATTGAAAGAATATGGTGTATCAGATTTACTTTAACACATCAGCAAGTCTCAACCAACATGGTTTGTTTGTTCCTTTCAGCCCAAGATAGAAACTTGAATATTTGAGATTGGTTTGTTGAAGGTCAAGGTCAAGGCTTCATCAGTCTCTCAGAGGGATACATTTACACGTCTAACTAAAGGCATACATGTATATATTTGCCCGTATCATGTGCATGTACAGTTTCAAGATGCAATGTACCGTATATACTTGCATATAACCCGATGCCAACTGCAAGCCGCATAGACCCAAATCTGCCATCGCATAATGCGCCGGCAGATCTGGGTCTATGCAGTTTGTAAGGACTAATCAGTAGAACAAACAACATAGACTCTGATCTGCCGGTGCATTATGCGATGGCAGGTCAGGGTCTATGTTGTTTGCATTTGGACCCAGATTATACGCGAGTATATACGGTACTCCTCTTCAACGTATAGTAGTGAATAGCAAAGAAGAACCAACATTGGAGAAATGTTGTAAAGAACTAAAGAGAGTAGTGTAGATACTTGTATGCAAATACACAGCTGCGTACATAAAAATACAGAATTTTTTTATGAGGAAAAAAGAAATTTAAAAGAAATTAAATCTTTTTTTTATTATCCCAGCATATATAAAGCAGTCTAAATACACCTTTGAAATATACATCTAGTATAGACTGGAATCATTCCTACAACTCCACTTCTTGACTATCAGTTAAAACTCTTTCAGTTGATTGTTGTATGGAAATTTCAAGCTTTTATTCATGCGGTTTAGGAAGTAAAAATCAAATTTCACACTACAAGTTTTAATTTTGCAAAAGAGGAGAATTGTACTGTTTTATTTCAGTTAAAATTCATCATACTAGAAGATTTTTCGCTGTTCTATTTAATCAAGATGTGTATGTACATGTATGTATGTATCTATGTATGTATGTATCTATGTATGTATCTATGTATGTATCTATGTATATACGTACATGTAGGGTTTAATGGCAGGTCTGATAATCCATTACCAAGATGTTGTTCATTCTTCTTGTCCATGTATCATAAGAATTGAGTTAATATTATTATCCCAACACCTTTGAAGAAAGTGTGGATTATCCAGTTTTGTGTCTCTGGCCATAGGTTAAGTGGAAATGGGACCATCACCCATCATTTTTTGTAAAAATGAACCAAATAATAATAAAGAATAAAAACAGGAAAGAATGTTAAAATTAGGAATTTTGCTGTGTTTTCAATATTTCTGAATGGGACAGGGGTCCATTATTGTCCCATTAAATAAATCCCTGTAGTACATGTGGGTGCATGTGCAATGGAATATTGCTGATCTTTACCACATTTGAGACAGCTATTTTATCCAGTTAAAGATGAAGTAAAAAAATTTAAAAAATTTTTTTTTCCACAAAATTATATTTTTTATTTCAAAATTAAGTATTTTTAAATTGAAGAATGTAATATGCAGTGATGAAAATATATAGGATTTTAACAGGTAAAAGTGTCGCATGATACTTGAATCTGTCACATGATAGCTGAGCTGTTTGAAATCATAAACATTATACAGTGTCATGTGATGTATGTTTTTTGCATGTAAGAAAGTCATTGTGTCAGTTGTTGGGAAATACTGATGATATTTTCATGCTGACTAATTACACTGGTGACTAAGAGAAAATGATATTGCTATAGAATTAAAAATTAAAAAACTGAAATAAAGTATCAGAAATTTATTTATTTCTACCCCACACTCTCAGAGCATGGCAAGTGCGGTATTATTTCTACCCCACACTCTCAGAGCATGGCAAGTGTGGTAGAAGTGATACAAAAATGAAATTTGAAGACCAGTAGAAGTTAATGTACATTAATTAGCCGAAGACCTGACAGTTGAAATAGACTGTAACCACATGACATTTGTAGCAGGGGGAGATAGTTCCAGTATAGACCTACTCGCCTAGCAAGGATGATGTGAGGAAAATAGTCATCAAATTCAGTTACTTTTTTTCTTAGGAAAACTTGCATTAAAATTCACTTGTCCAACAAATACTTCCAGTTATGCCGGCTAGTTTGACTGGGGAATATTCAATCCCCCATTTCTAGTTATACCAGTCACAACTTGTTGTAGACAAAAAGGGACAGGGTTTTGTTCCCATCTAACTCTGACTATTTTAATGGCAGTTCTTGATTATGATAATGCTCTAGCTTGAGTATTCCCCTTTTTGCTTTCTTCAGGTCCAGCTTTAAAAAATGACACACCCAATTTTTTTTTTTTTAGACAGTTAAAAATTGCATAAAATTTCAACTGGAAAAGGGAGCTGTGGTAGCTTGGTAGTGCGTCAAACTCGCAATTCAAAGGTCACAGGTTCAGTACCCACCAAGGCCAGACCGGGTGAGCTGCCTTAATGTGTCCTTGGGAAAGGCACGTAGTTTCAATTTCCTCAGCATGATATAGTGAAATAAAATACTGAAAGTGCTGTTAAAAACAAGTCTACAGGAAAACTTATTTTTTAAATTAGTGATTGTCGTAATGCACTATTTAGTTCGCCTGCCCAAGGGCCAAGTGAGCTTAAGGTATGGCCCAGTGTCCGTCATCAAACCATCCATCAACACTTGTTTGTGAACACTCTTGAAGTTTCTTTTCTGATTAGATTTCAATCAGATTTGGTATGTAATCTTAGATCAGTAAGACCTTGGATGAGTTCATTTATGATTGACAGCCAGGCATAATAATGAGGTGATCTTGCATCTGATTGGCTAAGCTTGTGAACACCCTAGGGGCCATATTTCTGCTCTGATTTTGATCAGAGTTGGTATATTTGCTTATATCGTCGAGATCTCGGATGAGTTCGATTACACCTCACAAATATTAATGTGGTGATCTTGCATCTGATTGGCTGAACTTGTGAGCATTCTAGAGGCCATATTTCTGATCTAATTTGGATCAGATTTGATATGTAAACTTATATCATCAAGGTCATGGATGAGTTCAGTTATGAGCAACATCCATGTATATTAATGAGGTGATCTTGAATCTAATTGGCTGAACTTGTGCACACTCTAGATGCCATATTCCTGGTCAGATTTTGATCAGATTTGGTATGTTATATCATCAAGACTTCAGATGAGTTCAGTTATGAGTAACATCCTTTCATATTAATGAGATGATGTTGCATCTTCTTGGCCAAGCTTGTGAATACTTCTATGTAAGCTTGCTCAGATGAGTTCCATTATGAGTGGCATCCACACATATAAATGAGGTGGTTTTGCATCTGATTGGCTGAGCTTGTGAACACTTTAAGAAACCATATTTCTGAACAGATTTTGAGCATACATCATATGTAAGCTTGTGTCATCAAGATCTTGGAATGAGTTAATTTAAGAGCTAGATCCATACATTAATGAGGATCCAGACTGGTCAGATGCCGGGAATCGAAAACACCCTTAACCACCAAGTCACTGCAGCTCCCTTGGATGGGGATCTCAGATTTTTCCAAGTTGTGACTCCAGAGGTGGAGCCTTAGGGAGGTAAGGACAGACCCATAAATCTATGCTGACTGCACAGATTAACTCCACTTGTAATGCCAAGTAAGTGCATGGTTTGTACAAAGTCTGTCAAGTTGGAAAAAGTATGGAAAAAAAAGTGTGCTTTTTCCAGACCTGGAAAAAGTATGGAAAATAAAGATCTTGCACTAAAGATCTGGAAAAAATATGGAATTTTGGGTTGCTGTGTTTTTTGTGTGCTAAAAACACTCGTCACATGGGGCGCCATTTGGTCTAGTGATGGCCCTGCTGGTTCAGTGTAGTTGGCGAGACATGTGACCTATCACCCACTTGTGATTGGCGTATACTGTTTTATATTATGTGGATATCACATGCTGATTTATAGTGATACAAACTTCGAATACATGTGCCTGAGGGGTCTGGAAAATATTGCAATCCAGTCTGGAAAAGGTCTGGAATTTGTTTTACCAACACCTGTATGAACCCTGTAAGTGTATGTACTTAAAAGATGGGACTGTGAACAGTTTCTAGGTTATAAATGGGGACCTAGTCTCCAGGGCAGGAAGAGATCCAGGGGACAGTGCTGGCTGTATAAATGTCTTGATCTTTTATGCCAAGAAAGTTGTCCGATATATTTTCTAGGAAAGAAGGTAAATGACACCAAATTCAATAGACAGTTTAATGCAACAAGTGCTCCAAGCTTTTCTTTCCCCTCTTCAGTTTCAATATGTGTATGTATGAATTTGCATTCACAAGCTGATATACGTAAATTACTAGGGGTGAAACGATACACCCCTGCTGCGTATTAATATGATTCATGATACACAGCCTATGATACAATACATTATCGATACACATATCAACTTGATGGTCTTTTCATCTTTAGAAGGTCCGTCATTGGTACGGTGGTGCCCTTGTATGTGTTTTGACATATTGGTTATATTTCCTGTATGCAGATTACAGAGACTTGGTATCTGCTCATATGCCATTCTCATCCATGACAAGATAACAAAAATACTTCCAAACAGACTACATGTTAGTTGTCAGTGATTTTAATTCAACCTTTTAGGCCATTTCAGGCTGCTCCACTTGATTGGATGCAGGACTCATCTTGACCACGATGCCCTTTGTTTTGCACTGCGTGAATGCTTTAAAAACATCTTATTACCAATTTCATGTCTTCACTTAAACTTTAAAGACATTACGGTGTTGTCTTCAAAACAGAATAGTACAATTCCCTTGTGCAAGGAAAATCTCATCTAGAACAAGTCCTTGATTGGTAGCAGAGATGACTAACAACCAGATCTATCACATTGTACTTCATCCAGATGAAAAACAACTGCCACGGCCACAGGCACCCCCCTTCTATAAAAAATTGAGAAATTTACACAAGGTGACAAGATCATGCTGTTTGAAAATCTGCCCCCACACCGACTCTGTGCTAATTTTATTTACCCTGTCGGCATGTTCAGTCACTGATTACATATATCAACATAAAAAGAGACAAGAGACATTCCAAATTTGTTCCTTATGTATAATTTAAGTACTTTACAGATCATTTAATAACCACTTTTGCACAAAGTTTCTCTGTTGCTTTGTATCTGCTTGGATTGAGTTTGGATGCCAATACTTCTGCTGTGTCACACAGAGAATAAACTACATTAAGTTCTTATTGGTGGTTATTGTTTACCCTGAACTGAACAAACAATAACCACCAATCAGAATTGAATGTACATGTAACATATTGCTCTGTGTGACACACTGAAAGTGTAACCTTCAAGTTCGATCCAAGTAGACAAGATACGAAGCAACAAAAAGACTTCGCATAAAAGTGGTTATTAAATGATGAATAAAGTACTTCATGATACATGGGGAACAAATTAGGAATGTCTCCTTTATGCTGAACATGCTGACGGGATAAAATAATTAGCATTGAATCGGGGTGGAGGGCTGGGCAGATTTCAAACCATGTCACCATGTGTTAATTTGTAGAAGGCTATATGGGTGTTGTCAATAGTTTTGTCTTTTTTACGGACAAAAAATGAGTGCCTGTGCCAGTGACGGCTGTCTCAGATGAATTCTCAAATTAAAGAAGAAAAAAAAAAGAATCAAATGACTAATAATTATTCATGACTGCTGAAGATTAAAGTTACTTGTATATGGTAAGTATCGTTTTGTACCAATTCTTCACCTCTTGTATCAATATGTGTATTGATATGGCAAAAGTATTGACATATCGATATATCGATGAATCGTTTCACCCCTATAAATTACCCAGGTGGGTAATGTCAGCCTCATGTGTTTTCTGTGCGCTTATCATTAATGGCTTTTATTTCATTACTTATTTTGAAAGTTTATTTATACTGAGCAATAAAATCAAAACTGCATAATATATAAGATGCTTGATTGATGAAAGGATTGATAGCAGAATCAGAACAAGGTAAATAGATAAATTGTTGTACTAACCACTTAATTAGAAAATTAGAAGAGCAAAGTTAATGTCATCAAGTTTTTCTTTCCCAGACCCATGTAGACTTATTTTCCATATTTGCTTGTATGTGCTTGTTACACAAATTGTAGCTTATGTTTGGCTTTAGCAGACCAGTTTCCTGTTTTTTTATGCCAACAGGTTTGAATTATCAGGGAATTGCTTTTGAGGTTAAACAGGGTTGAAATTATTCCTCAATCCAAGTGTAAGTGGACCCCAATCTGGAAATAGAAATAATTTCAAAATAATGCAGAGTTTCCAACATTGGTAATTTGCATCTAAAAAATTTGATTTGATACATGATTGAATAACTTCCCCAAAATGATGGATCCATTTCAATCACCATTAAGGGAAACTTGTTTTTCTTTTTGTAAAAATGTTGAGGTTATGGGGCATTTATTTGAGGTCAGGCCTGTATTTTAAGAACTACAGTGAGGTGTAATTGTGTTGTTGTAGGTCCAGAATATGCTACTACACAGAACATGTGGCGAGGAGTTCTAAGCGAAGCTGACCGAACGGCAGCCCTGCACATAGAAGTAGCCGAGAAATTGATGTCAACAGTTCATGCCTCAATCAAAACTTGGCAGAAGGAGAACTATCACAAGTCCATGATGCATTTCAAGGAGACGAAAGAATTTGAGGATGGTTTCCGAAAGGTAAGAAGTATACCATATGACACAGGATTAGTTTTAATGTACAGTGAATGCACTATTTTTCATGGGGTACCAATTTTGATGGAATTCATGGTTTCTACAAATCACGAATATTAAGACCCAATAAACCAGATCCCTCTGAGGAAACAATAGGATCACATCCCAAATCCATGAATTAAGAACTGGTGAAAATTTCAACGATACCCATGAAAATAAATTAATTCCCAGTAAACTATATAGCAGTGAATTCCCAGTATACTTTGACATGAATTCCCACTATACTGTGACATATATAGCAGTGTATTCCCACTATACTGTGACATACAGTACACGCATCGTGTTTTTATGAAAAAACACGTCGTGGGCGTGGAGCTTAATCCTTTTCACGATTTGTCGTCGAGAACAGGATATTGTGGTCGTCGTGGATTGTCCACGTCGTGGCTCGTAGTGGACGGATTAAGTTTTATTGCCCATTTGAAAGTCGCAGCAATATAATTATGTAATAGTGGACGCCCACTACCACACGTGGAACTTACCTATCGGCTCAGCTACAGCACACAGTGCAGAATGCTCTTTTTAATTTGTACGCAATGCCATTTAATATTCAAAGACTCGCTCGCTAAAATGCATTCGCATACGTGTATTGAAAGAGATGAAAGATAAATTGCCAAGAAAAGAGTCACGAATGATGCTTCACAAATTATACAAAGTTTAATTATCTTAATTTTAATGAGGGGGGGGGGAGAGATTCTGTTTTAAACAAACAAAGGGTAAAAGAAATCATACGTAAATACATATATTAGCGGGTTTAATTCCGTTATTAAATTAAAAGAATGCGAGAAATGTTGTCATTTTGTTTTTAATTACCCCAGTCACTTTTAAATGGTCTGCTTAAAATGTTCCCACACAATGAAATATACACGGCGCTATGCAATATACAACCTCTACTATTCCAGCCTGTTTAGTACTTGCGACTCAAATATACATGTCCATGCGACACATTTTCTCAGGAACTAGACACGTGTTTACTTTTACCGTAGACCTACTGTTTTTCCTCCAATTCTACGAAGCACATGATGCTGCATTCTATGACCAACAGCTTTAAAAAATATACTTAAGATTGCTGGTTTGGTCATCAGATGAGTTTAATATTACCAAATGGACTGGTGAAAGCGATAAAAAGTGTGTAATCACGATTAATTTGCTTCAATTGGCGAAACTTTTAAAATTTCTGGTGTTTTAATTAATGTATCATTCAGTAAGATTTATTTTGTGCTTTGGAATTACTTCTTTCTCCCCTTGTTTAACTTGTACTGTATTAACGCAAGCTGAACACATCATATCTCTCAATAATGCCTTGTACATCACCCGAAATTGCGACGCCATGTGTTTGCCAAGACTATAAAATCTATCTATATTATTGCACTCGTTGCTGTAAACATGTGGCTTCTTATTTTTCGTTAACTACTCCGACCTGGAGGTGGAAACGTTTTGGCTTCAGAGGTTGTAAATCCCAATTATTTCCTGTTCATTTTGAACCGTTCATATTAATTCTAAGGTGGTCGCGAATATTTTCAGGTCCACCTTGATTATTGCAGTAATTCTCTCTCATTGGACTTTCAGTCTATTAAATTTCTGAAGCATTAAGTTCGTACATGGTTAATTATGACCAGATTCGACAATAGATAATAAGAAAAAAAGACAAAGGACACTAATAGCAGGTGAATAAACCCAATGAATTATATAAATTCTTGTTCAATACAAAATGAATTGCCAAGCAGCGATTTACATATTAACTTACTTATATAAAGAGTGGAATCAAAACTGTATTTCTAAATTTTGTCAGTAGACTAATTCCAAAATGAAGATGAACGAGGCACATTTCTAAAATGCATACTCTCTAATTAGCAATGCCTGTTTCCAAGTTTGCGATGAAAGTTATGACTAACATCGATCGAAAGTTATGGTGCATAATCTCTCTCTCTCTCATGTTTGCATGTGATAAACACATTTTATTACAAAAAAGATGCATTTAAAAATAAAAAAACAGAAAGCTTGTAGTGTAATACAGCTTTCTTAAACATGTAATAGCTTTGTGTTGCTGCGATAGATTTGTATTATATGCGCTGCGTTGCAAGATTAATTGGGAGAATACAAATTTTATATGGTTTATTTTATATACCGCTAGAAACCAGTTTTACGCAAAAATATCACAACTTGACCACATTGCATTTCTCACTCCATATTACAAGTCCAAAATTCATTGTTCCACACGCAACAAAAATAGTTTCATTCAGAAGTTAATGCTTCTTTTGAAACATCGGGGCTACAAAAAATAAGATAGAAGCTCAACACTTCATGAATGGCCATGGTTAACAAGCGTAGCGGCTAACGTCAAAGTAAAAATGTCACTCCTCGGCTGCTGCTTGTTGATAGATTCACGAATAAAGTGACGAAGAAGGTAACCTTTTTCATAAAAAATCACTTCGTGTATGGCATGAACAGCCACTGAAAGAGAGCAACCTTCAATACCGTGTAGACGAATTCGGCTCATTTAAAAATTATCATACTCTGAAACAATCAGTCATTTTTCTAAGTCTACAGATAAAGTTATTTGTATCCTGCTTTCAATAATTTCTTTAAAGAAGGTTTTGGAAACTGTGTAGACATTAAAGAAAAACTATGACAAATTAATAACTAGTACAAGAAGTTCTGTATGAAATATCATTTATTGAGAAAACACACTGAAGTTGCCGCTTATGCCCAGAGGCAGGGTTGACGCGCTATTTATTTATCTAACGCTGTTTCATTCACGTCTTTCTAGCGCTTGCATTACAGGATGTTATGCCAGCTGAATTGGCTTCATTAAACAGAAACCCTTGGTGTTTTCATAACAATATTCCCATGACATATTTGTATTCTGATTTAAGTAATTTAACTTCTACTCTATGTGCTACTGGGAGTGCGGGTGTGATAGGATTTAGCTTAAACAAAATTACACTTGTTGTGATTTTTACAAAATAAAATATTAATAATTTTACGTGACTCAGGACCATTGCAGCATGTTACATTTAAGTGCTTATTTCCTTTATCGGGAAAATAACAATACTATATGCTTTATATGCTTTATATACCGCTAGAAACCAGTTTTACGCTATAATATCAACACTTAACGGGTATGTGTTTCTGAGACTTTCTCTGTCTAAATTCGCTCTTCACAAACTAACATCTTCTTAGTTTTAAAGCGTTTGATTTTGCGATAACAAGAAACATTTTTATTCAAGTGTTTTTTAAAAAAAAACATAGAAGCGCGACATGGACCAGTAGCTGCTAGGAATTGTTTTAATTTAAGTCATTTAAGACTTCAACTCTATTTGCTTATTACGCAACGGAGTGGGGAGGGGGGGTGTAGGCTGGGAGAGAAAGAGAGATGGGATATAGCTTAAAACAACTACACTTCTGATTTGTATATAGTTTAGACGTGCATCAAGGCCAGTACCCTCCCCCCCCCTAAATTTAAGTTAAATGTTTTACACGATAATATGAGAACTTAACATCAAATGCGTTTCTCAATCCAAATTTGTTTTTCACAAACTAACATCTTTTTAGTTTTAAGGTGTGTGGTTTTGTGATATTTTCATTCAACAGTTATTGTACTGTACATTTTGAAACATCGAAGCGCGACATTGAACATTAGCTGATGACATGTATAAACTGTAATGACGGACTGTTGTTGACTCGAGGCAGGAAGCTACAGCAACAGGCATAGCGGCTGGTTTCAAAGTAAGAATGATACTCCTCAGCCAGTTCCTGGTGATGCAATGTAGATTCGTGAAAAAAGTGTGGACAGGAAATAACTTTTTTATCTCATTGAACTCACTTGTTTATGACATGAATGGCCACTGATAGAGCGCAACAGTCAATACAGTGTACACAATTCCGTGCATATAAAAATTGCCGTACTGTCTCATAAACAATGTTATTTTAAAAGTTTAAGGGTAACAATACAGAAGAACCTTTCCGTAGTATAGCTCCTGTATCTTTTTTATTTTAAAATACTTTGGCAAGAATTATGACATACATGTCATAATGTGCCAGTTTTCATGATCGTACATGTTCGATATAAATATTACGGCGTTCGTTTGTAATCTCTTTTCTAGTTCTATATGTATTACTGCTTTCAATGATTTCTTCAAGGTGGGTCTTGCAAATGATATGGAAATTAAAGGGAAACTGACAAATTAATAACCAGTACACAACACACTTTTATGAAATATCATTTATTGAGAAGAACCTCGAGGTTACCGCATGATGCAGAACAATGTCAATTTCCGCATCTGTATATGCTAACAGGTACATATACATGTATTAAATCAGCAAGGATGTACGTTGTAGCTAAGCAAATATTTCTGATGTACGCTTTGTCATGGACAGGGGTGGAAAGATATCCAAGAAATATAAAACCTCATTTGTTCTACGTTACGCGCGTTTGTCTGTATGTATCCTCAGCCAGGCTACTGATAAATACACAGGAAATGTTACCACTGTACAGGTAAAGGTATGAAATTGATACCTGCCATGTTCGGTTTACGGTGTCGGAGTTTCTCCCATCTGTTTGTTTAGTGTGTCGACTCGCGGAGCGAATACAATAGAATCAGCGAGGGGTGCCATAAAACCCACTACGACTCATGACGACTGCAATAAAATCCGTCACGCACTTCCACTAGACTGAGTGGATTTTCACTAAATTAGTGTGAAAATCCACCAGACTGCGTGGACTTAAACTACTCATAGTGGACATTTAATCCCCTGCCCTCTCTCCACGCCCACGCAATTTTCGTGGTCAATCATAAAAACACGATGCGTGTACTGTATATATAGCAGTGAAATCCTACTCTACTGTGACAGATGTATAGCAGTGAATTCCCACTATGTTCTGTGACAGATGTATAGCAGTGAATTCCCTCTATACTTTGACAGATATATAGCAGTGCATTGCCACTATACTTTGACATATATAGCAGTGAATTCCCACTGTACTGTGACATATATAGCAGTGAATTCCGACTATACTATGACAGATATATAGCAGAGTTGCCACTATACTAGACAGTTGTATAGTATTAAATTCCCACAGTACTTTGACAGATATATAGCAGTGTTTTTTTCACACTACTGTAATCTGTAGCAAGACAGCTATAGTTTGATTAGCGCAGCATTGCAAATGATATCTGCATCTGTATCTCAGTAATTTTCACGCAAGTGACTCGAAATGTAGCTAAAATTACCGATTTCTTTTTGCACACGAATGATTTCAAGACCATTTGTATTGACATACATGTGTATATATATATATATATATATATATATATATATATATATATATATATATATATATATATATATATATATAATGATTGATGTCACTCTGTATGTTGATACAAATGGTCTTGAAATCATTCATGCACAGAACAATATTAGGTAATTTTATCTACGTTTTGAGACATTCATATGAGAATTCACTGAGCTACAGACATGGATATCATTTGTGATGCTGAGCTGAATGAACTATACAACTTTTTTGTAGCTTTTAGGTTTCAGACACAGCTTTTTGGTCTTGCTATAACAAAGCAGTCCTGATACAGCTTACCAAAAGCCATAATTGCTTCTTAACAGCTTTGTGTGTGTGTGTGTGTGTGTTGAGTGCTTTAACACTTACTAGTTAAGGGTGTCAGAGACACAGCTAAAAAAATGTTCTGATATTATACTGTGCATGCCAGCTTCCTTTGCTGTGTCTTGATTATTATTGCAGTGTCTTATCGATAATATGGCGTGGATGGAAAACTGGCAGATATCATGTCACTTTGAAAATATAAAAATGATTGTTAAAATGATGATACTATAACATGTATTTGTATATATCATGACTTGTCTGTTGTAAATATCATGATTTGTCTGTTGTTTTATGCTTCAGAATAATTTATAACTTTTTACAAAGCAGGCATTTAGTCTATCCTGTTGTTTCCACATGTTGCTAATGAATTTTAATATAAAAGAAATTTACGGAGAGCATGGACGTGGTGATTATTGCTGAGCCAATATTAGTGGGAAGTAAGACAAAGCAGTCACTTTTCCTGCATTAATGTATTGGTTAGCATTTCATTCGTATATATTTCATAACCCCTTGATGGTGTCTCATTATACTTGGCATAAATCATTATGAAGCTAAGACGATTCATTCTACAACATGCTTGCTTGCCCCTTTTAACTTGGGTTAAAGGTCACAGTCATAGAAAATTTGCATTAAAATGTGTTCATTTTCTTACATTTCCCGTTGATTTCTGTATGACATGTTTGCTTACCCTGTTGATCTTGGAGTCAAGTGTGACACTAAAAAAAGTTTGCAGCAGGGTTTTGGTAAAGTTTTTTCATTTGTTTCTGTTTACTAAAACCCTTGTTGCATTATTTTTATCCATGGAATGATTCATTGTGAAGCTGAAACAATTCATTCTATGACATGCTTGCTTGCTTTTTGGACCTTGGAGTCAAGGTCAGATTCATAGAAAATTTGCTTAAAGTTTTTGTTACTTTTGTATAATTTGCTTATCTTTCCTTGATGGATTTTTTCATACATTGAATGAATCATGAGGAATCTTATACCATTTATTCTGCAACATGCTCATGCAACATTTTGACCTTGGGGTCAAGGTCACACATTTTACAACAATGCTTTGATTATGGGCTTGACATGCAGGCCTTGACCTTCTTACATGAAAGTGTTCCAATTTTTATTAGAAATAGAAAGATAATTGGGTATGTGTGTAGGTACAGAGTACATAAGGACTACTATCATAAATTACTGTTTGTATACGACACGTGCACAAGTAAAACCTAGACCTGTCGACAAAGTTCGCAAAGAAAAGTGTAACACGACTTTTGATTGGTTGAAGCACCTGGAATAATCTAATCAAATCTGCCTTGAAAAAGCTGGGTTTTTTTTTCTTTTTTCTTCAGAATACTTGTTTGATGGATAATATCCCAAAGTCAGTCAATAGAATCAACTGTTGCATATATTTAATATCACATGACATAGTGTGTGCAAAAACAGTGCTAAAGAGTAGATTTTGACATGATTGTGGATTGATTAAGCCAGGAGATTGTGAAAATACTCAACTGGTAGGATGATCATTAATTGAAAGAAATAGAAAAGGTTGTAAAATAAAAGTTTAAATGGGACTGGTTAGAGTGTATAATTACATTTTCTGGGGAAGACTTGAAGACACTACAGTGCTGTTTTGGTCATTGCCTTAAAAAAATGAATATTCTGGGGAAAGTTGTATGCATTTTTTTGCAGTGATCTTGTATATTATGGAACAAGAGGTGTGAATGCTAAATAAATTACTGGAAAAGCTGGATTTTTGACTTTAAAATGATTAAAATTCATTTTTGGTCTCTCCTCTGGACCATGACTGGGGGCATAGCAGCCCAGCCTTTTTCTGCTTTTTCAACTCCACTGGTTACAGACCAGAAGAGCTTATGGGATGGTCTGTTGTCCATCGTCTGTTCGTCCATTAGTACAAGTTTGTTATCGCTACTACTCCTAAACTACTTGGAGGATTGCCATGAAACTGTACACATATATTTATCCAATGGTCTAGTTGGTCCTAAATGAAAATGGTGTTGCTCGGATGTCCAATATGGCCACCACAGTGGCCATCTTGAAAATTTTGCTACCACTACTCCTCCTACATGGATGTTCGTATCAACATGGGGTTTTCCCTAAGACTTCTTATGATCTCTACTTGGTCCTATATGAAAATGGTACAGTTATGACATCCAATATGGCCACCATTGCAGCCATCTTGAAAATCTTTACGCTAATCCTCCTGAATGGATGTTCATATCAACATGGGGTTTTAGCTAAAAAACTTTTTATGATGTCTACTTGGTCCTAGATAAAAATGGTGCCAATCTGATGTCCAATATGGCAGCCATCTTGAAAATCTTATTATTGCTACTCCTTCTACATGGATGGTAAAATCAGCATGGGGTTTTCACTAAAAGATTTTTTATGATATGGCTGCCACAGTGGCCATCTTGAAAATCTTGTTATTGCTACTGCTCCTACATGGTTGGTTATATCAACATGTGGTTTTTACTAAAAGACTTCTTATGATGTCTAGCCAGTCCTGAATAGAAATGGTTATCAAAACTCTTCCTGAGTAGAAAGTCATATCAATGTTGGATTTTCACCAGAATTCGTATGATGTCCAGTTGATCTTAAATGCAAATGGTGCCAATCTGAAGTCGACTATGGCTGCCACAGCAGCCATCTTGAAAATCTTGTTATTGCTACTTGTCCTGAATGGAAAGTCATATCTTGAAAATATTGTTATCTGTACTCCTCCCAAATTTTGCTATCACTACTCCTCCTACATGGATGTTTGTATCAACATGGGGTTTTCACTAAGACTTCTTATGATCTCTAGTTGGTCCTAAATGAAAATGGTGCTAATCTGACATCCAATATGACCACCATTGAAACCATCTTGAAAATCTTTACGCTACTCCTCCTGAATGGATGTTCATATCAACATGGGGTTTTAACTAAAAGACTTTGTATGTCCAGTTGGTCCTAGATAAAAATGGTGCCGATCTTATGTCCAATATGGCAGCCATCCTGAAAATCATATTATTGCTACTGCTCCTACATGGATGGTCAAATAAGCATGGGGTTTTAACTAAAAGACTTTTTATGATATCTAGCTGGTGATAAATGAAAATGGTACCAATCTGATGTCCAATTTGGCTGCCACAGTGGCCATCTTGAAAATCTTGTTATTGCTACTGCTCCTACATGGTTGCATATATCAACATGCGGTTTTTACTAAAAGACTTCTTTATGATGTCTAGCCGGTCCTGAATAAAAATGTTTATCTGAATAGAAAGTCATATCAATGGGGGATTTTCACCAGAAGATTTCATATGATGTCCAGTTAATCTTAAATGAAAATGGTGCCAATTTGAAGTTGTGCCATCTTGAAAATCTTGTTATTGCTACTTGTCCTGAATGAAAATATCTTGAAAATATTGCTATCTGTACTCCTCCCAAATGGATGGCTATATGAACATATTGTTTTCACCAATAGATTTCTTATGATACCTAGTTCATCCTAAATGAAAATGGTGCCCGTCGTACATCCAATATGGCTGGCATGACGACTTTCTGAAAAATCATGTTGTCACTACATCCTCTGAATGGATGATCATTATGACATGAGGTTTTCACCAAAAGACTTCTAATGATGTCTACTTTGACCTAAATGAAAATGGTGCCAAGCTGACATCCAATATGTGCACCACAGCAGCTAATTGAAAATCTTGTTATTGCTGAAGAATATCAGAGATAGTTTCAAACTTGACAGTTAAAAGGAAGAAATGATCTTATCCTGACTTCCTGGAAATTATTTTAGCCCAGTAAAACATCAGTCCCTTCGAGGGGCTTATGTTCATTCTTCCAGTCTTCCCTGACTGAAATTAGAATCAATGAGAAGAAATTAACACTGAATTAAAATGTTGATTAAATTATGTAGTTTTTCAGAAATGCAGACTCTTCTGTGGTATTTGGTGCAGATGTTACTAAAAACTAGTTCTTTATTCAATAACTTTCATTTTCTTCTAGGCACAGAAGCCATGGGAAAAGAAGTACACAAAAGTGGTAGCAACCAGGAAAGAATATCACACAGCATGTAGACAGGAGAAGAGCATAGCAAACCAGGAAAACAATGCTAGAGGAGACAGTGCTCTCTCACCTGACCAGGTAAGCCTTACCTGGGCAACTTATCCAGGTGTCCTATTTAGCTTACCTGTGTGAAACATGGTGGGAAATTTTGGTTGCGAGCATCAACTCTATCTTCTTTAAAAGTAGATAGCAAAAATTTGCTGCCAAGAAATTTATGAAGTTAGATCTAAGACCTGAATTGAATGGATAGTTATCATTTGGAGAGTAGGTTAGAAAACATAATTCTGTATGGTTTCAATAGAGACATAACAATGTTCAGAAACATATTGACAATAGTAAAGGTTGGATCTGGCATACATTTCTGAAGTCTTTTACTTGGTAGATTATTTTGTACCTATTTTTAGAACTACTGGTCATAGACCAGAAGAGCTTTTGGGATGGTTTGTTGTCCGTTGTACATCCGTTGTTTGTCATCCGATGTCCATTCATCCGTTAGCACAAGTTTTGTTATCGCTACTCCTCCATAACTACTAAGAGGATTGCCTTGAAACTTTACACACACATTCATCCCATGGTCTAGTTGGTCCCAAATGAAAAATGGTACTGCTTGGACATCCAATATGGATGCCACAGTGGCCATCTTGAAAATCTTGTTATTGCTACTGAGATGGCAGCCATCTTGAAAGTCTTATCACTACTTCTGAATGGATGGTCATATCAACATGTGGTTTTCACTAAAAGACTTCTTATGATGTCTAGTTGGTCTGAAATGAAAATGGTGCTAATCTGTTAATCTGACATCCAGTATGGCCACCACAGTGGCCATCTTGAGAATCTTGTTACTGCTGCTCCTCCTGAATGGATGTTCATATCAACATGGGGTTTTCACTAAAAGAAAAAGATTTCTTATGATGTCTAGTTGGTGCTAAATAAAAATTGTGCCGATTTGAAATCCAAGGTGGCTGCCATGGCAGCCATCGTGAAACTTTTGTTATCGCTACTATTTCACACATGGGTTTTTTAGTAAAAGACTTCTTATGATGTCTAGCTGGTCGTAAATAAAAATGACGCCAATCTAAGATCAAGTATGGCCGCCATGGCAGGCATCTTAAAAATCTTGTTATCATGACTCTTCTCAAACAGAAAGTCATATTGATGTGGGGTTTTCACCAGAAGACTTTTTATGATGTCCAGTTGGTCTTAATTGAAAATGGTGATGATCTGACATCCAGTATGGCTTCCACAGCAGCCATCTTCAAAATCTTGTTATTGCTACTCCTGAATGGAAAGTCATATCTTGAAAATATTGTTATCTGTACTCCTCTCCAAATGGATTCCTATATAAACATGGGGTTTTCACCAATATACTTCTTATGATACCTAGTTGGTCCTAAATGAAAATGGTGCCAGTCATAAATCCAATATGGCTGGCATAATGACTCCTAAAAACTTGTTGTCACTACTCCCCCTGAATGGATGATCATTATGACATGAGGTTTTCACCAAAAGACTTCTAATGATGTCCACTTTGTCCTAAATGAAAATGGTGCCAAGCTGACATCAAATATGTGTATCACAGTAGCTAATTTGAAAATCTTGTTATTGCTGAAGAATATCAGAGATGGTTTCAACACTCAACAGTTAAAAGGAAGAAATGATCTTATCTTGAATTCCTGGAAATTCTTTTTGCCCAGTAGAGCATCAATCCCTTTGAGGGACTCTTGTTCTGTCTCGTGGTAGAAAGTACTAGAAAAAAATTGCATTAATAATCTAGATAGTTTATCTCAAATTTTTAGCATAAATGTCATGTACAGTTTTTGCATCAAGCTGGATTCACACAGATTCAAATTTTACGGCAAAGGGACTTCTCTTCCCCACAAAATAGGCCTGAGTAGTTGGGAAAATAGGGAGAAATGAGTGCACAGAGGTACAAATTTTTAGAATGTTCAAAACAGTCATTTGAAACAGCCATTTTATGCAACCTTTGAGCCCAATAATATAAAAACAAAAGAAACACTCATTGAACTTTATGAAAATATTCAAACTTGTCTTTTTTTTTTGATTTAGCACAATTTTTTTATGACTTCGTTTTTGCAAAAGTTGGTAACCTCAAAAATAGGTCACTGTTTAAAACTGGTGAACAATATCAAGGTGTAAGCCCTTTCTTCCTACTTTTAAAGGATGATGTATGAAATAAACTTGTTTACCTTTACCAGCAAATGAAAGGTAAAAATTATGCAGTCACACATATTGCCCACCCCATGCGATGGCCCTGGTGTTGACCTTTGTATAATGAATGTAGACACACTAACAGTATTCACCTGTGTATAATGAACATAGACATGCTAACAGATTTGACCTTTGTATAATGATCAAAGACACGTGAACAGTACAAACCTGTGTATAATGAACAAAGACATGCTAACAGTGTTGACCTTTGTATAACAAACAGACATGCAAGCAGTACTAACCTGTGTATAATGAACAAAGACATGCTAACAGTACTAACCTGTGTATAATGGACAAAAACATGCTAACAGCATTGACCTTTGTATAACGAACAAAGACACGAACAGTACTAACCTGTGTATAATGGACAAAGACATGCTAACAGTACTAACCTGTATATAAGGAACAAAGACATGCGAACAGTACTAACCTGTGTATAATGGACAAAGACATGCTAACAGCATTGACCTTTGTATAACGAACAAAGACACGAATAGTACTAACCTGTGTATAATGAACAAAGACATGCTAACAGTACTAACCTGTGTATAATGGACAAAGACATGCTAACAGTATTGACCTCTGTATAATGTGCAACCTACTGTAAAGAGAACTTAGATCTGGCATAATTTTTTGGTTGATGGGTGTCAGCACTCTTCATGTTTTAAATCAGAAATAGAATCAGCAGCATTATGCATCTGTAGTATTTGGTGTTGGCCGTTCACAGTAGATGTGCATTGAACATGAACAAATACATTAATATGCATGATTACCAGGCCAGGAAATCATATATGAACAAATTCATTAATTTGAATCATCACAAGGCCAGGAAATCAAACATGAACAAATACATTAATTCGCATGATCCTCAGGCCAGGAAATCATACATTAACAAATACACGTACATTAATTTGCAAGATCCTCAGGCCAGGAAATCATACATGAACAAATACACGTACATTAATTTGCATGATCACCAGGCCAAGAAATCATACAAATATTGAGCTTGAGTTGGAGTTTGAGATTTTGTTTTGACCAGTCAGAAATGATTTTACTTTTTGAAGCTCTTTTCTTTTTTTCTGATAGTGGAAACTCAATCGCAGAGTTTAGCTCAAATTTTTTTGATCTCATGGCCAGGATTTAGTGCTTTCCTGTATTTGCTCAATTTAAGTATTGTAAACTCCAGTTATCTGATGAAGTCCATTGTACTAAATTCATTGGATTAACACAAATGTTGGATAAACAAATTTTACCTAAATTTTACTTCATGACCATTGTCTTGGATGCATGTGTTGGTTATTTATTATCACGACCTTGATGCACATCAAAGCAACTCACTCAGCATCAGACTTTTGGAACATTTAGGCAGAGGATAATTAACATCTGATAAGTGAATTGATAATATCGAAGCATTTCATATCCAAACGTAGATGTCGGAATTGGAACATGAGACTGTTAGTTAAACATATAGTTTATAGTAAGAAAAGAACTGTTTCACAAAATTTTGTTGTATAAACAGGATTATCAGTTAAACATAAGACAAATAAAGTCAAGTAGACTGTACATAAGAAATGCTTTTCACTAATTTTACACTTCATGAATACTTCACACCATTGTAGGAAAGGATATTCATTAATCCTAATTTTCAGTTGTATTCTGTGGAAGATGTATGCTAATAACAGTACAACCCACATTTGTTGAGTGTGTGTTGTCAAACTTAAAAAAGATCCCCCAAAAAAGCCTATTTCAAGAAATAGATAAAGTCCTCATAAGCAGACTAGATCCCCTTGAACACATTGTCAGGCAATGAATACAGTTGTATTAATTGGATTCTTTTTGTTAATTTCTGTTTGTAGATCACATAGGAAGACAAATTTGCTCCAAAATAAATGTGCTGTGTGCTAATGAAATAAATGCCAACCTATGCTTTTTTCTGATAAAATTGTGAATTTGACAATTTGACCATGGACTCAAGGTCAATAATAGAAAATTTGCATTAATACATTGCTTAAAGATTTTTCACTTGTATATATTTCCTAAACCCCATGATGGATCTTTTCATACTTGGGAGAAATCATTATGAAGCTAAGACAATTAATTCAGCAACATGCTCACTCACTCACCATTTTGACCTTGGGGTCAAGGTCGCATGTTTTACCGTAATGCTTTTATTGTGGACTCAACATGCAGGCCCTCAGCCTGAGGCTTTGTTGTCTAGTATAAGGAAACAAACAACAATTTGGGAACTTGAGTTAAATCTTGGAACATCTTTTTGGCATTGATTTTTCTGGAAGTGGATAACACACAGATTGCATGCCCATCCAAGGGTTAATTATTTTCTTTAGATCCTGTAGTCTCTCTGACCTCAAGGACCACATACTGTATATACTATCGTATAAGCCGGATCCAAATGCAAACAACATAGACCCTGATCATCGGTCGCATAATGTGCCGCCAGATCAGATTCTATGTTGTTTGTTCTATTGATTAGTCCTTACAAACTGCGTAGACCCAAATCTGCCGGCGCATTGTGCGACGGCAGATCTGGTTTTATGCAGTTGGTATCGGCCTATACGCAAGTATCGATGGTAAAGTCAATGTGTAAGTCATTTCAGGTATGTCAGATTAGTAATGTTAGAACTTGTTATATGCAGTTGATGTAAAATAAATACAGTTTAAAGTTTATTCCATGGTCTTAGGAAAGATAATGTGGTGTCATTTGGCTTGGTCCAGCTGTTTGACTTTGTTTAAAAATTTTATTTATGTATTTCTTCCCAAGGTAGTGATCAGAGATGCATGGTTTAGACTGAAAATGTATTTTAATATTTGGAGTACACATAACTAATGATTTTATTGTTTTTGACTGAGAAGTAAACACAAAATGTCCTTACCCCAGTAGCTGCATACACTTTAATTGGCAATTTGAAGTCCTCCATAATCTTGTTAATTCAACCCAAATATCCCATTAAAAGCAGGCTGTTCTGCAATTAATTACTTTCATTTTTTTAAAATGAATTTCAGTGAATAGTTTCCATTTATGACATCACAAGATGAAAGACTGCATGTATGCATTATTCCTCACAAAGAAAAAGATAGAAAGTAGTAGTTTTGTAGTGAATTTGTGAAATGGAAGGTTTACATGATAAACTTTACATGGCTTTTAGTTGTACATTCTTGTGGAATTGTGATTTGAATTTTAGAATGAAGTTATGTGAAGAGATGAAAATCACTTCTTTCACATCACTGAGTACCATAATTCTCCCGTGTTAAACCTATACTTGATGATTAGAACATCTCAGACTTGTGCAAAGTTTTGGAAACTTTTAAGAGTTTTAAAATGAAGTCTGCAGCAAAGCAGCATAATCTGTACACTTTTCTCAGTTATCAGAACCCCCATTACATATGTACAGTATGCAAATACTTGTCTCAGTTATCAGTACCCCCGTTACATATGTACAGTATGCAAATACTTGTCTCAGTTATCAGTACCCCCATTACATATGTACAGTATGCAAATTAGTGTCTACACCCCACAGTACCCCCATTACATATGTACAGTATGCAAATTAGTGTCTACACCCCACAGGCTCTGCCCCCTGAGTCTACACCCCACAGGCTTTGCCCCCTGAGTCTACACCCCACATGCTCTGCCCCCTGAGTCTACACCCCACAGGCTTTGCCCCCAGAGTCTACACCCACAGGCTTTGCCCCCTGAGTCTACACCCCACAGGCTCTGCCCCCTGAGTCTACACCCCACAGGCTCTGCCCCCTGAGTCTACAACCCACAGGCTTTGCCCCCAGATAGTGGATTATAATTTCCAAACTTGTGCACATCTACAGACCACCTCCAATCATATCCCAAAGTTTCAACTCTCTTTCTTAAAATGTGTAGGTGGAGCTGTGCAGCAACTCCTGAAATTACTTAACATTTTATATACCGTATATACTCGCATATAATATTCTAACTACTGCAAACTGCATAGACCCAGATCTGCCGTCGCATTATGCGACAGCAGATCTGGGTCTATGCAGTTTGTAATGACTAATCAGTAGAACAAACAACATAGACCCTGATCTGCCAGTGCATTATGCAATGCAGATCAGGGTCTATGTTGTTTGCATTTGGACTCGGCTTATACACAAGTATATACAGTACAATTACATATATGCAAGAGTGTAAGGGTCAAGCTAAGGTGTAATTTGGGCAAAATATTTGCCCTCATCCATGAAAGTTCACTTCAGCATGCTAGGAAAGTGAAGTTGACTTGACATTACAAAGAATCTGCCACCACTATCCCTTTTCACCATTTAAACCCATTGATAGTGCATCTTGCACGGTTTTTGGTTTTAAAACTTGTTTGTAGCAGTTGATGAACTTATTTGCCATTTTAAAATTTTACTTCTAATTCACTTCTCCTAATTTTCCAGTTACTTTGCCATATTTAGATAGGGGGGAGAAGTCTCTTTGTCCAAAATGTTTAGTCCAACACCACCACAGTTATATCACAGAGTTTTATGTCTCTATCTTAAACAATGTAGGAGTAGTTGATCCACATTACACAATAATGCACCATCACATACTCAAAAGCATGCATGTGTGGGCAGGATCACATATCCACACCTTTTCTTCCAAAAGCTTAGAGATAAAAACCTTGTTGAGTGATAAATCCAGCCCCAACTTTTCAAAAAAATCTTCCAGTCAGGCTGTCGGCTCTTGTCATAACAAAAAAAAATCTCTTTTGTGTCATGTGATATTAAATTTCTTGGTTTGTGCCCAAGGTCTTACTTATAATAATGATATCCCTCAGTAAAAATGACTAGGCATGTTAATTAAATGTTAGTGGCAATTTTAAAGCTCCATGTTATATATGGTACCACATTCAAATTGGATAGATTGACCTGTGTTTACTTCGTATCAATTTATCTACTTGGCATACTGTATGCAACACTAAATTCTCTAGAATTGTCAAGTTGTTTCCACTTTGTAAGGGTTGTTTATTATACATGTAAGACATGTATTTGTCCCTGTATAAAGTGCAAACAACTGTGAATAGCATCAACCCAAATCTGCTATTACATAATACATGTATGTTGGAAGTTCAGGGTTTATGCAGTGTGCTTGAAATAGTCACTAAAAAGAGTCTGTATTATTTCAAGATAGACATCTTAGACCCTGATCTACCAGCACATTACAGGATACCAGATGGCAGATCAGGTTAGACACTGATCTGCCAGTATGTTACATGATACCAGATGGCAGATCAGGTTAGAAATTGATCTGCCAGCACATTACATGATACCAGATGGCAGATCAGGTTAGAAATTGATCTGCCAGCATATTACATGATACCACATGGCAGATCAGGTTAGAAATTGATCTGCCAGCACATTACACAATGCCAGATGTCAGATCATCTTAGACCCTGATCTGCCAGCAGGTTACAGGATGGCAGATCAGGTTAGAAATTGATCTGTCAGCACATTACATGATACTGGATAGCAGATCAGCATAGACCACGATCTGCCAGCACATTACATGATACCAGATGGCAGATCAAGTTCTGTGCTATTCGCACATGGTTGCGCATTATTAAACCTTTTATACCGAATCTCTAAAAGCTGGACGGTAAACCAGCACTGAAGGTAACCTGCAGATCACAACAAAGATGGAAGATAAAAATGTGCATCTTATGACGGAGGTTTGAGAGTCTGATATAAGCTTATTCTGTATTCTTTATTGTCACATTCTTTATACTGGACAATATTGTAGGGGCCCTTGGGCATTGGTTCACATTCTGGTGTTGACATTTTGAACAGTTTGGTACATGTATCATAAATATGGGAGTTCTGTTTTTCCCTTAAGTATACATGTAGCTAGTGCAAGTAATGGAGGTTTTTCATTGCTTGATTTTCCAATCTAAGAATCTGAATGTCCAAGATATTGTATTGATTTCACATCTTATAAAGTATCTGCTGTCATCCTCATAGACATTTTCTCAACATTTTACATGTACATGCAAGCAGGAATACATGAGATCAGTGGAAGGGACATGTAGTGTTACCATTGACTGTCTCTCTCTTAATCAGTCCATCATACCAGTTATGTTTTGCATTTAGATTAGTTTCTCATTCACTTTGGGCAGCAGGGTTCATAAAACCTTGTGTTTGGATGCTTATTAATGAGTGCAATACCCTTCTACCAAAAACTGAGTCATTATTACCTATATTTCACACTTCAACAGTGTTCATTCCAGAAATGAAAAAAGTGGGACGCAAGGGCACCAACCAGTTCAAAAGTGGGGGTCATATAGAGAAAATAAAGACAACGGTCACAAATATCCTTACTGGTTTTTGTTATTCAATAAAATTGAAATATATTTCATCATCAGCCTCTCCTGCCATGGGCCTCTCATACTGAGAATTTTGTTCCTCATGCTTTGAGTAACCACCTCTCAAGAATTTATTTTGGACATTTTGATCAACATTTTTCCCTCCCAGTTAACTGCTTTGGAAATAAATACAGAAAGGTTTTTGCTGAAGGTTTCATCTTTACATTTTGTATCTTTGATCATTAACCATTTGATTGGTGCCCAAGCTAATCCGAATCGTTAAAACATTTCTGTCAGCAAATTACACTGATTATCATGTGCTTCTTTTATAAGAAGCACACTCGATTCAGTAAGCCAGCATGGGGTGCACTCGATTCAGCCTAAAATGAACTATAGCAATCTTTTATCATCGTATTCTTTGGACATTTTTACATGCCTTCAGGTGCCATAGAGGCAATTTTCTAGTGCCAAGGATTAAAAATAAGGGTCATGGGAGCAATTGCACATCCTAGAATTAACACTTGTTTCATCAACTTGAGTTTAGGTTTGTGGTAAAGTCAGTTCCCTGTGTGCTGTTGGCTGCAGTGCCATTCAACTTTGTATATGGATGTATCTTGAGAAGTACAAGACTCCTCTATCAAAAGTTGGTCACAGTGGCTTATTTTCTTACCTAATTTTCATTTGAGTAAGTTTGGCAGGGAATTAATATATCGCTAAAGATGGGGTGATAGGACATTTGGTGCTTGATGAACATATTTTTAGTGTTCTAAATTTTTATGAATAAATGAGATTTAAGTTGTAACAAATATTTTTTTTTTCTTTCTAAGGTTTGATGCATTTGATGATGGCAAAAGTTGTAGCATACTGTTATTATTTATCTAAATCGAACTTTTGCACAATCAAATTTTAGTATCATAGGAGTATGAAGACTAAATGAAACCAATATTTTTATATTGTTTTTTCAAAGAAGAAAGCAGTAGTTTCATTAAACAATAGTTCTATTAAACAGTGAGATTTCATGACAAAAATGCATAGATTTTAGGCATTTCACTACCAAGTGTAAGGAATTTCATCAGTCAGGACTTGAAACAATGTTAGTTTCCTTGTTGTGTGCATCTGTCAGACACAATAGGCTTGCCATGAACTTTGAACTGCTTTAAATGAATAAAGCTGATTCATTCTGTTCTCTGTAACCTGATACATCCGTGTGGAATTCGGTCATTTATCAGAGGGAATAATTGAATTTTACATAGCATACTCAAAAAATACCTGCTGTTAGTCTGTTTTTCACTTGTCACCTTGGCATGTCATGAAATAACTTGCAATCACAACAGGGACAGGCTATATTATATGTGTATTTTATCAAGCTTTTCTTTTGAAAACAAATCCATGGGTATTTAATTTTATGGTTGTAAGCTTCTTTTAATGCATTGAACATAATAATATGTGTGCAAAGTTAGGTATGGTGTAAACTGATAGCCATCTTTTCATTTGTTCATATTAGGAAATATACTTAGCTGCCTAAGATGTGCATCCAACTGTTAACAGTATTGAACCAGATCTGTGGTCACATAATATGTCAACAGATCTGGGTCTATGATGTTTGCTTAAAATCATCACTGATGTTACATGTAGAATGAACAGCACAGACCCTTATCTGCCAAGGCATAATGTGGCCTCAGGTCAGGGTTTATGCTGTTTGCTTGAATTCATAGGTAACATGTAGAAGGAATAGCATAGATTCTGATCTGCCAGTGCATCATGCAACCTCGGAACCTGACCGTGCAACCTCAGAGCCTGATAAATCAGACCAAACTATGCACTGGCAGATTAGGGTCTATGCTGTTTGCTTAAAATCGTAAGTAACATTACATGTACATGTAGAAGGAACAGCATATATCCTTATCTGCCAGTGCATAGTTTGGTCTGATTTGTCAGGTTCTATGCTATTTGCTTAAAATCATAGGTAAACATTAGATGTAGAAGGAACAGCATAGACCCTTATCTGCCAGTGCATAATATGGCCTCAGATCAGGGTCTATGCTGTTTGCTTAAGATCATAGGTAACATTACATGTAGAAAGAACAGCATAGACCCTTATCTGCCAGTGCATAATATGGCCTCAGATCAGGGTCTATGCTGTTTGCTTAAGATCATAGGTAACTTTACATCTAGAAAGAACAGCTTAGACCCTTATCTGCCAGATAAACAGTACATACATTTTATCGTGATAGGTGTAACTACTGATTGCCAGTTGATTAAAGGTTATGCAAGACAGATCAGCTTTGACGCTCAATATCTTGGACCCTTTTTCACCTACATGAATGACAATTGGTAGGTGGATGCATCTTGAAAAATTAACTCAACCATAGCAAGGCTTGATCACTGTGATCTAATTTTCACACTTGAGTAACTTTTATATTTTCAGGTATTTGTTCATTATACATTCATGAGTAACTCGACCATAAAGTAGGTGACATCATTTTCATGTTTGAGTGACTTAAAGATTTTCAACTTTCATTCATGACATCTTCAGTATCTTGGAACTATTTCATCTGCAGATGAAAGTTGATATTTTGATGCATTTCAACAAGTTTAACTCTGCTATACTCAAACTAGGTCCTTGCAACCTACAGTAATCTTCATGCTTGTATTTTCAGCCATTTATTTGTTACATTCTGTCTATCTTTGATTCTGTTACATCTAGACTAATCAAACTTTTTTTCAGCCCTACACTGATGAATCTTTGTTGATTCATCTTATTGAGTAGTGTAGTGCAGTAATATTTCCTACCTCAACATGGTGGTTTGGTCCTTAGCTGAGACTCATAACCAGTGTGTAATGAGTTCACATCCTGTCCAGACCAGTCTGAATCGGCTGTCATGGCCTATCTCTTTGCAAGGCTCTCAGCTCTCTTTACCTCAGCTTCAAGGGGCCCCAGGTGGCCGAGTGGTCTAAGGTTATCCCATTTACAGATCATTCACACATCTCACCTCTGTCCACATGAGTTCGAGTCTCAGCTTGACCAACACGGGTATGTGAAAAATATTACCAGTAGCTTCCCATGAGTCAGTGGTTCTTTCCGAGGTGTACCTGGGTTCTTCCTCCACTGAATATACTGGCCACCATATATAGCCTATCATGTGCTGAAAAATGACATTAAGCCCCACAAAAACTAACAAAAAACCTCGGCATCAATTCTCCAAACCAGTCTGTGTATTGTCAGTTACTCCTAATGTGCTCCTTAGATCTAAATCAGACGCCCAGTTTTTTTAATTCAAATATTAATTTAATGTATTCAGATAGAATTTGAACATTTATCAGTGTTAATAAAACTATCAAATCCATCCTTGTTTCTTTGTCTGCTATTATATTTATTGATACCCCACACACCTTGCCAAGTTGCATTGAAAACAATGTGAACTCGGTAATAAAAATCTAATTAAATGACATTTTGATGTCTTGAGTAAATTTCTTGAGTATTCAGACTAAAAATCAAATTAATGTAGGTGTTGTTTTCCCTGTTTATCTTCTAGCTCGGTACAACAGTAAACATTTCTTTAGTACTGAAGATGGACTATAGGTAAAAAGGGCAGAAACTTTATTACCTGTTAAGTTAAATGCATGTACTATTTGAAAATTTTCACAGGGAAGTGATTAGTGCACAGTTAAAATCAAATGGACATGTGGCCAATTTAATTTAATTCATTTACGTTGATTCAGGCCTCCAGAATTTGTCATATATATTGGACATGTCTGACGAAATTGACTTTTTGACCAACTATAAATTGCCTAAATCTGACACTGGGAGTTACTGCTAAGCCATGCAAAACTTTACTATTGATAAATAATTGTTTTAACTGAAATCCATTCACAGGTATTGACCTTAAGTTGTATGTTAGATGTACACTGCAATAGGTGTGAAATATCCTTGGGGCTTCTGGTCACACTATATCATTTAACCTCTACCAGAGCCAGGTACCAGGGAAAAGTTCTGCCACAACCAAATTTTTGAGTAGAGCATTAGGGTTCATGCATAAAGAGAGATTCCCAACAAGCAGTTAAATAATTTCCCAAAAAAAATAGGAAAGAAAAGTGAAATAATACCTGCACAAATTAAAATATGTGCTGGTAACTATGTGGCTTTGTACTAATCCACAGCTCAAACAGAGTTGCAAGCTTTATTGAAACAGCAAACTCCTCAAACCCTACAGCTTAAATGGTCAAGTTCCAAAGTCTAGTCAACTGGCGCATGTACATGATACATGTACATGTAGTGATATGATGCTGACATCTGCATTACTGAATTTTAAGAAAAGAAAGAAAAGGATAGTGTTCGATTTTAAGCGTATTTGTAATTCCATAACTGTGTAATGACTTCAGAACTTGAATAAAAGATCAAATGTGTAAATATATTGGAGTTAACTTTCTGAGGTAAGATGTTTGGGTGGGGTGAGAGTGGTAATGGTATACAGGACTGACTTCAACTGTTCCTGGCAGAACAATTGGCCAGCAACAGTTCAAAAAACTTTCAGAGCTCAAGTCACTTGATTAGAACATAAAATATGATCAAGACTTTTTGTTGACTTTGATATGACCCCTAGTCTATACCATGTTCTTCATCAGCTTGCCCTGTTACATGTTATCTTTTCAAGAGTGCCTGAATGACAGTGAATAGAAATGGCAATGCTGTGAGCAATGTAACTATTCATGATTTTGATATGATGATTGCCTTGTGAGTTGGAGTTTGAATTTCAGGTGATTTAGCAGGTTTACTGTTGTTCCCTTGTGAACTAATTCAGCATTGCATAGTTTACATTTCACCTTATTTTATTCTTTTATGAAATACTCACAGGATAAACAAATAAATATTGAAGTACCAATTTTCTATTCAAATATTGATAAAAAAAAGTATTTTGATTCAAATGTTCGGTTATTTGTTTCAAGTCTAGTGCTCTTTTTGGTGAGGGAATTGTGTTCATGAGTAAACACCTTGTTTTTTCCCCTTGCCCTTCACTTAAAATCAAGATTTAAGATCCACAACAACCACCACATTTGATTCTCATAGACTTGTGTGGCCACAGGCATACAGTTTAAGGCTTCAAGTTATTAAACCTAAAAAGTGTATAAAATGTGGACTCAGTTATTAAACCTAAAAAGTGTATAAAATATGGCCTCAATTAAACCTAAAAAGTGTATAAAATATGGCCTCATTTAAACCTAAAAAGTGTATAAAATATGGCCTCAGTTATACCAAAAATATATAATATATGGCCTCAGTTATTAAACCTAAAAGGTGTATAAAATGTAGCCTCAATTAAACCTAAAAAAGTGTATAAATATGGCCTCAATTATTAAACTTAAAAAGTGTATAAAATGTGGCTTCAATTAAACCTAAAAGTATATAAAATATGGCCTCAGTTATTAAACCTAAAAAGTTTATAAAATATGGCCTGTTATCAAACTTAAAAAGTGTATAAAATGTGGCCTCAATTAAACCTAAAAGTATATAAAATATGGCTTCAGTTATTAAACCTAAAAAGTTTATAAAATATGGCCTCAATTAAACCTAAAAAGTGTATAAAATGTGGCCTCAGTTATTAAAGCTAAAAAGTGTATAAAATGTGGCCTCAGTTGAACCTAAAAAAGTATAAAATATGGCCTCAGTTATTAAACCTAAAAAGTGTATAAAATATGGCTGCAATTTTTAAACCTAAAAAGTGTATAAAATATGGCCTCGGTTAATAAACATGACCATGTAAACATTTTGAAAAATATGTCATAACCAATTGCTTTTTTTGTATGCACTGTTCCTTTTACTTTTTTCTCCTTTCAGCTGAAGAAACTACAAGAGAAGTTAAAGAAATGTCAAGTGGATGTTGAAGCAACACATGATAAATATCAGGCAGCCCTAAATGATCTAAACAGTTACAACCCTAAATACATAGAAGACATGAATGAGGTGGGTTTATTATTTAAATTGTTAATTACGTAGTTTACTCTTGTGTCCAGCTTTGCTGGATGATGAATTTTATTGCAGTTATTGAATAAGCATCTCTTACTACGGATGTAAAAATTTCACTTGCATTGCATATACATGTATATATGAATGTTTTACTTTGATAATTTATACAAAAAATGAAAAGAAAAAAAGAAAAATTTAAAGGAAAAATGAAGCTTAAAATAAAATTGTTCATCTAAACTTAAGAAATAAAGCTGCTTAAGTTTATATTAATTTTTAAAAGCGATTTTATCAAACATTCTTAAAGCTGCATTCCCTAAAAACAAATTTGAAAATTGAAATAATGGCACAACTTGATTTTGTGGCTTTCCAGAAGAGTATTGGTGAAAGTACTTTGAACACAGGTACACCAAAGTCAGGAAAGAAAGGGGGAATCTGACTGGGGACCTAAAACATCAAGTAGATGATTTAGCATGTAAATAAGGTGGAGTGTTCCCATTATATTGTTCATCATGCACTCATGTCAGCAAACTAATAACAAGGCTTATGGAACTGTATACTGTCATTCCATAATTAACTCTAGGGTTGGCAAAGCACAGTGTACTGATCACGTTCTCTCACTATCTAAGTGAAGTGTCAACTTAGATGATTTGTGCCCAGCCTAAAATCTGATTTAACTATAAAAGTGTACCATATGTTGGTTTGTATAACACGCACACTATTTTGGACCCAGCATGAGGCGAAAAACTTTTTTCTCTCATATATCGAGCATGTGATATCCTTCATGGCAAAGTTTTGATGAGTTCACTATGTTTTCATCGTGAAACAACATTCTGCTATTTTGGATAGTGCACTGATCATCATTTGTTACATGACATTTGATTGGTTTACAATAAAACTGCTTGACTGTTTTTCTGTTCTTTTCTGTCAGTGCTTTTTACTTGTATGTAGCTATGATGGTTAGCTTGTCATCTCAGTGTACGAGTTTCTTACATGGCCCATGTTGATATTTTGTCTGACAATATTCATTTATATTCAAGATTGAACACAAGATGCTCTATGAAAGTTCAGGTCCAGTATTTATATTTATTTGGACTAGCATGACACCTCTAAAATATACATGTATCTCAGTGTCCAAGCTAGAAGTTTCCCGCATAATGCATCGTAAATATGTTGGGTACTGGGTACATCAAAGATTTAGCAGGCACAGATTACTTTTGGAAACACGACACCGAGTCATTGAAGCACCATTGATCAATGTGATAGTCACAAGGAAGTATCAAACAATGTGATTTAAGATGAGAAATAAAACAAATAACCAAGTTGATTTTCCAAAAGAAGAGTTAATCAGTTGCAGAGTTTGATGTAGTAACTTAATGTTAGCTTCACAATATGTATTGATGTTACTGTAATGCTGTATTTTGCACAGCTTAAAAGTATTCATGACAGAGTAGATGAACAAGTTACCAGTCTCTCATGTATTTCCAGTTAGGTCACAGTACGAAAACTACACAATGATGTGAATTGAAACGAGTTTAGTAATATAAGCTATGAAGGAAAAGGACCATTGAGGTTTGTAAACCTTATTTATTTTTGAAACAAGGCCAGTAAATAGTGTAGTTACAATGCCACAAATTAAATATTTCACAGGAAGTGAATGTGATGTGTGTTGGCAGCAGTACCGTGATCCTCTCATCAGATTGACCTGGAAATTGTTTGAATTATTTGTTCTACGGTAAAGCGCGCACCCTGTCCTTAAAATAAGAAAAATAGGTATAAAAAGTGCATGTTATACATACCAAAATACGGTAATAGATCCAGCCAAAAATCAAGACATGTGAACAAAGTGCTTGTTTACAATTTTGGGAAAGTGAGACTTGAAATCAAAACCGCCTTATTACTGTGTATAAGTAATATTTTTAGAGCACAGCACAAGGGTTTTTTAAAAACTAAACAAGCCAAAATGTATGATCTGGGGGTGGTGGATTTTGGTGGTAAGACCTTTGTTAGACATTGTTAGGTGCTGCAAAACAAACATGCTTGTACTATTAGTTAAAAATGAATTTTGGAAAGTAATGTAGCTTTAATACATTGTATTGTCGAAATTCTGTTTGCATTAAATATTTGGAGAAAACTGCCAACAGTGACAACGGTAATGATGATGATGATTATGATTATGATGGTGATGACTGATGGCAGGGATGATGGTGATGACAATGATGCCATATGTGGTGGTGGTGATACTAATGAATTTATTCTTCTAATGATTTGATTCAAAAACTTTTGTATTGGTATACTCTTACTACATTTTGCATTTAATTCATTAAAGTATGCATGATTTTTGCCAGGTTAAATTTAGACAACTTTATTTTTTCAACACAGGTATTTCATAAATCTCAAGACTTTGAGAGAAAGCGTATAGAATTCTTCAAGAAAGTGATGTTTGACATTCACCAGTGCTTAGATCTCTCTGTTGAACCTAGGTAAGTGAGATTCAAGAACCAGATACCGTATATACTATCATATAAGCTGGATCCAAATGCAAACAACATAGACCCTGATCTGCCATATCATAATGCGCCTGCAGATCAGGGTCTATGTTGTTTGTTCTACTGATTAGTCCTTACAAACTGCATAGACCCAGATCTGTCAGTGCATTATGCGACGGCAGATCTGGGTCTATGCAGTTTTTTGCAGTTGGTATTAGCTTATACATGAGTATATACGGTATTACTGTACATATAATATAATGAAAAAGCAAGTAATATTGCAGAGATTAAAACATTTGATCTTTTTTCTCATCTGCTACAGCATGTTAAGACATGAGTGCTGCATTTCCAGCAGTGAAGGCATTAAGATTTTATGTTAAATGTTTTGTGTCCAAGATTTTGAAAGTCTGTAACATGGGGGATACATCATTGCACAGGTCACAGGTGAGACACTACATTCTAAGTCTGTAACATGGGGAATACATCATAGCACAGGTCACAGGTGAGACATCACATTCAATGGAAACTTTATTGTCAAGACCATGTTAGTGGGAAGTGGGACATGTCAGTCACTTTTCTGGCTGTGACATAAACAGTTTGTTGAGGTTTTGGTTAAAGTTTTCCAGTACCATACATTTCCTAAAACACCTTGATAGAGTCTCATCATTGTTGACACAAATGGCGATGAAGCTGAGACGTTTCATTTTGCGAGACGTGCTTGTCCCTTTGACCTTGGGGTGAAGGTTACAGTCAGAAAATCTGCATTAAGGACAATTCATTCTGCAATGTGCTTCTCATCGCTTTGACCTTTTGGTGAAGATCACAGTCATATAAAATTTAGGTTTTGGTTAAGTTTTTTGTTTGTACTTGGAATGGGTCATTATGAAACTAAGATGATTCATTCTGCACCACACTTGCCTGCCCGTTTCACCTTGAAGTCAAGGTCACAGTCGTAGAAAATTTGTTTTGAAGTTGTTGCTAAAGTATTTTAATTTTCTTGGATATCCTAAAACCCTTGATGGGTTTGGTCATACTTTGGATGAATTATTATGAAAGTAAGATAGCATTTTGTGACATATTTGCTCAACCTTTTTACCTTGGAGTCAAGGTCAGATTTTTACAGCACTGTGGGCTCGACATGCAGGCCCTGCTTTCTTATTCATTTCTGATCATTCAGCCCTTTTCAGTTTCTCAAATGGAATCTTTGAAAATCTTTTGAAGAAATGTTAATATGTTGTATAGAAGTATTATTGTAGAGCCTAAAGAAAAATTAATGCCATTGAAGGATTGTATTTATTAAAAGCATCAAAGGAAGTTAATCACCTCTTCTAATGGACAATAAAATGCTTCTTTGCTAAGGCGTGAAAAGTTACTGCCCTTTACCTGGCTGCCAGGTGTTGTGCATTTAAGATAGTACATTGATCCAATCGACCTCTCAGCCTAGTGTGGCGACTGTCAGTCATCTAGCATATAATAGAAATTCCTTTGACTCATCGACCAATCTTATCACCCAGCTTTGTGTTTACTTAACATTGTTTCTCCACATGTGTGTCAATCAAGTGGTCTGTCAGGAGCCTGGTGGGTCACCTATGCGGGATGTACTGTACAACATACACAATTTGATACCTCTTTAACTTCAACACCTCCTTAATTTTCATACAATTTTCACAATATACTTAAAAGTCTTCTGCCAGTTGCCATGACATTTTTGAAGCAGAAATGTTGCCATGACGTTTTTGAAGCAGAAATATGCTGATTTTAAAGAAACAGCTATATTAATTAGTGTGCAGAACATTTGCTTCACATCTGAGAGGTCAGTAATTTCACATCAATTGAAATTGTGCTTATTGAAAATTTGTAAACAGGAATAGATACATTAGTGCGTGAATTGTGGCTTTTACCATTTCTTTGTACCGTATATACTTGCTTAAAAGTCCAGTCCAACTGCAAACTGCACAGACCCAGATATGGGTTTCTGCAGTTTGTTAGGAGTAATCAGTAGAACAAACAACATAGACCCTGATTAGGTTTTAAGAACATTTATACTAATGATCTTGCATGGAAAGAAACATCTAATTTTAAGTGCAATGACTAAATTTATCAACATGATGATTTTGCAAGCCCTTCTCATTGCTTTTGAATGTTACACTGTATGTTAGATTCATTTGCACTACAAAGACTTTTTCAGTCCTACCTTTGTTTTCCAAAATTAAGGAGTAGCTATCTGTGTTCAGCTAGCAGCTTTTAATTTGATTGAAAGCTGGCAATTTCATAATGAGAAAATGATAGATTTTAGGGCAAAACAATATTTGATGTCTGATAGTCATCTCAAGAGTGGCAGGCTAACCTACACCAATCATGTTATGCAGCTTTCCTTTCTTCATAAAATGAAAGACTGCAGATTTTTTTCACACATCCAGTATTATTTAAATTGATACAGTCAAAAAATTAAAAGGTAAAAGTATTCCAGTTTGGGTAATAAGTAAAAACTGCAGCAGACAACTGTATCAGTGGAAAATTATGTACATTTGGCACTGTTTTCTTTAGTTCATTGTGGCGAATGACTTCTACTGGTAGCCAGTTATACTTAACTGATGCACCTTTGAAATCAATGAAAAATCAGAATGGCCTACCGGTCAGATCCACAATGATTTGCAGAATTTAAAATCATGAATCTAAATATCTTGACCCTCCAGTTTTCCAGATACCATATTTTAAAAATTTTGTACTAATGTTCAGTAGTACTGCAATTCATGTAATTTTGTGTACCCTTAAATTATTCATTCACAGTTGTTCCATAAAAATCATATTTATTTTTTGTACTCAAATTTTTCGTACATAGAAGTTTATTTTATAATTGAAAATGTTTTATTTTTCCTACAATGAAAGTCTGAAATCTAAAGATTTATGTGTTTAAGAATTAAAGTATACATATACATGTACAAACGGCTAAAATAAAGCAGATCTTTACTGAAAATCTGTTCTATGCGTCATTTATTTTTTGCCTGACATTTTTATGTATATTTAAGATTTCCTCTCCAATACCAGTGTGTACAAAAAGGTACTAGCTGATTTCAGTACAGTATACATTAAACTGAAATTACTACAATAACTTTGGCCTTTTTGTACATCTAAATCATCAGATATAGATCTTTCTAATCATATTAAAATAATACATGCCAGTCCTTTCATAGAAAGCTGAATTTGGATGAAGTGTTAACAGATATTTACAGGACTTCAAATCTTTATACAAATCATAATGAAATGGTCTCCCTTATTATAACATACTGGTACCTGCCAACCGTTACACTTTTGGTGTAATCATTCTACTTTTTTTCACCTAATTACGTCTTACGCTCGCCTGTAAATGGATTATACTTTTTTGGTACATTAAAAAAAAGTTATAAAAAATTGTTTGTCATTTTTATTATCATCTCTTTAATCCCACACATCATATAAATCTGAGAATATTCTATTAAAAAAAAGACTGCTGCATAAGAATAGCGTAAGAGTACATTTGTCATAGACCTCCATGTACTTTCCTTATTTTCTGTTTATAGCAGCTGTACATGTGTATATGACACATTTCCAATAAAACAAATGGGTTTCTTCAATTTGATAATTTGTCTCACAGATTCATTATATTAATACACAAAAATTGCTAATGGATCATTCTATACTTAAAAAACTTGGAACAGATGTTAAGTGAAACAGGCTTTATTAATGTGACTCAAGGATGTTATATAACTGAAAAATGTTAAAGAAGAGGGATCTTTTTAAACTTGAAAACATGTTGGATCAGAAAAAAGACAAATCAATAGTGCTTTACAAATTTAGAAAGAAGAACATGAGAGGGGTAATACAGCACTCAGGTTGAACACATGGTAATGGTCATTGAAGAATTTGTGGAGTTGACTTTACGATCACTTAGCGAAAGTTAGACATGTAGACTAGTTAAAGTGTGTGTTGTGTATATATATAATTTGTCAATATGTTTTGTGGTTTGTATTCTGGTATGTACTAATCCACATGGATTTTGCCAATTTGTGACAAGAACTTTAACCAGCTTCAGATCCAGGTTAGAAAAACTAAATGTAGATTTTTCATAAAGTTTGTTGTAATTATGATGTGTAATATATAGATTACACATTTTATGCTCAGATTATGCTTTTTTGCCACTTAGGTTATGCTTATGCCTCTGTAGGGGTTGGCAGGTATGTTATAAGTGAGTTGGTGCCTTAATTCACAATGTCATGATGATTCTGTACACATGAGCTTTGTGTTATGGAAATCAAAGTCCCTTGCAGGTGAAAACAAATAGGGAAACAATCACAACCTAATGAATTAGCTTGTATGTTCCATTTGAATGGTGATTTTTTTAGTATAAATGTGTAAAGCTTGTGTGAATTGACAACAGTACACATCTACAATCTCAAGCTAAGTGATCATTCTTGGGATTAAACAAAGTGAAGTTCATGTGGACATAAATATTGTGAATATTTAAATATAAATTATATATCTTTCAAAATGGAGCATAGTATGTATTTTGTGTATTTTCCATTTACTGTTTTATTACTGTTTTCTTTTTGACAAAAGCTTCATCTAAAGAGGACATTTAAAGTAAGGTACATTGAGCAAAATGGCATAAGAAGGGCAGAAACCTCTCTTTCATAACAAGGCATATTTTATTTGACTCACTGGTTGTAAAAATAATAATTTGATGATGGAATCCCTAGGTCCGTGTCATAGTTATCTGTTTTCGAACTACATGTAATCTATTCAAATATACACACATATGTAAGCAAATTCAGATAACATATTTTACTAGTGTATGACGCTTTAAGCACAATTAATGCTGGCAATCCTGTAGATATTTTGTAGTCCTTCTCTATGTTGGGTCCTTTAATTTCTGAGCACATGATCTCTTCCCAAAAATGATAACTAATTTTTGCACACAAATTATTTGTCATACTTTAGGGAAAATATATTTTTTTTAAAGAAGCACAAAAAATTGCATGAAATACAATACATACAATTTCCAGACACTAAGTACATTTCTTTTAAGGTGACGAAGGAATAAGAAAACTAGAATGTAAACTGAGGAATGTTTTACCCATACTCGGAAATGGGTGATTGAAAAGAGAGCTGTCAAACCTTAAAACTGTTTTAATTACCCTAATAATAGAGTTCCTCCAACCCTCACAGCCGCTTCTATCATTCTAGTGTCAGAGAGGGCCATAGACCAGCAGGTAATCAAATCTGAAGGATGTTATTGCTCCGAGGAATCACCATATTCTCACCACTGAATCCTTATCTAAACAGTATCTTGTCGCGAACTACTGTATATACTGTTACGACCCTATGGCTCAAACAAACGTAACAAAAAGAAAGTGAAACCAACAATGTTTGTAAAAATCAACAAACAATTTATTTTAAATAAATAATGTGAAAATCAAAATACACTTACAGTTTCGTGTATTAAAATCCAAATAATCCAACAATTATTAGTGTCCTAATCACAAGTCCTGTATATATAGAAACCATAAAATGTTCCAAATGAATGAATGTTCTAAGTTAATGAATGTTCCAAATGAATCTTCGTAATGAACGAATGTTCCGAAAGAATGAGTCTTCGTAATGAACGAATGTTCTAAATAAATATGTCTTTGTAATGAACGAATGTTCCGAATAGATGATGGTTCCAAATGAATTAGTCTGGATTGTCATGATGTTCCAACGATAATATGATCCAGGTACCAGATAGCTCTGTTGAATGGTCCAATAAATAATTCCTTTCGAATCATCTATACAGCATAGCATCACATTATGATTCCAGCTCGGCTATTATTTCAAACGATCTGATGATTCCAAAAAGCTGATCATAAAAAAAACAGTTCTTTTCAACTCAAGATCTAAAATGAAATGAAATTAATTAGTATTTCTAGGTCTTTTATACAACTTGCAAATGGCACATTTCACAAAAGGGAAACTTGTCATTATAATAACCCAGAATGCAATCTTAAATGCATCTATTTCATCAGATAGTGTAAACAACTCTGACCGTGAACAAAAGGTCAGTAAACATATTGTTATTTTGAGTTAATAGTACAACTAAACCCAGCTTAAATATGACTCACTATTTGACACAACTTTAAAGTAGAGTCATAGGCCAAAAGTTTAAGCACATTATAGATTCCATATACATAATTCCGTAACAATACTCATGTATAAGCCGATACCAACTGCAAACTGCATAGACCCAGATCTGCCGTCGCATAATGCATAGACTCTGATCTGCAGGCACATTATGCAATGGCAGATCAAGGTCTATGTTGTTTGCATTTGGATCCAGCTTATACGCGTGTATATACGGTAGTACGTGCCAAAATAATTTTACTTTCAGCATATACTGCATTAAGAATTAAACTATGCAAATCAGCTTGATTAAAACACCCTTCATTGTAAAGTGATTCTGGATAATAATGTGCTAGCACTGAAGACTCTGTGACCAAAATTAAACAATTGTACTTGAATTGGTCTATCATCAAATGTATGACAGTGGGGGTTGAAAGAAGCTTAGTATTATGTATCATTATTTCCTTTTCAAAACATTATTTGACGGAATTAAATGCAGAAATGGCAAAATGCTATTTACCTGAACTAAAATTAATATTATATGTTTGATAGGTGTTTTGTTTATATTTCAATCATTCTCGCTCTACTGTGGTTTGGTACATAATGTGGTCTTCAGTTATGGACCCCAGCATCTGTATAACAATGAGGGAGATCTGTATTTCTTCTCCAATGTAGAGGCCATACAATTTTCAGGACTAAGGCCCATCAGTTTTGTTTATCATTGCTGTTATTTTGACTCATTGGGCACATGTGCAAAATAAGAAATGTCCCTCTTACCGATAAAGGTAACTCCATTGGAAACATGCATCTAACTAGACCTTTTTGCACATTTGTCTTCAAAGAACTGCCACTAGTATTCTTTATTTGTAAAAGAAAATACCAAAACAGTATCATTTAGGGATATTAATTTTTTAGACAAGATATTTGGGAAATGAAATTTTTTATTTGCACGCAAATTATCCGGACATCATTTAAAAGTAATTATTTGTAATGTCTGAAAAATTGGTATTAATGATGCAATGACTTGTAGAAAGTGACACCCATTGTACAGGTTTTTGTATTACATCCAGGGTCTGAAACCTTGGTTGATATCTATTCATTGTTGTCATGCTCACCTTGGTGGAAGCTCAGTATAGTGATCACATTGGCATCCATGTGCATGTCTATCCATCCGTGTACACCCAAGATTAATCTCAATGTTAAAGTTTTTTTAGAATAAGCTCAATGTTCAGGGTTTTTACTTTCATTTTATGCATGTCTTTTCTTGTTATATAAAATTCAGGCTTGACAAAAAGGGGGTCTCTTGTTGTGAAACAGCATACATTTTCAAGGAGTCCCATGATCTGAGCATGTATTTTATGTTTCAGGTTCTCACAAATTTATCAAGATCTCCACAGCACAATTAGTAACTGTGATGCTGACGGTGATCTCAGCTGGTGGTCATCCAATCATGGAGCAGATATGGCCATGAACTGGCCCACATTTGAGGTTAGTGTAAATATTTGTACAGTGTATTAAGAATAATAACACCAATTATCCATATAACATACACCAATTTGGAGATCATAAAACTCGGAGTTTGAGTTTGAGATTGAGTTTTACTTTCAACCAATTGAAAGGGGTGTTATTAAAGTAAAGTCCTTTGTGATTGACTGAAACAAAATCTTTAGCTCAAACCAAGCTCATAAGTTTTATAATCTCCAGGCTTGGACTTTCACTCATTCTGACCAATAGAATGTCCTTGGAGCTACATAGTTTTTTCATTTTTTTAAATATATAATTGTCATTTGTCAGATCATCATTTAACCAACCCATGTCATTGATTCCTAGGAGCATTAGTAACCAACATGATTGTATCCTTGAATAATACAGTGATCCTTTGCTATAATGCTGTTCAGGGGAGTCATAAAAGTGTACCATATTTTATATTAAATTGCCTTATACTGGGGTACATTACACATTGTATAACTAACCTAATACTGGGATACATTAAACATTGTATAACTTGCCTTATACTGGAGTACATTACACATTGTATAACTTGCATAATACTGGGGTACATTACATATTGTATAACTTGCCTAATACTGGGGTACATTACACATCGTATAACTTGCCTTATACTGGGGTATATTACACATCATATAACTTGGCTAATACTGGGGTACATTAAACATCATATAACTTGCCTTATACTGGGGTACATTACACATCATATAACTTGCCTAATACTGGAGTACATTACACATCATATAACTTGCCTTATACTGGGGTACATTACACATCGTATAACTTGGCTTATACTGGGGTACATTACACATCGTATAACTTGCCTTATACTGGGGTACATTACACATTGTATAACTTTCCTAATACTGGAGTACATTACACATCATATAACTTGCCTTATACTGGGGTACAATACACATCGTATAACTTGCCTTATACTGGGGTACATTACACATTGTATAACTTTCCTAATACTGGAGTACATTACACATCATATAACTTGCCTTATACTGGGGTACATTACACATTGTATAACTTGCCTTATACTGGGGTACAATACACATCATATAACTTGCCTAATACTGGGGTACATTACACATCGTATAACTTGCCTAATACTGGGGTACATTACACATTGTAAAACTTGCCTAATACTGGGGTACATTACATGTTGTATAACTAGCATATAATGATATCCATGAACATACCTGCCCGATAAAAGGGACTGTATTATACTGAGACACTTTGCTCTACAGATAGTACGTACTTCTGAGAGAGTGACAGGTGTAAGATATAGAGATATTTTGCATTTTAAACATGCATAATGGAGAGAATGTTGGCATACATGTACCTCTATGTCGCTTTCATGCACTGTGGCTGAAATTTCTTTACATATTATTCTTCTGGAAATTGTACATGATCTAAGCACAGAGCTGACCAAAATGGACGCTCATACATGCTCGAAAAATCAGTCTGAATTAGTCCAAAGTAAACTAACTTTGGCAGCTATTAAAATAGGGAAAACGAATTTTGCCAGAGTAGGCAATACCAGCTTCTGAAAGTGCAATGAATAAATTACAAAATATATAACAAGTAAAGAAAGTTATTGGCTTGTTTTTTTACAATTTATCCAGGATGTGAAAATGACTAAGTGAAGCTAGCAGTTTTTTTTATAGGTGCACATCTGAAGTAAGACCAAGCTATATACTCTATAACCCAAATTACACCCGTCAATCATACACCAAAATAAAGGGAATTAAAAGTTCTTGTAACAATTCCTAAGATATACAATGTCTCTTTCAAATAGCCAGGATAACCAGTGAGGAAAGCCTGGGGAATTCTTTTTCTTTTAAAAATATAACCCTATGCAAAATAAAAAACTGTAGAGCGCCACATAGAGAGGGACTAATCTAAGACTGTTATAATGAGGCACCTAATAGTCAGGGATTAATGTAGAACTGTGTGATACAGAGTTACATTATAGAGAGGGACCACTGTTGGACTGTGTTCTACTGAAACACTATAGTGAGGGACTAATTTATTAATTATTCTAGGCTTCTTAAAGTGATGTTATACTGAGGCACTTTGTAGCAAAGAACTACTGTAGGATTGTGTGATACTGAGATACATTATAGTGAGGGACCATTATTGGACTGTGTTCTACTGAAACACTATAGTGAGAGACTAACTTGGGACTGTTATACTAGGCATCTTAAAGTGATGAACTACTGTAGGATTGTGTGATACTGAGGTACCTTATAGAAAGGGGCTACTGTATGCCCATGTTATCTTTAGGTACCATGTGGAGAAGGACTACTGTAGGACCATGTTATACTGGGACATCATATAGTGACAGACTACTGTAATACCATGTTATGCTATATTTCCTTGTAGTGAGGGGCTACTGTATGTCTGTTAGAATGAGGTACCTTATAGCAAGAGACTACTGTAGGACTGTGTTATACTGAGGCACCTTATAGCAAGGGACTCCTGTTGGACAGTGTTATACTGAGGCATTTGTAGCACAGAACTACTGTAGGACTGTGTTATACTGAGGCACTGTAGGACTGTTATACTGAGGTACCTTATAGCAAGTAACTCCTGTAGAACTGTGTTATACTGAGGCACCTTATAGTGATGGACTATGTGGGACTGTTATACTGAGGCATATTAGCAAGGGACTACTGTAGGACCATGTTACACTGAGGCACTTTGTAGCACAGAACTACTGTAGGACCATGTTATACTGAGGCATTTTGTAGCAAAGAACTACTATTGGACCATGTTACACTGAGGCACTTTGTAGCACAGAACTGCTGTGGGACCATGTTACATTGAGGCACTTTCTAGCACAGAACTACTGTAGGACCATGTTACACTGAGGCACTTTCTAGCACAGAACTACTGTAGGACCATATTACACTGATGCACTTTGTAGCAAAGAACTGCTATAGGACCATGTTACACTGAGGCACTTTGTAGCACAGAACTACTGTAGGACCATGTTATACTGAGGCCCCTTATACACCTTATAGCGAGAGACTACTATACTAAGAATTCACTTTTATTGCTAGGGTACCAATTTTTATGTATTTCATGGTTGCTTCCAGCCAAGAACTTAAGGACCCACAAACTGTGATTCATTGATGAAGTCCTCATCCTATCATCCATTAGTTGAAGCCTAAAAAAATGGCATTTTTTGCCAGAGAATGAAAATTGATACCCATGAAAGTAAGGTAATTAACTGTAGTCAGTCTTTCAGACAGAGACTTTTACATCCCAATATGTTGTAGTTTTAGGGCAAGTTGTTGTTATTACTATTGTTCTTTGAATAGTTAAACTATGATATTCTATGACAGTTCTTAGATGTATTGTTGAAATATTTTTCATTCCTTGTAATCTAGGTTTAAATTGAGAAAAAAAAAACCAAAGACCACTGAATCTGCCGTAACACTATATCTTCAATATCAAAGGACTGTGTGAAAGTTGCTCCAGATTATTTGCTGAGATCCTAACAAGGAGTGTATGAAAATAGCACAGATGATTTGCTGTGACCCTAACAAGACCTGTAACCTTCATTAATATTATCATATATACTCGCGTATAATCCAGGTCCAAGTGCAAACAACATAGACCCTGATCTGCCGTCACATAATGCAGATGCAGATCAGGGTCTATGTTGTTTGTTCTACTGATTAGTCCTTACAAACTGCATAGACCCAGATCTGCCGGTGCATTATGCGACGGCAAATCTGGGTCTATGCAGTTTGCAGTTGGTATCGGCTTACATGCGAGTAAATATGGTAAGTAGCTAATACTAATCATATAGGCACTTAATTTCCACATCCAAGGTTCACATTAGTGATCACCCAAATGCCCAGTGATGATTTATTGCCATAGGTGGTGATTGTTTTTATCAGAAAGCCTTAATTGGGCAACTGGAAAATCTTCAGTGTTTTTATTATGCCCTGAGACGGGGGGCATGTAGCATTTGGGTTATCCATGTTTGGTTGCATCTTTGGACCGCTTTGGTTACAGTTTTTGTCAGTACTTGTAGGTTAATAACCCCTTTCTTGGTTCACTGGAATATAATATTCACTGGAATATAATATCACATGCTACCTTCTGTCAGTACCACTTCTTCCCTTGGGTCGGGCCATAGAGTCAAGAATTACAATGATGAAAACTTTGGTTAAAGTTTTTCATTACATATATTTTCATAGCCATTTAGCAGTTCACTTCATAATTGGAATATAACACCATCATATACATCCCTTCCCTCAGTACTGCTCCTGCCCCCGGGTGGGGTCATGGAGGTCAGTAAATTATAACAGGGATACATTTTAGTTACAGTTTTTCTTTTTAGCACTTATATTTCTGTAACCCCTTTCCAGTTCACTTCATATTTGAAATTTAATATCATCACATATTCCACTTTCAGTACCACTCCTGCCTTTGGGTTCTGTCCTGGGTGGGGTCATGGGATCAAGAGTTATTTTGTAGACAAATTTGTTGTTAAAGTTTCTGGTTACAGTTTTCTTAATCATTTTTATTTCCATAAACCCTTACCCAATTCACATCATGTTTAGAATATAATATCGTCACATACTCCCCTTCTCCCAGAACCACTACTGCTTCTAGTTTAGTTTTGCATTACTTTTGGTGAATTTTTTTGGCACTCTCTCTTCTGCAGTCTTGCAGTGTAATGTGTGGATTCAGCTTAGAGAGAACTAATTGTCTTGCTAAAAGTAAGTCATGATGACCTACATTTCATTCTTTAATGACTTCTTTTACCTTGGGCATATGGTCAGTGTGTCATACAACTTCAAGAGTACAATTACATGGTTTTGACTATGGATCCATTATATAGATCATGACATCAAAAGTAGATCACGGGTGCCTATATTTCATCCATCCATTACTTTGAGCTATGCTTTTATATCAGTTTCTCAAGCAATCTGTTTCTCAAGCAATCTTAATTGTAGGGTTATGTACCTTTTTATATTTGTGTGGATACTTTGTGGTATGTATGACATCATTATTCAAAAAATAGGTCTCTGTAACCTATATTTCATGCTTCATTTACTTTTCTCAGAGTTGCTTGGGATCAGAGTCTTATTGATTGTACGAGTACATGTATATCACAATTTATTGATCATGGTGATCAGAAATCAGGCAAATCCCTAATTAGATGGTGATTTTGTTTATACATATTACCCCATTTACCTCCTAGTAGCCATGGTAGCGCAGTGGGTAGCATGCTAGACTCTGGACTGAAATGGTGCAGGTTTGACTCCCACCATCAGATCAGCCCATGTGAGCTATCATTGTGTCCTTGGGCAAGGTACGTTTCTTCAATTGCCTTGGCTCTAAATAACCTACTTGTGTTGCTGTGCCATAAAAGACCAAATTAAATCATTTACCTGCATCAGCTATTTGCTGAAATTCCAATACAAAATATGCCTAGTTAATTGTGCTCCAAATGGCAAGCTATGCTTCATAGCAGGGTTTTATGATGCAAAATCTTATGACACTAAACCTTTATTATAAAAACAGTTAAAAGGTAATCACCTAGCAGGCCACAATTTTCATAGAAACTTGAACAATTTGGTCTTCATCATATGTTACTGGTTTGGCACTGGTGTACAGGTGAGCCATTCTGTCTTCTGATAGCTTGTTTTTTTCATGCAGCGGCATGGTCTAATCACACAATTTGTAATTCTAGTTGAATAATACTATGATAGCTTTTTTTTCATGCAGCGGCATGGTCTAATCACACAATTTGTAATAATACTAGTTGAATAATACTATGATAGCTTTTTTTTTTTCATGCAGCGGCATGGTCTAATCACACAATTTGTAATACTAGTTGAATAATACTCTAATCAGGTTTCCAAAAAGTACAGTAAAGCCTGTCTTGAGAGACCAACCCCTTCTGACAACAAAAAGTGGTCTCTCAAGACAGATGGTCTCTCACAATAGGTTTATGCAAAAGGACTGGTTTACAAAGTCGAAATTCAACACTGCTTAAGAAGGAAAAATAACTACAATCACTGTACATGTACTGTATTCTTTACTCATGATTCTTGTTAAATTATTGCATGCATTCATCTGAAAATAATTGTATTTAGCATTAAAGACATCTTTCATAAAACACAAATCACATTTATATTTGAAGATAACATGTACATGTATTAGTATATGAATTTCAAAATGAACTAAGGTAATATTCCTCTTGTGTTAGAATGTTTCGCTTTTTCATTGGAGGTTCTGCTATTGTTATTAAGATGTTAATGTTATAAGTGATCAGTTGTAATAATGACCGTTGCGATTTTGATCATGGTTTGGGGAAATATGGAATATATATTTATATATATATATATATATATATATATATATATATATATATATATATATATATATATAGTACATGTATATATAGTATATATATTTATGTACCAATGAATAAAATCAAAAGATATACCTAACTCATCCAGAAACAGAATAAATTTATTTAGAAACAAAAGTAAAAGGCTTAATTCACTGGCTACATAAAGGGATTAATGATAAACAAAGGTTGTAACTGTCAGCACCATGGTGAACAGATGATGGCTTAGTGTGTGGGTTGTAATCATGGTAACATAAAAAAAAAAGAAACAAACGGCACAACCCTTCTGCAATGACAATCGAATCCAGAAAACAATTATCACTTACTACTATTTAAGACAAAGAAGAAGAGCTTATTCACCCCAGGCATTAAGGATTAACTCCAAAGACAAACGATGTACTTGACCGCTACATTGAAGTCCTTTAAAACGATTTCGTAGTATGACATTATTGGCATTGAGCAAGTTTTCACAAAAGATAAAGAAACAATACAGACCTTTGAACTGACTATGTACATCCATGACTATTCCCTTTGAAGAAAGAATGGTTAATCGTAATGTGTATTCACATGACTTCGACACTACAGTTACAGTGGCAGTTAGTTACATTTATGTTAGTTTGGTTTAAAGTAAAAAACAACTGACACAACATGTGCGACCAGTAAAATTGGACAAAACTGGTAGCCAGCCTAATTTTTATGTTTTATTGTTTTTATTTCTTGGAACAGTCTTTACCTTTTAAGCAGTTGGGGTTACAAATGATTAACTCATTAACCCCTAGCGCCATGTTTACGCATCATGAGGTTGTACCCTACTTCCAAGCTCTGTAACATCAACATCATTTAAGATACACTAAAGTGGATGGATTTGCAGGAAAGTAGACAGATGTAGCTCTACAATGATACCAAATAATGTTGACTTTCTACTGGCATTAAAAAGTACAGCGAAAAAAATGCATTTTTTGCGACCCGATTTTTTTCGGTCGAAAATTGCCAGTTTCGGAAACGGATTTTGTGTCCTGATTTAAGACTTTTTGGCCTTAGATCTGAAGCGAACCGGTCTGAACTGCACACAGACAGATGAACCTTTGCAAAAAGTAGGATAGGTTTGAGATTTGGAGTAAAAAGAGGCCAGGACACAAAATCGGGAGTCCATAACAAAAAAAAAAAAAAAAGGAAGTCCAACTTTCACTCGTCTGCACATGTGCGAGCATAATAGCCAATCAAAAACAATGTTTCTGATACACCTAAGCATCCGGCTAAATGAGAAACTTTCTTAAGCAGATGTGTTTTGCTGCATTCAGATGTAACCCCAAAAATGCGTTGCCTACCCACATTTCACGTGAAAATGAACAAAATCTACGGGGTTAATGAGTTAACTAAATATCATTGGTGTTTGTCTCTGTTCTTGCGATGCAGTCATTCATAGAAGTGTTATAAGAATAATCAGCACTTTGCATGCATACTATTCTAAGCGGTCATTTTTACAAAAGATTAAATCAAGGTCAGTGGTGTTGATATTTTTTGTGATCTGGTCGTTCATAGCAGTGTTGCAATGCATATTTTGCCAAAAAGACATGGTCGCTGGTCACATTCTGCAGGAGATCACTCACAGCAGTGCATTTATATAATAAAACTGATCCATGCATTACAATTCTGGTCGTAAATGTCAGGTGGTCGCTCATAGCAGAGGTCACTCAAGACAGGTTTACTGTATTTATCTTTCTTTAAATAAGAAACAAATGCAAAGATACATTTTAAGGCCAAATGTATTAAAAGTAAATAGTAAATCCAGTAAAAACATCTTCCTGTACATACATCTGTGCTCTCTGTTAAATATAAACTGCACTTAAAGTAGTGGCTTCAAATCTCCTGTTAGTGTGAAACTAGATATCAAGCACCAAAATCAAGCACATACTTAACCAACATTTTGTATTTGAGCAGTGAGATGCTTTCATTGATTATCTAGTTTTTAAAAGTATTGTACAAATTGCACTTGTCAAGTTTGTAAATGGCAGAAATAAATATTCAGTGGCTATCTCTCTGCTATTACATGCAGTTCTGATTTATATGACGTAGTGCCATTGTCATGATTAGTATGATAAATCAGTACCCAAATCTGTACTAATATTGATGGATGGTTTGAGGTCTGATCTTCATAATATTATGCAATTGACACAGACTGATCTGACTGCAACACATCAGTGTACATTTTAGACACTTACCGGTAGTTTTATTGGCTCTTGTGTTACAGTTGGTTAAAGTGACCTTTTGGCAATATGTACAGCATATTTCCAGATCAAATCCTTTGTTTGACAACTTGTAAATCCATGTGGAATAACACAACCCTACCTCCTGTCACCATTTCAACTTTCATGGCTACATCCAGCTGTTCTATTAGATCCAGCAACCAATCAGATGTGACTTTTGCTCATTTGCTCATTTGAAAGTTTCATTTGCTTTGGTCATGTAACTCGACTTGACAAATATTATCTGCCATTTTTTGTTGTTGTCTGATCGTGTGTTAAATGAACTGAATCAGAAATCCACTGGGTAATTTGAAATATTACCTGTTATGTATAGATGCTTGAATTTGCCACTCTCGGTGAACATCAAGAAGAAATCACTGTAATTATATTTGAGCGGTATGCTTTGATTTTACTTGACACACTTACAAATATTGATAAAGAAAGTTAATCATTGGTGTAAGAAACTTTAAAAGATATTTGCTATCAATTTTGGTTTATCTGTAACCTATGCTTCTCTGGAAAATTATTTGTCAATTGTCACTGCTGACTCAAAAAAAGAACTTTTACAGATATCTAAATTGTTTATGGGTTTTTTTTTTGTATTTAAAAAAATGTTTGTATTTTTTGTATTTCAGGAATATTCACCAGAACTTCAATCAATCACAAGAAAGACCAAGTCGCAAATTTCCTCAGGAGAAGGCATTACAATTACAAGCATCAAGCATCGAGAGGATGTCCATCCAGCTTCATTACCAAGGCCAGCCTCTTCCTTTTCAAGAGACTCCTCAAACTCACATTCCAATCCTGCATTGCAGGCAGATAATAATAATCATAGAGCTACGCCAAGGTGAGAAAATATTGGTGGTGTCATGTGTTTCTGATGGTAATCTTATGAAATCATTTAATTTTTATGCTGAATAAAAAATACATGTACAAGCTATAAAAATTAAGATTGTGCTTTCCAAGCACATTGATCCCTCTAATTTTCCAAATGAGGAGGTCAAAGGCTCATTTTGTTCCCCTGTGTTATAGGGATAAAAGGAAGAATTTTCAAATTTGGGGTTACAACACAGGATTTGGTGATTACTGATCTCCTTTTGAAAGTTTCTGGACACACTACAAACCCACTAATGCCTCATGATGTTAAAGTTTATCTTAATTTCCAAGCCACTTGAGAATATATGTCCCTCCCCCTCTGAAGGAGTTCAAGACTCTTGCACTTGGTTTTAATTTTTATACATTGTTTTCAGATACACTCAACAACTCTATAATCAACCAGTTATACTTAAGATTCCATGGAATTACTGTATATACTCGCGTATAAGCCAGGTCCAAATGCAAACAACATAGACCCTGATCTGCCGTCGAATAATGCGCTGGCAGATCAGGGTCTATGTTGTTTGTTCTACTGATTACTCCTTACAAACTGCATAGACCCAGATCTGCCGGCGCATTATGCGATGGTAGATCTGGGTCTATGGAGTTTGCAGTTGGCATAGGCTTATACGCGAGTATATACAGTATAGATTATAATGTTTGTACTGTTGCTGGATGTTGTGGGCAAAACCGGAGTAGAACAGGGTGATTCTGCAAGTTCATGTACTTGAGGCGAACTGCAATATCCAACAATGCAAGTGCCATTATGTATTTATTACATGCCCCTACTTGTTAAACGATAAACTGTATTTCAATTGAATTTCAGAAATTAAATTAACACAAAGCTTTTTGAAAAGAAAGCTAATTTTAATTATTTTTTTTATAACTGACTCACGCATAAATACAGTGAATAATGTGGCATGATTTTACATGCTGTTGCATTATGATAGACCTGTGGTGATGTCATGTTACATGGCAACAAATGTATTGGGTCCTATGTGTGCTTGGAAGCACCCAATTAGTGCTTGACAATGTCCAATAAGTGAAAATGGTACTGGATCATCCCATGCAATGCATTTGCATAGGAAGTCACATAACGGGTATATAATTACTGTTACTGGAATTGAATATTGCAAAAGAGCTTATGCTATGCCATGGGTCACCAGCAGTATTGCTGTTGGCAAATATACTCTTTCTATGTTTAACTCAGTTTCTTGGACGCTATTGCTTGCACAGTCATGAAACTGTATGTGCATACATCTTAAGGAGGACTACACCACTATACCAAAAGTAGGTCACTGTGACCTACTATTCATGCTCCAGTGATCCTGTACACTTTTTATGTTTAGCAGTTTCTCAGACATTTGTACAGTCATAAAATTATATCTTTGTATCCATCCAGAGGAGTACTACACCATACCAAAAGTAGGCTACTGTGACCTACTTTTAAAAATACTTGTGATCATGTACACTTTTTACAATCAGGTCAGTTTCCAGGAAACCGTTGCTTGTACAGTCATGAAAATATATATGTGCATGCATCTTGAAATGCAACACCACCATACCAAAAGCAATCACCGTGACCTACTTTTTATGCACCTGTGATCATGCATACTTTTCATGATTAGGTGAGTTTTTCATACTGTTGCTTGTACACATTTTGCTTTGATATTGGTTAAAGTTTCTTCTTACCTTTCCCACCCAGTGTTAGAGATTTGGCCAGTTTTGTATGGGCTGTAGGTCAAAATGTATCCCTTATCAAAAACCTTGAATTAGCTGAAACCACATGGTAGCAGCATAGGGTAGGTACTTTGCTAATGGGTTAGCAAAATTGTGCAACTTTGTATCAAACCTTGTCTGCCTGAAATCAATAAGTTGACAACTTAGCTGTTCAATCATAACAGTTCAAACATAGTTAATCACTTTAATAAACAGACATGAACCATAGTGTTTATAAACTGGATCTTGTGCTAGACCATTTTTCACATTGCCTGGTCATGTGATTCACAGATCTCGTGACCCACATTTTTCTTGATGGCAAAGGTCAAATGATCACTTGATTCAAACAACCTATGTAGGTAAAGGGCAGATGATAAGTTGATTGTTTGATTAGGCAACAAAAAAATATGTGTGTTTTTGGTTGGCCGACCGTCCCTGTTTCTCATTGCTGACCCTAGCACTTTTCCCCCACCTCCCCAAAAAAATCACATTGCTGAAATTTATTTGTGCATCAAATTGAACCGGTTTTGCCCAGTACATTGAAGCGCTTGAAATATTATTTGATTTATATATAATGTTTTAAAAAAAAAAAAAACCTACCTGCCTACCCTAATTTTAAAACCAGTGCAATAGTAAACACAATTTTTTTTTTTTTTTTGCTTTATGTACACTGTGAGATTTGGTTATCATCTGACTTAAGAAATCCTGAATTGTAGAGTAGAATCTGTAAATGGTGAATAATTGGCTCATGTATCAGCTTATTAAAATGACAAATTATGCTTTATTGTTATGTCGGAGAAAATAAATATTCTATTTACCAATTTCAGATAGGTAGGGCTTTAATACAAACTTGGACTAGATACTTGACGTGCATTCATCCTGATGGGTAATACACTTTGATATCAAAAGCAGATCACCATGACATACTTTTTACGCTTCATTGATTATGTATATACCATTGATATTTAGGTGACTTTTTTGCCCCTCCTGCAGGGACCATAGTATCTGTGCTTTCATCCAACCATCACACTTTGATTTTCACTCTATAATTTCAAAGCCATTTGTGATTAAGGAATGAAACTTGGTACACATATACATCATCATTAGAATCTGTTTCATGTACCACAATGGTGGGTTCTATCCTCAAGGTCAAGGTCACAGCATAATATTTTAAGTTTTCCATCACCCTTTCCCTTCTGCTGTATAACTTTGAGCTGCTTGAGATTAAAGGATATAACTTGGTGTACTTATACATCATCATTTGAAGGTCTGTTGTATATAACATAGGGGGTCCTGTCTTCAAGGTTAAGGGATGAAATTTGGTATACTTATACATCATCATTTGAAGGTCTGTTGTATATAACATAGGGGGTCCTGTTTTCAAGGTTAAGGGATGAAATTTGGTATACTTATACATCATCATTTGAAGGTCTGTTGTATATAACATAGGGGGTCCTGTCTTCAAGGTTAAGGGATGAAATTTGGTATACTTATACATCATCATTTGAAGGTCTGTTGTATATAACATAGGGGGTCCTGTCTTCAAGGTTAAGGGATGAAATTTGGTATACTTATACATCATCATTTGAAGGTCTGTTGTATATAACATAGGGGGTCCTGTCTTCAAGATTAAGGGATGAAATTTGGTATACTTATACATCATCATTTGAAGGTCTGTTGTATATAACATAGGGGGTCCTGTCTTCAAGGTTAAGGGATGAAATTTGGTATACTTATACATCATCATTTGAAGGTCTGTTGTATATAACATAGGGGGTCCTGTCTTCAAGGTTAAGGGATGAAATTTGGTATACTTATACATCATCATTTGAAGGTCTGTTGTATATAACATAGGGGGTCCTGTCTTCAAGGTTAAGGGATGAAATTTGGTATGCTTATACCTCATCACTAAAAGTTGTGTCTCGTACCACATTGGGGGGATATTATCTTCAAGGTCCCTTCAATATGTTTGAGATTAATGGATGAAACTTTTTGTACTTGTGGTCATCACTAGAAGCTGTATTGTGTGCCACATTATTGTTCCTATTTTCAAGCTCATTATTTTAATTTCCCTGACACTTTATGTTTCGCTCTGTAATTTTAGGTTTCAGTCACATGTACCCTTCAGCTTTCTAACTTAAGAGCTGTTTACGATAAATGGGTGGGGCTTGGTATACTTATATATTGTCACTAGAAGATGTGTTGCATCATATTCGTGGGGGTCTTATTCTCATAGCCAGGGTCACAGGTCAATATTTTAAGGTTTTCTGCTTTGTATCATAAAAGGTGTTTGAGGTACAGGGATGAACCATGTTACACTTGTGCTTCTCATTTTGATGGCATCTTGTGTATCACAGTCAAGGTTTTATCTTCACAGTCAAGGTGGCTCATCAAATATATTTTTACACTTTTTTTCCATTTTGCCTCCAATGCCCCTCATGATAGGGCAATAAATCTTGGTTACTTTTCATGTCTGCCCAGTAACTTTACAGCTCTGTCTTAAAGGTCATAGTCAGATTTCATTATTTTTAAATTTTATACCCTCACCATTAGTAGGCAGGGGACAAAAATTCACAGAATTTTCTTGTTGGACCCAGGTGCTTGTACTGTCATTAAACTGGATATAAGCAAACATCTTGAGTAGTACAGCATCACCATATCAAAGAAAAAAGTAACTGTGACCTACATTAATTGGCTTTGTTTTAATCATCACATGGTATTGATCATCTTCAGTATTGACAAGTACAAAACTCTTTTTCAGAATAAATACATGCAGGCAAGCTTTGCTGTCTGGTGACAGTTTTGTTTGCTTATTTTTCTATAAATGGATTTTTTTTTTTTTCAATTAGCAGATTAATCCACAATCTTGCAATTGTTCATGTTTTTGAGAATAAATAAACTTGATTTTATTATTTATGCAGTGGTTAGATCAATATATTGTATAATAGATCAGTACATGGAAGGGGAGAGAAACACAGCTTCATCAGAATATTTTTCTAGTGATTGCCTCCCTTGCATCACTTCCTAAACTTGTCATGGGCAATGAACAAATTTATGTTATAATAGGTGTACCTGTTTGTTCTAGGCAATATTCCTATGATCCATCCCTGAATCCCTTTGGAGAAATAGATGATGAGGAGGGTGAGAATAGTGAGAATAACAGCTATAGTACAAAGTAATCATGTTATTTATCATAGGAATGCATTGGCCTGCTGGAATGTTATTAGGATTCATAGTCACCATACACTCACTAACTTTGGCTTCATCTCAGATTATAGTAGCAGAAAATGAAAAGGTAAAAGTCTTAATGAGTCTTCTGAAGGATTCAGTATTACTTCTTTTGAGCATTCATAAGGTAATTAATGGTGTGGCTCTTTCAGTCCATATATTTACATTGTTACTCTTTCAGTCCATATATTTACATTGTTGCTCTCTCAGTCTATATATTTTTATTGTTAGTCTTTCAGTCCATATATTTACATTGTTACTTATATTTTTTTTTAATCAAAGAATAATTTCTTCAGTGTCTGAGCTTTGAACATTAGTCTAGTGCAGGGGTCTCCCAACTACGGCCCACGGCTTCGATTTGTCCGACCCACAACCAAAATCATTTTAAAAACGATTTTGCATATATTTAAATTTTTCACAGTCGCTTCAGCCCGCAAACCCCCTTCAAAAATCTAACATGACCCTCGTCTTATAAAGTTTGGAGACCCTAGTCTAGTGAAACTGTTACATCCAAACTTTTAATTCTGCCATAGTGGGTGTTTTCATTAAACCTTTCCTCATAGCACCTATCACTGAACTACAGTTCAGTACACAGTTCCCTTTGCTATATTTTGTACAATGTGCCATCTTCTGTACCCACCCAAGCCAGCCTGAGTGGTCTGCCTCAGTGTATCCTTGGAAAGGGCACTTAACCCCCATTTCCTCGGCATTATATAGCCAATAATGTGTTAAAAGTGCCATTAAAACTAACAACAAATATGCTGCCAATAGAACAGTATGCTACCAGCTGAAAGTAGCCCATTACAGTTGGCTGGGAAAAACTACACTTTGAGATGCATAATTAGAGCTTTCAATTCAATATTTAGTGCTTATTGGTTTTTTCTCAAGTATAAAATGATAAACAGCAATATTTCTGCTTACTTGTACATCAAGCTGTGAGTTACAAGTAAGTGTGCTTTAAATAAATTCCAATCAATGTTATGCTTCAAGATCAGTGATGATTTTCATTGCTGTGTAATCTATTTGGACTTGTTTTGTTCATTATTTATTTCTTAAACAGTTTTTCATGATTACTCAAGAAGTGATCGGATAGTCTGGATTCTGTGATTCTACCTAGAAAGATAGCAGCAGCCATTTGCATTTTGGGAGAAGTTCTGATATCCTTTTATTTCTGTGTGGCTATTTTGGATTGATCTAATACACATGCACTTCCTATGATGTCATAAAAACTTCACAAAACATGTTTTACTAGTGGGGATATTCCCATCAGGTGGCAGTATGAATTGACCATGTAATGGCAGTTGTTTACCACAGGTGTCCAGAAGCGCTTGTATTGAGATATGATGGGGCAGCCAAAATGTGCTTACATTGAAATCCAGTAGAGGTGTAGAAAGGCACTTGCATTGAAATATGGTATGGGCTTCCACATGGAACACCTGTCCATACACATTAGCCCTCCACTAGTAGCCCTTCACCAGAAGCTGGTACCCACATTTTACTTGGTTGACAGCGGCATTGGCTAGGGTGGAACTGGAACCCAAAACCTTCTGATTATATGTCCACAATCATTACAATTAGTGTCATTTCAGATTGTGCATAGCAGAGGCTGCCTTTTGTCAAACATAAAATCGACAAATCCAGGTGATCATCACTCTGCATCAGTTTAATATAGCACATTTCAGAGTGCACGATTCTCAATGCTTATGACTGATCACAACAATTTATTGTTGTTTGTGTTAATACTGTCTGTTTCAAAGTGTAATTTTGACAGAAATGAGCACGAGCATTACAGAGGTCCATCCCTATATTAGGCGGTAAGTCTCAGAGTGACATATTGTATTGTAAATACTAACAGACGACATTACTATGGTGTTGTCCTAAGACCTAAGAATTAAACTCTTGAGGCAAAATTTCTAACCTATGCTGAAAACTCTGACAATTGTAAAGGCGATTAGAGAAAGTAGTTCTTCGGTTTGCAATTTCATCAATATTGATCAATATACCAAAAGTAAATGCCATATGAAGTATCATTAATGTTTGAATATGTAGGATAACTAAATATACATAACTGTCCTGTGAAATTTAACATGTCAGCATATCAGTATGCGAACTTAAGGTGTTTGAAAGCAGTGCTGATGTAACAAATAGAAACAATTGTAAATTATCATAAAAACCTACAGATGCATTGACTTTTTCCCGCATGGATGAATGATACAGTAGTTCAAAGCTCCATATATTTAAGATTCCTTACAACTTTTAACTAGTCTAATATTTATCCCTGTGGGTGAAAGCTAAACTTCAATTAAATCTTTCTGTGCACACTTAAGAGGGGTGCTTGTGTTTGAATCAAGATTTATCTTTAAGAATGGTTTGACAGTTTTGGAGAAGGGTAGTGACAAATACTGGCATCATTTTTAAATCTATCACTTTGATGTAATATCTTTTTACAAGCCATTTCAGAGGTGACGTACAGCAAGTTATGCTTGAATCATGATGTTCAAAATGGTGGACTTGCCAACCATGTCATTCTGATACCATGGAATTATGTGTTTCTGTGAGAATTAGAAATGTTGCAATGTATATTATATTGAAATAAAAATGTACAAGCATTGGCATACTCTTTAGATTGATGAAAGGGTTATACAAATCAGTAATCGGTCTGAATTTATAGCTCACCTGGCTGTCCAGGAACATACTGGCAAAAAGGCCTTTAAAGTATGTACAAATGATGCTGATCTACCATCAAATATGGCCACCATTACTAAAAATAGAACAATTTTCTGACATTGTTTCCTCAAAAACTGCTCATCAGAAATTGACCAAACTTAACAGAAAGCATCCTGACATAAAGGGCTTTCAAATTCATACAAATGATGCTTATTCGACATCAAATATGGCCACCATTACCAAAATGCAAAAACCAGTAAACGATTTCTCAAAAACGGCTCAACAAAATTTAACTGAATTTGAAAGAAAATATTGAAGATTACCCTTCTCCATTCTTTCTGGTTAAGGCACTGGACTTGTGACCAGAAGGGTGTGAGTTCATTTAACACCATCGGATCTTCCCAGATTGGCTGTTGTGTTTTGTCCTTGTTTAAGGCACATTACTCAACTTGCCTGAACATGATACAGCCTTCACCTTATTCAAGGTGTTGCTGTGCCATAAAACACCAAACCAAGCCAGATTGCCTCCTTCTGCTGCTCTCTTTTGACATCTACATTATGGATATTTTTATTATGGCTGGTTTGGAAATAGTCTATAGCTTATGAGCGAACTGTTTTCCATCAGCATGGCAGAGACAAATGCTATGGTCCATCTGAATCTATAGTAGATTACCGTATATACCCGCGTATAAGTCAATACCAACTGCAAACTGCATAGACCCAGATCTGCCGTCACATAATGTGCCAGTAGATCTGGGTCTATGCAGTTTGTAAGGACTAATCAGTAGAACAAACAACATAGACCCTGATCTGCCGGCACATTATGCGACAGCAGATCAGGGTCTATGTTGTTTGCATTTGGTTCTGCATTATACGCGAGTATATACAGTATGCAGCCTTCTAAGTAGTAAAATATAGTGAGGAAGAAATTCTTTGAAATTCAGAACATTGAAACCAGTTCTTACATTTTTTAATACCTCTATGGCAAAATGTTTTTAAAAAAGTTTGTTCAGAAAAGGAGAAAAGGACCACACTTTGACGTAAATCACTTTTTCCTGAATAATCCCTATTATACTCTGTATTGTCAGATGGACTGTAGCCATTAATTGTATTAATGGGTCATTAGGGGCAGAAATAGGGGTCCAAACTTAAGGTAAATAGTTAGACCACAGTATCTGGAATTATATATATGAACTTTCTGACTCAATATTTTACCAAGCAGTTTATTTATCTGTAATAGTTAGAAGTTTGCTAGGCCCATCTTTGTGAGTGTATGGTGATGACAGAAAGATTATATGGACATTCAGCACTATGCTTTGCATTTTGGTTTGTTCTGTTTTTTTATGCAATCAAAACTAATATACAAACTAAACCATCTTCACAACAACAGTTTCTTCTTTTAATGTTTCACTACCTTTTTCTGTTTCCAATGACGACATGCTATTTTTCCCCTTTAAGTTGTTTTGAAGAACACAGCTTCAGCTTTTAATGTAAGTTTTATGTTCAACCAGATTCAAGTTCATGTTTACTGAGATGAAGCTATGTTATTCATTTTTCAATTTTTCAGTCAGTCTGATTTGAAGTATGTTGATGACTTTAGTTCCAATGATAATCTTACATACGGGCCTATCAAGATGAATTGTAGAATACAATACACCACAAGTCTTGTGAGTTCCTTTTTTATGCTGCATAATGTCATCAGTAAGATTCTATTGCCCAGCCTTATTCTTGGGCAAAGATTTTTTAAAAAATACATGCAGCTGTAAATGATCTAAAAGGTTTTTGTCTCACCTTTGAAGTACAGGTGATAAATGGTTTTTGTCTCACCAGTGAAGTATAGGCAAGATGTGTATCACTTTCCCTGGTGATGTCATTCTTGTTGGCATATGCATCAACATTAAGTTTTTGTATTTACCCCAGTCTCTCTGACACTGTTGTATGTACAGTCATGAAACTTGATGGCTGTATTCATCATGGAGGGTACTGCTCATCACAGGCAATAGGTCACAGGGACCTATTTTTCATGCTCCATTGAGTTTGCTGACTGTTGTTGGAATATGCCTTGGCAGAGCAGGAAAGATATACGGCTAAAACACGGTATTGGTGCTGAGAGTAGTCTCACTCACTTAAAAAATTGAAATGTTTGATAGAACATTTCAATGAAGCTCATTATATACCCTAGGGTGTCCCCTAGTCAGATCAAGTTAGATTTAGCTTGAACATGCATGCGATTTTGTTTAACCATTATTTCAATTCATTGGTATAACAACAGTTACAGACACTACACTTGGTGTATAACATGCAAGAAAAACAGCATGAAAACTTTAAAACTTTATTTTTTTTCACAGTAACATCAGTAACAGGATATCAACATTTAAAGTAAACAACATAACTGGAAGTGGTAAACAACTTAATAACAAAATCAAAACATCTATGACAAAGGTATCACTAAGAAAAAAAACCTAACCATGAAACTTTTGCATAACAAACATAAAAGACATAGAATAATCTTATTTAGGCATTTATCTAACACCAAGAAGAATATTTAAACAAACAAAATCATTAATACTGGCCAAAAGTATTGCAAACTTCCATAAGAGTCAGAAGTACATTGTCCATAAAATTGGTTACAGACACTACAAAACTATAGCATTTCAATACAGCTGCAGAACCATACATATCTCCATAAAATTCACTTCAAAAATAATTCAACATGAACACATTGACTAGAATTATTCATTAAATGAATGTTGATTAGTTAATAAAATGATAAAACCACATTGTAACAGGTATATGTCCAATACTTGTGTTAAAATTATGAACTGGTAAATAGCACTTGAAAGTTTAATACTAAATAGTGTTTGTAAGAGTAAAATATTGAAGTATAATGAATGTTCAATAAATCATAGTCACTAAAGTATTGTTCAACCCAAGGTGCTGACTCAAACACAGACCCATATGTGATTGATCTTAAGGTTACAGACACTACACATTAAACCTTGACTTTATATTGTCATTTCAAATAGAAGTGCTTATGATTTTTTTCCAGATTTGACTTGAGCTTAGACAATTCAGCTGCATTAAACTTGAAATGACCCCTTTCATTGACTATTTGTGGAGCTTTTACCCTGTACAAGATAGCATCTAGAGCCTCTTGTGAATAATCATCTTTTTCAGGCCAAACATACATGTTGCCAGACTTTCTCATGTATTTAAGTCTAACTTCGTTATGAAGAATGTCTATTACTTCTGCTAAGTATACATCTAGAGGTCCCTTCTTTGGCTTAAGTCCTACAGCAACAAATTCTCCAGGGTGGTATTTCTCTATTGGTTTCTCTGTGTTGGTTGGTGCTTTTTTGTCAACTTTGATCTTCTTTGTCACAATGTTTTGTCTTTCTGTTGACTTCCGTTTCTTATTAGGCTTTTCGCTTGTTGCTGAGTTATGATCTTTCTGGTTACTTCCTTGTTTTCTTTTCTTGTCATTATTTTCTATTGTTGATGGATTCTTGTCTTTAAGTTGTTTTCCTTTCTGACTTAAATTATCTTTATTGAGTACTAACTTTCTCATTTCCCAGGCATTAACATTTTCGCTGAAGTTGCATCTCCCGTCAACCTTCATGCATTGCTCACAATAACAGCTCAGATTTCTTATGCTCAGTTCATAATCATTGCTTCCTGACTTTACAGCATGTAATTTTCTTGTACCTTGCAGTGTTTGCACATCAGTTTCTTCTCTATTTCTCTCAACATCTTTAACAAGGATGAACTCCCTTCTCGAAACTGTTTTAGCTTCATTATCTGTATTTTCCATTTTCAGTTTCTCTGTACAGAAATGATATACATCTTCTGCACAACCTATCACCTTTCTATTGCTGATTACAGCTCTGTAGCAAGCATTCTTGACTGTCGCACCGAGACCATCGCAAACACTCTTTCCATGTGATGTTTCGAAATAATTTCGTGTTACAGATGGCTTTTTCCTCAGACTTATGTCAGCAAAGGCTTTCTTCCCCTTATACTGGGCAGTACAGCCATCTGTCCACTCATGGATCTCCTCTACTTTCACACCTTTCTTCTTCAGAATTTCTATAGCTTTGTTCTCAAAAGTGATAGCTAAGTCTGCATCATGTTTGGTTTCTTCACTGATGCCAATAATGGCATGCTTTATCTTGAATTCTTTTTCTCCCTGTTTTTCTGTATAGTAACACATGATTGGATGTATTGTAACTTGGTTCCTGTCGAAGAATCCAGATTGTACTTCACTTTGAAAAACACACCCATAGTTCTCACTAAAGTCCATGACCATAGCAATAGAACCCTCACCAATTCTATCAACACAAATTCCCATCTGTTGCTGTTGCCATTTGGCCCTGAAAACGTGCTCTGGATACTCTTGCATGTCAGTTTCTAAGCATGTAATTAATGTTTTTATGTCTGTTTCTTTAGGCACACAGGAGACGCAACGCTTTACTTTATCATCTTTTGCTATTTCTATACTTTCCCATTGATGCCATGATATCTGCCTGTCACTATACTTTTCAACAAATGGTTTAAGGTAACTCTGCAAACATTTCACACCGCATTGTTTGCATTCTCTTCTTAAACATTTAATAGCTGGATTGGTGTCGTATTTACAAAAAGTAGCATCACTTAAGCTTTTCTTATCTACTGAAATTTCATCCAAATCTCCATTTTCTTTCACTGCTTTTTTTACATTTGTTAGTGCCTCACTTTTTAGGGCCACGTTACAGCACTTTTGGCATAAGCATGATCTTCTGCTTGTTTCAGACACCTTTTTAACATTCACTGGTTTCAATTTAGAAAATGAAGAATATCCTATTTTGTGACTATGGTTCCTTAACTTGTAGTCTTTGTAGGCTTCTTCTAATGTCATAGTCATCACATGTTTTTGAAGTATTTCTTTTTGACCACCTTTTCTTACTTTCACAGTTTCACGTTTATTAGGCACTTCCCTACTGATTTCTGGACTTAGAAAAAAATCTTTCACAGATTTCTTTAATGGAGAGTTAAGTGCATCCCTTCTTCTTTTTCTTTGTTTCGTCTCCCACCATGTAGAACTAGGTTTTTGCCCTTTCACTGATACTTTGAAATACTTTTTTAGTCTGTGTCTTTTATATTTCTTCAGTAATGCGTCACAAATGATGTTGTATGCATGTTTCTTTGCACCCCCTTTCCTTGTTTTCACTTCTGAAATGCTCTCTGACACAGATTGTATAACAGTATCTGTCAATTCAAGTTTTTTTCTGCAATCCGGTGTCATTATCATTATATTCCTATTTAGAAACTTTGATGTTGATGGAGATTCAATTAATTTACTTATGATGACTGCTTTTCTCTTTGGGGTATTTGGTAATACTTCCTTTACCTTTTTTAATTGTCTGTACAGAGTTGCTTTAGGTAACACTTTATTCATTGGTGAATCTCTGGCTGACCCAGTATTTCCTATTTCACAATCAGTCTGAATACACTCTTGCTGTATACTTTCATTCAGTTTGATACGCATTCTCCATGCTTGGGTTCTTTTCACAGCTTCTTTCTTCTTTCTACTTAATTCAGCAGTTTTCGGACTTCTTAAATCAACACTCTTATTAACCGATATTGCCAGGGCTGCTTTTTCTTTCTTTTTCTGGCGATACCTTTTCATTTCTTCACGTTTTTTCCTTCTTAATTCTTGTTGAAGATTTGAATCGGAAAGTGATTGCTGTTTTTTTAGTAGTCTTGCATCTTTTCTTCTTTCTCTATCAACCCTTTTTAGCTCCTCATGTTTCGCCTTATTTTCCCTCTGTTTTTTTCTCCAGGCTTGTACCTTTAGCCTCGTCTTCTCCCTTCTAGCTTTAATCTTCTGTTCATCTTCTTCTGGCTTATCTTTGCTTCCTAAAAGCAAACAACTTCATTCTCATTTTTGTTCCTCTATGTATACGGATGAAATTTAGACTTTACAAAACATACTTGTAATGAGTACGCAATATGCTTTCATACATAAGCAAACTGGAATAACCTGTAGATTCTTAAAGAAAAGTATCTGATTGAAAAAGAAATAGCATAAAACCTGATGATTATTCAATGTTCTAGCATTTACAATGATTGCACACTTTCCTTAATAATGTAAACAACAGTCGGGTCAATTCACATGTCTAGTAGTGTCTGTAACCATTTGACAATATCAGCAATGTATCCAATACTAAGTCTGAGCTCATTGAATTCTCATAATATTTCTGTTTGAATTTACTAGTCTAATGATATGGAATGCAAAAATACTCAGTTTCAATTGCATATTGTAAGAAATCACTGAAAATGTTGCCTGTTATCAGAAATCTAGATGAAAGAAACTATAAATATACCAAAATATTACAAATTGCAGACAGACAATATGTCAAAATTTAGCCTTACACATCAATACTGTAATAGGAAACATAATTTGGCTTCATTTTTTTAAAAAAAAACAGGGATAAAGTCATAGACAGTATAAAAAGGGGATATTGGTTACAGACACTACAATTTAAGAGTGTGGTTTACCATTCAATACAAACTTACCAGAGTTGTTCCCAGAGGTTTGCTTTTGTCGTCTTCCCATGTCTTAGGGATGTACCATGGTAAAGAACAGAAAAAGTAATTAGGCAGCTTCTTCTAGGATAAGAAATTCAGGTTACATTGTCTTGTAGTAAATTACTCAAACAGACAGTGCTGCAAGAATGATGCAATATTCAATCAAGAGAGTTATTGCATCACTTTTTTGCTCTTGGCTGCAGAGGTAAATAGATGATGCAACATTACATCACATAAGATGGAACTTTCTATTGAGAAAAACAATGTTTTAATGACAAGTAGAACAATACTTTTATCTTTCATTTTTATACCTGTTTGTGTAGTGTCTGTAACTTTTTTTATTGAGTTGCTGTTTTTTAATGGTACAATACAGCACCACCAATTTTGGCCAACTTGGACATCACATGGATACACATGAGCCTTTGTAGGATTTATACTTTTCCATAATGAAACAACAAAATTATTGCCATATAAACTTGTAAAGGTTACAGACACTACAAAATTTAGAACTGGAAAGTTTGACAAAGAACAAGCTCTCAATCGAATATCTTGGCTAGCCATGTGATTTAAATCGTTTTACTACTTATTATAATATAAAGTCGAGTTCTAGATGTCAATAAAAGTTATAATGAATGTTATTTTGTACAAAATGTTGGCATATAACAACAGATTAGTGTTTGAATTTCAGTGTTGAAACAAAACTTCTACTGACGGTATTTTGCTTATAAAATCCATAATATTTTACCGATTTCTTTAATTCAAGAAGCAATATTTGCAGGATAGAATTCCGCATAAAACCAGACCAATAAATGGATAATTTCAGTATGATATTTAGAGAATTCTCTATTTTATATTCAAGCTTTTTTCGAGTGAGACTACATAACGCTCAAAAATGGCCATTTTTAGAGCTTGTTTCCATGCATATCTCAACAATGGGTTACACTAACCTCTTGAAATTTTCAGGAAAGTAAGAGAGGTATATGCCAGGCTTACCAATCTTTAAAATTGGTTCATATCTTGTTTAATTTTTCTATTTCATGCATATAACATGAAAATTCCTTTATCAGCACCAATACCGTGTTTTAGCCGATAGCATTCTGCAGAATTCTAGTTGACAGTAAACAGCCCTTGAAATCTATTCTTTATCCCTTTTGATATCAAACTCTACACTGATTTCATGGAATAGTTGAATCACAGAACAAAAGGACTATTTTGCATGTTGTTCTTTTCTGTTCTTGAGCATTACTTGCTTGTTGAACTTTTATCATTGCTTTCTTTTTTTATTAATTTATTTATTTATTACCTTCCAAAACACAGGTCAGTTTAATGCCTGAAAAATTATCCCCCCCCCCCCCCCCCCCCCAAATTTCATTTTATTACCAGTACCTTTCAGACTATGGTTAAATTAATTTTTTAAATAATTCTTACATTTTTTCTTACTCTGCTTGATTTGCATGACTAAAATTTCAGTGTCATCTTGTTCTTTAAATCTTTGAAAGAAAATTTAGTGCACATATAATATGCTTGATGTGGCACAGTAGAAGTATGAATCTCTCATGCATTATCAGGAATATCATGCAAAATATGTGGCTATTGAGTTATTGATACAGTTATATAGAAAATGACTCAAATATAGCACTCTCTCACTGTAGGGCCCTTCATTATAATAGGTAGGTATGGTCATGGACCGATTTATTATGTGGTAGTAAAATTATTTGTATTTTGTACTTCGTTACAATGTCGTCTTACTATAAGGCAGTGTACTCCATGACTACTATGGACAGCGTTATAATGAAGAGAGTGGTGTACTTGTGTGTGTTGTTTAGAAAATGCCTTGTGGAGTGAATACAGCTCCAGTATTTTAAATTACTAGTCAGCTTGATTCCACTGTCAGTAGATAGTTTAATAGCATGCCAGGCATGCAGTATGTTGATTGGGATCCATGTACAAGCTATTTCATTCCAGTACTGTATTTCTCAGATGACAAGCCCAAGCTTGAAGATAAGCAATAATGGACTTTTAGAAAATTGTATCAGTATTTCAATAAGAGGATGCTATATCTAATGATAAGACCACCCTTGACTTTTAAAAATTATTGAGAAGGCCCCTGGGCTTGAAATATGAGAAATACCATGTACCTGAAACTTATTGAAGGCATTGTTAGGATAGTTACTAACATAAGCATGGACAAATTTTGACATGGTTCTCTTCTTGGATTTGGTGTCTTCCCTGAATTAGAGATAGCAAGACATAGGTATAATTATCCCTATCACCACCCCACCCACCTGTCTGCCACACCAAAGAATTGACCAAACACATGTCAGCAGTGATTGATTACAAGACCTAATTAACTGCACTCACTTTAGACACTTAGACAACTGATTGTATTGTAGTTTAATTATAGTGTAACTTTGAACATAAGTATGTACAAATATGAAGAGCTGAATTTTATGAAATGTATACATTAAAGTCAATGTCATCATATCGTACTAGAAAATGTAATCAAAAAATTTTGACAAATATAAAAGTGAATATGCTACAGATGTAGGAAGAGATAAAGTCTTATGCAGTGGAGTAATTTCTCCTGGCTGCTATCGCATCGTTGTCACTAACATTGTCTCCATTTTGATCTAAGTTTTGTGTCAAAGTAATTTCAAGTCATCAATTTTAAATCGTTGAGCAATTTGTAGTCATGGCTTAATATTTCAGAGAACATTTGTGAGCAAAGAGGCACCATGGCATAAACTCAAATAAAATCAGTTGAAGTAAAGCACAGGATAGCTTAAGTTATACCAACGGATATTGAAGTTAATGATGCTTATAGTTTCTCGGACATGATTTATGTAAAATGTATAAATGGTTATGTGCATATAATCTATTATTCGTTTGACCTTGGGAACTGTGGCTGCTCAGTTGGTAGAGTGTTTTACTCGTAATCCAAGCATTGGAGGTGCGATACCTGCCCAAGCTTTGCCGGTTGGCTGCCTCTGTGTCCTTGGGAACAATATAGCCAAATAAATAAAGTGCCTAAAATCCAATTAAAAACAACCAGTCAACATTTGACCTTGAGAATCCATGGCATACACAATATAGCAGGTTATTTTGCAAGGGGGATTTTTGCCATATTTGTTTTCAATCAATCATCCATGAAATTAAAAATCTTTGAAAATTTCATAAAAGTGAATTAATAATAAATGACGAAGAATGATGTCTGACAGATAACAGTACAAAAGTGAAATACCACAAAAATGTAATAAGATTAAAACTTGAAATTTTGGCTCCATTAAATGTGATTTACTGCATAACCAAGTACATTTTTTAAAGCCAACTTGGAATGTAAGCTAAGGAATCTTTTCCCATACTCAAAAATGAGTGATTAAAGACTGTCAGTCCTTGAAACCACTTTGATTACTCTAATTATTCCCCAGATTCCTTGTACCTTCCCAGCTGATTTTATCGTTTTACTGGCTGAGGGGTCAGAGACTGGCAGGTGACCAAATCTGAAGAATTTGATTTCTCCAAGGGATCACTGTATTCTCACCCCTCTTGTCTTTTCCAAACAATTTATACCCACAAACTAAATTCTGTACTCACAGATAAGCCAGGTCCAAATGCAAACAACATAGACCCTGATCTGCCATCGCATAATGCGCTGGCAGATCAGGGTCTGTGTTGTTTGCTTTACTGATTAGTCCTTACAAACTGCATAGACCCAGATCTGCCGGCGCATTATGCGATGGCAGATCTGGGTCTATGCAGTTTGCAGTTGGTATCGGACTATACGCGAGTATATACTGTAATATGCAGAGAGGGTAAATATAATGTTACTTTAAATACATACTAAATTAAGAATCAAACCAGAGGCCATTACATTTTTAAGACTAAATCGCATCTATCTTTTAAAGGAATCAGATTTTTACAGGTTTTACCATATTTATGAGAAGGGGTAGTTAATTACCTCCAGTTAAATCACTTGATAGATATAGCTTTTAGATATATTTTCAAATCACCCGTCCTTTTATGAACAACAACAGCAAAAATAAGCTTAAACTTTTCAAGTGGATCTGAAAAATAATTGGATTGATCAAAGTACCACTTGTTTGGCAGTATGCACAGGTATTTGTTCTGTTTGGCAGTATGCACAGGTATTTGTTCTGTGTGTGAAAGGGTTCATATGGAAGTGGTAAGCACCTTAGAACCCTTGGATGAATGTTTGAAATCTTCAAATACATTACCTGTTCATAATACGATATGAGTATATCCACTACCTAGTAAATCCCTCCCTCCCAAGCTAAAAAGACATTCACCATGTCTTTTGGTTTGTTTTAGCAGCAAAATTGCAAAAAAGTCATCTGCGAGCAGTCATCTCGCATTGAATAGAAGGATTGATGCCAAATCCCTTCAATCAGCAGTGTCTGGTAAGCACACTCATACAAGAGGTCTCACCAATACTGGACTTTTTCTTACATCGGGGAAGTATACTCCATCTGTTTTTTAATCGGTTTTGCTCATTCACCATTACTGACAAATATTTTGCACTTAATTGTCTAACTTTGTCATATGATAAGCTAATCACCACCATTTTAATTGCCTGCCTTATTGTCTAAAGTACTCAATCTCAGTACTGTGCCTTTTTTGTAAGCTTTATCTAGTAAATGATCATTTATTGCTATCAATAAAATCATTTCTGTAATTTTCTCTGGCATTCGTCTTAATTTACTACATCCATTTCACAATAAGCTCAGTGCAGTGCTTGACTGATTTCACTTGTGTAACCCCTTGTTTTGCTCTGACTGTAGGTATCAGCTACATTGGACAGGATTAAATATGGGCTCTGAAAGAGATTCAAGCTGGTGGAAGATAATCACCCTACATGCTTCAGCTGTATGGGATGTCATCTGAATCATACTTTGCAAAATTTGCTAACATTGATTGGGAAGAAAGATGGGTAGCTATCACAGCCAGCAATTGCCCCAGGCTAATCAGCATATCAGTATTGCACCAATACCATGTCAGTCGCCAACTTCATCATGATCAAATCACTTGAGGGAGAAAGATTACCAATTCAGAAAAAGATCTGGCAATCTGTATCATCATGGCTTCCCAACAGTTACTGTCACCCACTGTGCCTCAACAAGAGCATACCATCATGGCACAGACTATTGTGCCAGTACCAACATGGGACAGTGGCCCTCCTGTACCAGTCCTGGACAGCTCATCACCACATGCAGACCCCAGTACTAACTGTGGTGATCATTCTCTCAATAACCGGCTACAGACCTCGCCAGACCCTGTACCATGAACACTCCATCTCTGACACAGTCTCAACCTACGCCCTGTACCGCCAGGACAGAGTAAGATGATCTGTTTTCTCAGTATACTGAGTCCTGGACTTAAGATACAGACAGTGTCTGGTACCTGGTTCCATCAATTCCAGTTCTGGTTCTGTTGATGATTCCCATCATAGCCAGCACTGGATTCAGTGAACCAATATCCCACAGTATCCAGTACCAGACACATTGAAGTATCATGGACAGGCACCATCACTGGTACCAGCTCCATTGTGACCCAGTACCAGCTATTGTGACTCACCATTCCTAGTCATCAGATATACGTCTCGGACCTTGGTCGACACTCAGTGAATGCTGAGAGATCACCATGTGCCAGCATGGACGGACTTCCAGCCATGCTTGTCATCCCTGACAACCTTCTCTGCCAGTTCAATTATCACTCCCTTCACAGCATTCTTTGTCAGGGAAAAATTGGCCTTCTGTGCATTCATTGAAAAAATCTTCTGACTTCTACCTACAGAATTCTGTCCACCTCCTGCTGCTCAATCAATGGCCTCTTATAGAATTTTCCAAAAGCTATCCTTGGGGATATGGGTGCAACTTTACCTGGAAGCATTTAGAACTTCCCTTAAGAAAGCCTGTTGCAGTAAAGGAACCATCACTTTATCTCAGTTTAATACAATTGGCTGTTCAGGATACTACTACCAAACTCTCTTCAAATCCCTATAATTACACATACTATGTAGTCTTTAGGCCAAAATACCAAACCTTGTAGACTCAGAAACCAAATTTCATTCCACTTTTTGGCATATGAATTCATCCTCACCAAGAAACAGCAAAAATCAGTGTTGGAAATACTACAAAATTCTTTGTTCCAAAATCACCACCCTAGTTATCCCCCTTCTGCCCCCCTCCCCCATTATTTGATTGTTGTTAATTCAAAAAGTCCTCGACAGATCTCTTGTTTTTCAGTGTCAATTCAGTGAAATCAGAGCTTCCTATCATGGCCATATGTCCTTGTACACCGATGGTTTGAAAGATGGAGTCATGGTTGTTGCAGCTGTTGCAAACATCACATGGCAAAATCACAAGCAGATTATCAGATAAAGTCTCAATTTTTATTGCAGAAACTACAACCATCCAAAAATCTTTGAACTACATTGAAACCTGTCAAAAACAAATTTCATCATCTTTTGGGTTAACTTTCCACACTGAAAGAAAAACTTGAAATATGACAACCTGTTAATATCTCAGATCTTACAGAAACGTGATTTGCTTCTACAATCTGGAAAAAGGATTTGTACTGTTAGGTGCTTGGTCACATTTGTATTAAGGATAATGATAAAGCAGCCCAAGCTTCCCAGCAGTCATCTCTTTCCAGTTGGAAGATTCTATATACTGACTGTAAATATACAAAAAAAATATAATAAATATGCATGTTTTGTATACTTGACAAAAATTAGAGGAATGAAAACACTACATACAAGATTCATAAGATCACACCCATCATTAGACAGTGACATTCCTCAAATAGAAATCAGAGAGATTAGGTGGTATTGTGCTGAACACATATAGGACACAAATACATGGAATTTTTGAGAGAATATGGTTTATATAAGAATTTTGACCATATATTAAAAATTCTTATATTTTTACCTATTTTTTATTTTATATACATTGTGCAGAAGTTTACCATCTTTACATTATATCTTTTATAATGTAGTATTTCATGTTTACCTTTATTGGAAAGGTTCATGTTCCTTACGATTTTCATGCAATTCTTCATTTTTACATTTTTAGAATTTTACTTTTAATTGTCACCATATAGCCATTGTTGTGTGGATGTGATGTTAAATGCTAATATCTACCTTCCTACCTACTTAAATAGTAGATTCCCTGATTTTTTGATCTCTTAATCAAGAAAGACCAGCCTTCTTTCAAGGAGAAGTCTACCATGGTTTCTGATGTGGTTGAACAAGGCACACCTTGAACTACTGTCTGGAGCCTGTATGACTCACCTGTCATACAAGACCTGCTTCCTAGTCACTCAAGTTACTGCTGGCAAAATCTGTGAGATCCATGTTTCATTGGTTAACCCAGACTATCTGCAGTTCCACAATGATGGTTCAGTTTCTCTCATGTTTGTCCCTGCTTCCATTGCTAAGAACAGGCTCTTGCTGATCAGAAATCAGTCTTTTGACTTGAAACTACCATCTTGATTGAACCCTTCATCCAAGGGGTATCTACAGAACCCTGTCAGGGCATTGAAGTAGTATCTGAAGTGGACTGAGATGATCAGAAAAGGGAGCTCTTGCTTGTTTTTGCCACTCGAAGAAGGAAGGCATTGTTGTCCAGATACATTGGGTTATCCGCTCAGTCTACAAGGAACTGACCCAAGACCAGATGAATTTGTTTCAAATTCTGGCTGACGAGGTTAGGGCAGTTGCCACTTGCATAGCATTCAGGCATAACTGTTCCCTGACTAATATCACACAAGCCGTGGAATGGAGGTCAGAGACAATATTCTTCAGCTTTTACTTAAGAGACCTTACATCTCAAAAGGGCTCGGTTTCACATGGTGGGACCTATAACAGCAGCACAACAGGCTTCCCTCTGAGGTTGCTCAGCAGCTTTGTAACGATGCAGGTTATTCTGCTTTTTTGCTGAATTCGTGATAGCAACATTTTTCTTGAAACAGCTTCCATGCATTGACTATGTGCTAACCTAGCCCATGTATCAACTAGCCCATGTCTCGCCCATGTCTCACCTAGCCCATGTCTCACATGAAACTCGTAGCCCATGCCTCACATGAAACTCGCAGCTTCTTTGCATACATTAAAAACCAGAGACAGGATCAACTCTAGGGTAAGGGGATGTAGCTTCTTCTCCCTCTTACATATTCTCCCAATGTATTGTGATCAGATATTTGAATTTGAAGAAGAAACCAATTGCTTGGCCAGATATGTTTCTTAGATTATACTTACCCAGTCATAATATGGGCACACCCTCCAAAGCCATCCTCATGGTTACATTCCTAGAAAGCATGCACATTCGCACCAGTAATAACTGACAATTGAGAGAATATATCGCCATTCTCTATCCAAGGGGAGACCACTCATCTGACTTCTTTCTTTGCAAACAGATGATTTTTTGGGGGTACTTTTGTTGCTAACGCAAGCCAGAAGATGTGGTAAATGTTTTATAGCTTGGAAGGGCTGGATTTTGTGAGGTAGTGCATGTACTCCTAACATTTTATGATTGGGGTAAGTGTTCCTGAAGAAATACATTTTACTGTAAAAGTTGGTTTCATGAACTTTCTAGGGGGAGTTAACTGATAAAGCAATGTCGGTAATAGACAAAAGGAGATATATTATTTTGTGAGAAAGATCAGATTTATATAACCTGTTTTACTGCTTAATTTGCAGCCCTCCAGCATCGATAGGCAGTAGCCAAGGCAACCCATTTGGTGATGTTTCAGATGAGGAGTCTCAAATGAATCTCGATGGGACTGGATTTAAACCATGTCATGTGCGAGCTCTGTATGACTATGTCAAAGATGAAGATGATGAACTTCAGTTCAGTGTTGGTAAGTAGTAATTAATTAATGATTACAGAGTAGCTACAGGCAGTAATTTGCTCATTTTACAGTCATTTTTGGCTTTAAAATACTCTAAAGATTTCTGTGTATAATCAGCTTTGAGGTTGTGTATGTGTTAGGACTTTCATGCGAGTCATGATTTCAGATTTTTACATTGCATCAGCTTCTCTTATGATATTAATATTGGATCATCATGTGACATGACATTCTCTGTGAGAAATGTTACTGTAGAGTTATCATTCTTTATTTATGTCTTAGATATGCATTGAGAATGGATGATTGGAACCATAACTAGTGTGCTTTCTGTTCATGTTAGAGACATACAGTTATAAGCCAAGTGGAATTTTCATTGGAGTATCCCGAATAAATTCTTAATTGATAAGTGTCTTGTATATAAGGTACGAAAAATGTAGTAAGGTTCAGTTGAAGTCAGGTAAACCTTATTTTAGCACAACTACTCAGTTTCTTGGTTTCCAGATGTCAGAACATTACAAGTAATTCAGTTTTGTGGATCTGTCACTGCTCATTTATCTTGTTTATTAAAAATGTGCATTCCCGTCTGTTTAATTTCCCTGATGTGGTTCTCTTGTGAGTTCTGTGAAAATAAATAGCACAAAATAATTGTAGGTTTACAGTGTACAGATAAATGTTTATTTTATGTTTGCTTTCTCTTTCAGGTGATGTATTCATGAAGTTAACAGAAGAGGACGAGCTAGGATGGTGTAAAGGAGAGAAGGATGGTGTTCAGGGTTTGTTTCCTGCTAACTATGTAGAAAACATCTGAAAAACTAGGATCAGAACTTTGTATCATTGAGGTTATGTACATAACTGTCTGCAAAAATTGAAGGATATTGGGTAATGGAGAATGAAGACAATTGACCAGACTGTCAAAATCATTCTGCCAGACAGGATTTAGATATAGAGAAATCAAGCCCTTGGCTTATTTTGAGCTTTTATTGAGGTACAGCTGTTGGATGTCACGAGTAACTATTGAACAAGTAACTCTGCTTCATCAAAAAATGGGACTATAACCCTTTAACCGTTCCTGAATTCATCCCAGCCCAGATGGAAGGGTTGGCTGAATAGAGTCACAAGAAGAACATTTTGTCTAAACACATTCATGATTTTAGTTTGATTAATAGTATATTAAGGCAAGCACAGAGACTATTAATGTCATTTGTACTAAACTAAGTTTCCATAATGGTTTATCATGTTGTATCAGTATTATAGTATATAGTTGAAGAATCTACTTTGGGTACACGAGAATGTGTTTAAGGGATGTAACCAAGGTTTTTAGATTTACTTAGTGTTACCATTATTGATGGTAATTTATTGAAAGCATCATGTTACCTCATATTGATTGATTCAATAACTGAATGCATTTTGCTCTATCTGAATTAGTATTTTAAGCCTTGGATACACTATTCAAAGGAGTTTTGTATTTTGATCCTATCCAAGGGAAAAATTCAATTTGCTTGATTGAAGTGCAATTCATTATTAGCTGTTTCTTCAGACTAGGGATATGTCTAATTATTGGAGATGTTAAATTTGCAAAAACCAATAAACTGCAAAGTCCTAACTATATTTCATATCCAAGAAAAATGTGAAACCAGGACCAGTCTTAAAGAATAGTACAGACTTTTAGTGTTATAAGTCAATTTAGGGGTGTTACAACACAATCTTCAGTGTTAATAACACCATCTTAGAAAAATTGTCAGAATTCTTTTTCATTTGGAGCCCCGAATACCATTACATCTTGGCTCCAAATTTGAAAAAATGTAAATCCGACATTTTTCACATTTTGTCTTAAATGAAAAGTTAGCTTCACAGTAATTCTTTTAATTCAGTATTTCCTTGCCATCAGATAAAATAAGTTTATTTCTCATTTTCTAGATTTTGGCCTTGTACTAAATTATTGGGAAAAAATGTATTGCATATTTTATTTACATGTCAGATTTTTGCATGAATAAACAAGCTTTTCAATACGCTGTTAAACAGTTGGAATTTTAATGCATTAATTACGAATTAATTTAATTTTGACTAGGTTCTCTGTAATATTTAAAATTTGTAAAAACCAGTTTACAAAGAGAAACCACATTGTGTAATTTTGCTGTTTAATATCCTTGCTGTATTTAATGTATTTGACAATATGCCATGCATGTTATAGCTTTTTGCATTTGTGCAACAAAAGTGCAGCAGAGGGATGAATAAGTGTGAATTTTGTCATATAGCATTAAACCAATACTCACAATATATTCAGTTTATTTGAACAAAATAGGATGGTATTTAAGATTTCTGTGACATTGTTACAGTACACAAATTTTTACTTGCTCAGAATAAATGCTTACTGAACCAGCGGTTATAGAATTATAAAAGTTGGCAATGTTGACAACATAAATCCAATTGTGTGAAAGGTTGTTTTCCAGAATTTATGTGATTCTTGTATCACTAGTTGTAATTAATTACAAATTGAGACCAGTCTACACTCCCTCTGGTAAGCGTTTATTAGTTTTGAAGACTGAGAGTGAAGCATTTGTATGAGCTTGATCAAAAACAGACTTCTAGTAGAAAGTATTGACTCTTATTTAACAAAGTCTGCAATATTATCGACAGAACATCCTTTACATTTAAGCAGAATTCTGGTCAGCCCTGAATCAGCACTTGCCCGATTGGATGAGTGATTGGAAACTTAACTCAACCACTGGAAATTTTCAATCCCCATTTCGAGTTAAATGAGTGAATTTTCAACCACTGTAATCATATTGTGACATCAGTTGTAGTACACACCCCTAGAAGGTACATCATAGTGCAGTTCAGGCAAGACACAAGTTCTGAATAATTCGGGCTTAGTTTTACAAGTTTATCACAGTAAAAAAGAAGCTCAGAATACTTGATAAGTCCATTGTCATAGGCTTAAAACTCATTTTGATGGTCTCTGAGGTATTTGATTCCAGACGATTACAGAAGCTTAGCCTACTGCAGCGTTTCATTTAGTAAATGTTAGCCATTTAGCACAGTTCTAGTGTATATTTTAGAACTAGAAGAATATAAAGCAGGAAGCTATGGTTATCGTACAAAGCTAATGGAAGTCGGAACATAAATTTAAAATCATAAATTGCAATTGTGTGATTTGTTATTTTTTTTCTTTCTGATGAAACATTTTGGATTTCCTGTCCTCTTCAGAAAATATACACCTCTTTATCATGTCATTGAAAAATTACTTTCAGAATATTATCACCATAAAACTCTAGATTTTGATCTTTTAAGTTTTCAAAAAATAATTGTAGGTAACACAGGCATGTGAAATTTTTTACCATCACAGAAATCTTAATTATTTGACAAGAACAATATATATTTGGGTTTCCTGTTTAAGTCCCTTGCATTATTTTTGGTTGTTTCAATTTTGTAAAATATCATATACTTTACCCTAAATTTTTTGCTGTCAAATCAGTAGTTTGATAATGTGTATAAAAAAAAACAAAGAAAATATAATGAATCGACTATTTTTGTGGCACCTTTGAGGATTTTGTGCTTGCCACAAAGTATGAAGTCCCGTGAACATTGATCAATCAGTGACACCAATAGGACTTCCTTCACCAATCCACAAAATTAAGTACAAATGAATGACTTCTCTTTTTCTAAAACTACAAAAATCAATATCATTGAAAATAAATGAATTTAAAATGCACTGATCTCAGTTTTCACTGATGCAGCACATGCTTCAATAGGATAAAGAAGGTTGATTTTAAACCTTTGTGATATCACCTGAGTATCTGAGTAGCTTTTAATACTGTCTGTGATTGAACTGTATAGATTTAATATTTATGTTGTAATGTTTAAAACTATGATAAAGAGCAAGAAATGAAAATGTTGATTTGAGGAAACTGATGTATTTGAAGCCAAACTGATAAATGTTTTCCATATATTTTTGGAAAAGACTGTATTTGACATAAAACCCGCACTCTGCATGAATGTCAAGGATGTCATAAACGCTATCCATGTCATTTGTATATTCATACTAGAAGATTTAGCTCGCTTTGTCTATGTTGGAATCTCTCCACTTTGGAGTTGCTTTGTCTTTCTAAGTATAGTCATACTGAATAAAGCATTATGTGGACAAGTTTTTGTTGAGACTGGTTTTACACATTAAATTAAGTGGTAGCGAGACATTTGAGATGCATAGTTTCATTTCCAAGAAAATCTCAATGTTCTAGGTGGGATTTCACACCCGCTTACCTCCCACAAGGCATGTACAATTAGTAAGGTAATATTTGTTGCTAGTTTTCACCAAAACAAGAGGTTTGTGTATATGTTCAGTCATGTGTAGGTATTATGTCAAATATAGTTAGTTTGTGATATAATTGTTTTAGATGCAGAATATTCAGACAAAATTTTTGTGTTGATTTCAATTTGAAAATATTGAGTTGTTATAAAATGGCTATCTGTCAAATATATTTGAACATAAATGTATTATAATATATTGATGCTCCGAGTTTGAGTCACTTGCCTTTGAAAGTAGTAAAACGGTATACTTTTTATTTAAGGGAAAATATTAGGTCATGTTTCAAGAATATGTTCTGACATTTTGATTCTCAAGAACAAACTTAGGTGTGATTTTTTTAATGTGAAACCAATACATTATTAGTTGTTTAGAAACATTGAAAGTGATTTTGTGCATGGCACGAATATTACAGCTGTAATCATTCTTTGTTTTAATTCAGTTTGAGATCAAATTATTATTGTTAGTAGTGTTTTTTTGTTTTTTTTGTTGCTTAGTTTGATACATCATATAGATCTTTTTATATATAATAAAACATATTTAATATACTTGTATCAGGTATACAAGCATATATGCTAATGACATATACCATTTTCACGAAATGCTTCAACAGAAAACATTCCATTCTGTGCATGTTTATATGACACACATCAGCTGTAAAGTTTTATTGTGAAAACATAACTGATTTAAGATTCAACACTTATCCAGCTGAAGAGGAGAAATAAGATTGTTCCTTTTCAATGCTAAGTTCTTATCAATAAATAGAATATTTCAATGACAATTAATTTCATTTCTCTTTCTTTTTTTAACGCAGAAATATTTGTACAGGATTGTTCAGTATTGTAATGTAAAGTTTTGTTATTGATGACTCAAATGTTAGCACAAATATAGATCATTATTTCAAGTTGGAACTACTTTTTTTTTTATTTCACAGAAATTTAGGATTTTATTAAACTAACTAGTATTAGATCTCAGATACCTCTGAGTTACATTCGCCAACATCGAAAATTTAGAAACTTTCTCTGCTAGCCCTACAGAAGACAACATTACTCGAGTTTTCTATTTATATGCATGTGTACAATTGGTAATGGAACATAAGAGATGAGAAAACATTGCTTCTTTAAGAATATAAATGCTTGTTTATGATCTCAGTTTGAATTTTGTCATTTGACCTTGAAGCTCCATGTTTTGTATTTGTATTGCGATCTCCTTCCTCTTAACTTCATGGAATTTTAAAAGACAAAAAAAGAATTCTTGCATCACCCCACCCCAGCCCACCCCAAATATGAGATGCTCAGTTTGGATCTGGGCTGCCTTTTTGTGGTATATCAGGACCATATTTCACTGTGGTAATTTGTTGGCCATTGTGGTAACTTTGGTTAAGATCATGTAACACCATCATTCCAACCAAAGTGTGACCAGGGTTTACCCTCACTTCAGCAGAATCAGCTGTGTTGGACACAAAGGATGCCATATTTAGTTGAAGTATGTGCATTGAAGCTGAATGACAGACAGAAGTTCACTATATTTGTACCTGCTCTACTGTTTTATCATATGAAAGAGGTTGTTTTTCTGGGTCACTAAGTCTTGATTGGAACAGATGCATGTGGTCCAGAGTGCCAATACACACCTGGTTAATTGTTTGAGAATTTTCACCTACAGTTGTTAACACTTTGTCAAAGCTTCCATGGGTTTGTCATTAAATCTAGTTTTGTATAAATTGCCATTTAATCTTCTCTATTCTTTTATCATCATTTTTCCCAGCAGGGCTGGGTATTCAATGAGGGTTTTTTGTGTGTTTTTTGTTAAATAATTGAATGGTCAGTGCTATTTAATATTGTGATTCACTTTTGTACATACAAGAAGTGCTGTTCAAATTTGCTTCAAACCTAGGTGCAGAAATATTTATTTAGTAGCTATTTAAAGAAGAGTAGACATCATTTTACATTTCGAATAATAAAGTATGTTATCATTGAACCTATGTGAAACTTTCACCTTATTATACTTAAAGTGCCCAAAGTAGCTAAGGGCCACTCATCGAATAATTACTTCCCTTTGAGCAGATTTATTTTGGTTTCTTATTATATATGCATGTTTCTTTTTACACAAGATCTGCATTTTTATTTTGCTTTAGCAAATATAGCCGTTTGTGTGTGGTTCTTTTTACAATCTGCTGAAATATTTATTTAAATGAATATCTAAACTTTTTTTGTTATTGATAAATAGTACACTATAAATGGTTGCTATAATCATAAGCGGTTACTGAATTACTTAATTTTTTTAAAAACTGTTTAAATGTTTCAAAAACATGGAAGAATATGCTTGGATTCATACTACTACATAAAGTGATACATACACATTCCTTTACCTCTTGCATTACCATAAGTTTATTAAAATTTAAAATTGTAAAGTTGGCAACTTTTTATGTACCATTTCATCTTTTTGGTGGACAAACTTAAGTTCATCATCATTATCAAGATATTATATCATGTACAGTTTTCATATAGATGTCAGTGTGCGTTATATATGACAGGTGTGAAATAATATATCTATAAACAATTGTATTGATATATGCATGCGTATATAGCAGTTGTACCACAAGAGACATACTAGTTTGTATAGAGTAGTTAGTCTGGTACTAGAATCATAATAAATAATGATTAAATTTATATAAAGGACTTTAATACAGAAAAGGTATAGTTTTGTTTGTTAATGAAATTGTCTCACAAACAAATCAGCTATAAAGGAAGATTTAGATTCATATGAAGTGACAGTTATGGCCACATCAGGACAAATAATGTCTTAAATTTGAAACAAGTTTGAATTAAAATTAAGGTAAGCTTTAAATGAACATTGTGTGATATCTGTCATGTTGAATCCAAATGTTCTTCATGTGATTGGTAGCAATCAAGTATTTACTAATGAATTTTTCCTTCTGTCTATTTTATTGATAAGAAAGGAGTATGTCTGGAGAGTTACTTACTAGGAGGGTCTCGTATCAGTATGCAGGGGCTCTGTAGTAATCCTCTTTTCCATCATTCCATTTAGAAGTAATGACCTTTTGCATAAGTCTGTCTGTTCACATAGCTCTGCAACACTTACACATAATTGGATGCCATTTTGTTAGTGAATTGCCTGTTACTTGTAGGTGTGCCTGTTTAAGGTTTTGTCTTTGGGGTCCGCTTTTGATATAGAGTTATTGCCCTTTTTTGCATCAGTATTAAATCTCTACTACAGGAGATTTTTGTAACCAGCATAGATTAGAAACCATTCAACATATTCTGATGCAGTGCAAGAATAGTTATAGCACTCTGATTGCTCATCCACCTGACTTTGGTTTGATAACTTAACCAAAGTTTGTTGGATTTCAGCCTAAGTTATTGTGCACCTTTATATTAATTTGACCTTGAACAAGTTGGATTTCCAGCTTTTGGTATAATTTAGAAGATTCTTTTCCTTTGAATGGCATCTTCTCTAAACTTGGTTTTGCAACAGAAGTTCTTCTATTTAAGGTCCTCCCATGCAAATTAAGGACCCTTTATGATACACCCATGGCCACAAGCTTTGTTTATCAGATGATTTGTAGGGGTAGATTTTTAAAGACTGAATACTGTTATTGCAGAGATTTAAAATCTGATTCAGATTTGAGGCAAGTTTTTAAATAGAAATTTTACTTGTTAGTGAAATGTATTGTAAAAAAGTAAAAGAATTGAGTTCTGAAACCATCAATCAAAAATTAAGAAAAACAAAAGAATAAAAGTTCAGCTTATGTACCGTTAGGTGAAAAAGCTCTTAGGTTATAGCTGCTTGTGACACAAATCATATATGTTTATTGCAACATATTTTTTTGTCAGTGATGAATGGGTGAGACTAAAATATGATATCTTGTACAGAAGTTGCTTTAACAAAACTATAAATATCATTTGTAATGTTTGAGGGGTTCAGCATACTATTGTATATTAATGTTAAAATGTTAGATATATAGCTAGCTATGCAAGAAAACAAAAGTTACCATAGATAGTTGTTAATGTTGGAATCAAAAGATTGTTATGTGTGATTTGTCTGTACTTGGTTGTAAATTGTTTTCAGTTGTCACATGATGTTAATTTGCCAGAAGTTCAAAATATTATTAGTATTGATTATGAAAGAGATAGAAATGTATCATTTATTAATTTATCAAGAAGTAAAGCAAAAAGCATTGTTGAAAAGGAACCACAATTCGATGAATTGAAGGATCCAAATTTTTTATATAAAATATAAAGGCATAATGGATATCCAGATTTTTCAAAAAACCATTAGCAACATCCTGAAAACGACAACCAATGTCACTGCCATACTTGGAGACATCATTGTTGTTGGAACCAAATTTCATACTTGATATCAGTTGGGGTATATTTTCTTTAGAGTTTCAATCCATTGAAAATAATCCATTAGTTTTCTAATATTTAAATTATATTCTAATCAAAATAAATGAAAAACATTATCTTCATTAGCTTGACTTGTCTAAGTACTTCATCAAAATTGGTGTTCTATCATGCTGCTGCAGAAATAAAGGTGAGATATGGACATCTTTAGATGTAAGAATTTTTTATACTTGGTTTATAGATAAATAAAATGCATGCGTTGATGAACATATTCAATGTTAATGAGAATATTCAAGTTTTATATAGCAAAAAATACATACCTTGTGTACAATACACTTTTAAGATACAAACCCTGAAATGCTTTCTAGAGTGTTCATCAGCACTAATACAGGCCACAGTTTCACTAAACATCAAGATTTCTTCCTCAGATTGAGGTTTTTAATTATCTTATTGCTAAATTTGCAGCAATGACTTTTTCACAGAACATTTGGCAGGCATTATGGATTAGCATAGTAGTTCTCAAATCTTGAATTTTCCTTCTTGAAGGGGTATTGCCTTATTTCTGAAGAAAACTTGAGGATTTGCTCAGATTTGTGAAATTCCTCAACTCTTTTTTTCAAGAATAAAAAGGTTTCCATGTGTTAAATTTTAAAAATAAAAAATGATTTTGCATTCTTTCTGCTGTCTCTACCACTCAAATAAATATTGATATTGTATGAATTATCATAAGCAAGATAATATATTAATCTCATTTGAGGATAATGTTTCAGAATTAGTGAAATCGGGGCCTGGTTTGATCTATGACATTACATATATAACATTAAATCTTAAAACATTGTAAACATTGAAAGTTGGGTGCTATTGTAAACCAAAATTTACATATTTAAAAAAACACATGTAAGATAAAAACCCTGAAATGCTTTCTTGAGTGTTCATCAGCATTAAAACAGGTTTGATCTCTAAAATTGCAAATATAACATTCCATCTAAAAACATTGCAGAAAGTTGGGTGTTACTGTAAATGTTAGCACTCAAACTATTATGGCACATCAACCTTGTTGGGATTAATGTAGAACTGGAACCTAACTCCTAAGAGCTAGGAAAAACAAGAACAAAGAAAATAAACACAGATCACTGAAATTGATTTTGCCGTCAAAATAGTTGAGGCTTGTTTGTCCATGAATGTCAGTTAAAACATTTATAGATATCAAATTAGAATATGACGATCTTTGTGGCAATAATATCTTCTGTGTACGAGTTTGTGTTAACTTATGTTGGTTATCATAACAGCAGGGTATCATGGTATGTATTGGATAATGTTGCTTTTGATGGCTGTTTTGGGCATTTTTTTTTTTTTTTTGTTTGTTTTTTTTAGGCATGGATTATAAGAACTTATTTGCATGGGCTCTTGTTTCAGCTATATTATTGTCTTTTGAAAGCCAGAACAGTAAGATATTGTTTTCTCTTGTACATTTAAATACATTTGTAAATAGCAGTTACTTTTTGTCAAGCCCACCTTGGCAAAAACTCCACATAGTGATCACTTTGGTGTGCATGTGCGTGTCCATCCACACATGTCGTCACCATAGATTAACCTCAATGTTAAAGGTGTTTACGTTCCATTTATTTCAATACCATTTTAACCCACCCTCTTCAGATTTGGAATATAGCTCATGAGCAGGCTTGACATACAGTCCATTGGCAGCTTCTTGTTTCAAGTTACTTCTTTTGCATTTTCCTTTTCAGTTTGAATAATTTAAATTTATGTATTTGGCTTTTGTTGAATCATACAATCAAATAATTTGTGCTAAAGTTTGCAATAATATTTTTTTAATGGGAAAGTCTATGCTGCTTTTTTTTCTGATAGTATTTGGTAGATGTATTTATATTATCTTCAAAGACAGAACCGATAATTTTTTTTATTTCTGTGAAATAAATTGCGTGAAAGTACTGTATTATCACTGTCGCTGCCAGTTACTATCAGGGACTGTCTATGATGTCACAAGGTTGGTTTGTTGACAATGGCTACATCTACTTCATAACGCAGTTGAAACTCGTGAATACAGTACTTTAATGCTGAACTTAACAATCTGTGTTTATTTACTAGTTATACATTCCTGATGCTGAAGCTGAAATAGGAAGCAATGCGTTTTATTTTGGGCCCAGAGGAAGTATGATTTGTCTGTTTTCAGGTGATACTTCCAGCCATCACAGCATTGTCGTTTTACATTTACTCGGGATGGAAATCATCACAAACTTGAGTCATAGTGGTAGAAAAAAAATGGCACAGTTGAATTAAAAGCAAACATAACTCAAAAGTTTAGTTTGGTTAAATTGTTGATTTTATGAAAATATTTCTCTTGAACAACATTCTTAGCTGTAGTGTTTATAGGACTGCACTGACCACAAACCAACCTCATGACACAATGAAACATTTAGAGATTCTCTGATGTATTTGTATCATTGACACAGTTTAACTCTTCAGTATGGCGGCACCCAACACCTAGTAGACATGGTTAATTTTCAAAAGTTTGAACTAAATTATTTCCATTAGCACATGTTTTTTCTAAGTTCACTTGCATTTTCTGTATTTATAAAGTTAATATCTATCAAATAATAAAAAGTGACAGTTTTCATGGACTTTCCCATTAATACGTTTTATTGGAGTGATACATTAGAAGCTATTAAATTTACTGCCCAAAAACAATTTGGATGGTATCCAGTAAACCCTTGCCACATGTGTGCATGTCCAATTGTAAGTGCTGAAAAGGTTAAGGTTGGGTATTAAAGAGGGGATCCAAACAATTTGCAATCATCATTTCTCAAGGACACAACTCTTTATGCTGTACCAGTATAACTGAAATGCATTATGAATGAAAGTGTAGTATTGCATTCTATGTATGATGTAAATTTGTTAAACCATTTACCTTCCTTTACTAAATTTGACGTGATGAAGTCAGGGCCTTGTAATATCTGCACATATTAATTTCTTACATTATTGTATCCTTGTCCAGAGAACTTTTTCAACTACTAAAGATATTTTAATGAAATTTGAACCAGTTATGTATCATGACTAGTTAGTGTGTCACCTACCATTGTCAGGCCCCCTCTGGCCTCAAGGTCATGGCAAGGGAGAATATAAATCTGTGACCTCTAGCCTTGTATGGGTATAGATTTTAAACCAATCAAGATATTTTGATGAAACTCTAGCCTTTGTATATCTTGACAGTGTCTGACATATTCACAGTCGTACCACCTGCATGAAGATCAAAGTCACAACTAGAGATAATGAAAGTCGGTGGCCTGTTTTCTTATCCATGCAGTAACTTTTTAACCCCTACAGATATTTTGATGAAACTTTACCCAGGTCCACACCTTATCAAACAATACAATAGTTAAGTCCCAAGATCAAAGGTCAAGGTTATTAGTAGAATGAAGGCCATGAGACGGGTGCATCAGGTGTCGTTTGCAGTACTTTTGTTCCGAGATAAATTGGTTGCAATATGTCTGCTGCACAATGGAGGCAGGAAATTACAGTAGTAAATACTATATGGTACAGTTATGTCCGTTGTCTAGTAATATGGAAGCTGGGCCATACAGCCATTCGTTTAGTTCATACTTTTTCTCCATACCTAACCAAGCTACTTACGAACTCGAGAGATGTATGTGTATGGTATTAATTTAATATTTGGAAATGGTTCCTTGAAATATTACACATTTATTCAGCAAGTACTGCAATAAAGACTAAACTGTACAAGGTGTTTTTTGTCTGTTCTGTGTTTGTTATGGATCTCTTTCAGTCCATCTCCATTTCTGTTGCTGTGTATGTGTGCATGTCTGTCTGACTGTCTTTCGTTCCGTATCTAAAGTTACAAGTTAGAAATTATTTTGTCCTCCATACATCTATCGATTTCTCCTCTCTGTCTCTCTCTCTCTCTCTCAATCCCACCCCTTTTGCATGCTCTGGGACGTAGATTAGGTCTGATGCTGTCTCTTGCATGTTGTAAAAGGTGACTTCAGGTGGCACAGTGGTTATCGTGCCAGACTTCCACCGTCTGATCAGCCCGAGTCAGCTACTGTGAGGTGCCCTTGGGTATAGGCACTTTACTCCAATTGCCCCGGTGCAAACTAACCTACTTGTGTTGCTGTGCCGTAATACATCCCAAACCTCTCTCAAAAGAAATAAATATTGCTATGCAGCGATTGTCTACTGATGTAGAAGACTTCGAAGAACTGACTGAACAACCAGAATTGTAAGGATATAAATACACTGTAGTGCTGTTTTTATGCGCCAGCCATAAGGCAGAGTGTGTTACGTTATCTGTCCGTCTTCCATCAGTCTTATCTATTTCGTTTCTGCACGATAACTCGAGTTCTCCACTATCCACAGTTACCACACTTTGTGCATGATTTGCACGTGGATTCAGGAAGAATACATATGTACTATCGATTTCAGGGTCAAAAAGTCAAAATTCATGATAACTGACTGAAAGAAGAAAAATGGTTTATGAACAATAATTTGAGCTATCCACCATCTACAGTTACCAAATTTTGTGGATGGTTATCGATTTCGACGTCAAAGATCAAGAACACTGAAAGAAGCCAAATGGTTTCCGCACAAAAAGTGAAGTTTTTTTTATCATGTATAGCTCCCAAACTTTATGGATGGCTTGCACTTTTTGTAAGGAAGATGACTATTGATTTTGGAGTCAACATGTCAAAGGTCAAGGTCACTAACAATAAAAATGGCTTCCGCACAATAACATTAGTTCTACATGATATACTTCAGCAAAACTTTGTGGACAGCTTGCACTTGGGGTAAGGAAGAAAGTTATTGATCTGGGGGTCCCAGTGGCATAGCAACCGCCCAAGCAAGCCCCGCCAAATTCCCATAAAACAACTTTTTTTTATTGGAAGGGGGCCCCAGAATTAAGTTTGGGAGGGGGGGGGGTAGAATTTCTTGCCATGCCACGAGAGGGGGGGGGGGGGGTCCAAAGATGAAATTCACTATGACTAAAAGGAGAAACATTTTTTTGCGCAAAAAGTTAAGTTACCTACATAGAAATTACACATGGAGCGGGAGTATTATATAATACGCCGGTTCACGGTTTTCTTGTTGGTAACCGTTATCATGCACGTGCGTAATGGATAAGAAAAACTCATCAAGAACACAACATAAGAGAAGAATAGGGAAACTAATCAGAATCTTCAGCATCTTTTCTGACATAAAAGCAGTTCGTTCACACGAAAAATCAACATAATGACAATACCACGTTGCATCGCCAAAAGAAAGAAAATTGTTGTTAGAAGGATAATAAATACAAACGATAATACGACAGGTTGATGCAACAGTATGGCGATGCAACAGCAACGATATGACGACAGCTCAGCAAGATATGACGAAATAAAAGTATGTACAAATGGAAATTAAACAGTCTCGAAGTTTAGCGAGTGTGATGTACAGTTTTAATATTGCAGTCAGATTACGCCGGTCAGACTACTATTATTGATGTAATTGACCTTTCTCCTGGGTACACCATTTGTCAATCAACTATGGCATAGCAAATATATATTGCTGAATTTGAACCTTTTGAAAAAAAATGTTAACACAAAATTATGTGAATTCAATTAACCGGTCAGTAAGAGCATAAATAATAGGAGTGTGTTAGGTCTCTTTCCACTTTTTCAACACATACATATTGCAAAAGCAAAATTCTGAGTTTATCTGGAATACCGTCCACCCAACAGAATACTCTTACGCGATGCAGTGATGATATGGGGATCCACGGCTGGAACATGTATTTCTTAATGATATTTGAAATATACAAGATCCAACAAGATGAACTACTGAGATTGGCCAAACCTGAAATGGATAAAGAAAAATGTGTAAAAATGGAAACAATTTTCAAAGATACATACTTTTAAGCACTATAAAAGCAAGTTAGACATATATGAAAAAGTCACATTCTACAAACACATCAATCATTAATACAGCATGGCACCATACCTAAAACATGTAAAGTATTTTAATTTTGGGTCAGCTGTGGCAAACATTAGGTAAAACTATGCAACAATGATATAGAATATGAATTTCACTTCTTCTGTGAGTGTATTGGTGTGAAACGCTAACGGAACGTCGTATACAAGAACATTATTAATATTTTCCCGAATGTTTCTTACTCATTAGAACAATTTTATTATATATGATCGACTGTATAAAATGTATGACCCGACTGGTCAGTTTTGTTGCGAGATGAATAATTACAGAGCCTCCATGTATTCCACTCGCCGATAAGAAAACAAAGCAATGTCCGTAGAGTTGCTAAACATCTAGAGTAGTAGTGCATGATGATATAGGAACGTACGGGACTCCCATGTTAAAAAGGGTCGAATGTTTATATGGGCCAAAAGGGAATTTAACATAGGCGCCATCTTGATTCATAGTTACATTGTAACAGTGTAGCAATCGGTGACGGTCTGCACTCGAACGGAAAAACCATATGACGTCATTGGTTTCTTATGTGGGGTGAGGCTGTCTGTTTGTAACAGTATATCAATAGGCGACGGTCTGCAATTGAACAGAAATGTCGTATGATGTCATAGGTTTATCATGTGGGGTGAGTCTGTTTGTGTAACAGCGTTGCATTTGTTTGGAGAGAGAGAGAAAGAGAGAGGTGGGAGAGAGAAAGAGAAGGAGAGTTAAATAATTTTTGAAAGAGACACACAAAACAAACAAGTCAACTCTAGGTTTAAAAATCAACATTTTTTTTTTTATTATGTCCCGCTCATTTAAAATCAAGAGGAAGGATTAGGGATTGTCCCTTCCTTATTCATATACAAAAGATTAAATATAAATATAGTTACAAGGTTGACAACGTCGTAAAGTAAGACTAGATTTCCAATGATCATTGAGGACAGTATCATTTTGCCATCGAGGCACACTACATTTTTGGGCTAAAGAAAGGAGATAACTATAACGTTCACAAAACGACTTTTCTATGTTATCATCATTTTTACAAATAAAAACGACAGTAAGGTTGCAATAAAAGCATTCACTCTCAGTCTAACCCGTCTTGGTCTGTTTGTCACATGTGGGTTCTATTTAGGCTTGAAAATGTAAGGCTGTCAGCAACTGGAATGCCGTATGACGACATATCTTTCACACGAGGAGTCTGTCTGTTTTTGCAACATGCTGGTCAAATTTAGAAGGCAATGTAAGGTGTTAGAGTTTGTCAATCGCGAAAATGAGAGTTTGTCTGCATTCTAAATGAAATGAAAATACCATATTTTATTTTGCTTCATAACAAAACTAATTTCTTTACCTCCCTTTACTATCCTATGATCCCACTTATAAAGTTAAAATCTCTGCCCTATTCCTCTACCCTCCTTTTAAAAACCCCAATAAAACTACCATCCTAATAAACCCTACATATCAATATTTACTTATCTACTATCCATCACCTACTTGTCTACTTGTCTAAAATCCAGCACCCAGTGATCTACTATCTACCAACCAGTTATCTACTATTCAGCACCCAATTATATACTATTCACCAGATAGTGTCTAATATCCAGTTATATATTATCCACCAACCAATTATCTATATCCAAAGCCCAGTGATCTACTATCCACCAACCAATTCTCTACTATCAACACAAAGTTGTCTACTATACATCACCCAGTTATCTACTATCCACAAACCAATTATATACTATCCATAGCCCAGTGATCTACTATCTACCAACTAATTATATACTATCAAAACAAAGTTATCTACTATCCACAAACCATTTATCTAATATCCCGAGCCCAGTTATCTACTATCCATCAACCAATTATCTACTATCAAAACAAAGTTATCTACTATCCAGCACCCAGTTACCTACTATCCACCAACCAAATATATACTATTCACCAAACAGTTATCTATCCCTTCTAAATAAAATAATTATTCCCCACCCACCCCCTCCACTGGCCCCTACACGCTCGCTTATAAATTAAGTAAAAGAACATCTGGCCCCTTTTATAATTCTCCTTAGTTACCTCCCTTTATAATATACCCACATTACCCTCCTATTATTTTAACTCAAAAATACCTTCAGTATCTCTACTCCAACTTTATAGAGTAAACTTTACTAAACAGACTACAAACCATATAAATCTACTATACAGCCCCCAGTTACCTACTATCCACAAACACATTATCCAATATCCAGAGCCCAGTTATCTACTATCCACCAGCCAGGTATCTACTACCAATATCCCGTTATCTACTATTCGCAACCAGTGATCTACTATCCAACACCTAGTTATATATTATCTCGAGCCCAGTTATCTACTATCCACAAACCAATTATATACTATCCTCCAAGCAAATATATACTATACACCAATCAGTTATTTATCCCTTCTAAATAAAAATAATTAATCCCCACCTCCTCCCCCTGCCCCCTACAAGCCGTCTTATAATTAAGTTTAAAAAACAGCTGCCCCCTTCTATAAGTCTCCTTAGTTACCTCCCTTTATAAGATACCTATACTACCCTCCTATTTTTGAAAACAAAAGTACCTTCAGTATCTCTACTACAACTCTATAGAGTAAACCTTTAATATTTGCTCAAACCTTATTGTTATGTGTCATGTTTACATGTTTAGCTATTGTCCTTGAATTAGGTTGTTTACTTAGTATTTGAGTTCAAGGACGGTTTTGGTAAACAAGTTGTTGATTTAATTTGAGGTCAGTGTTGATTTTGATTACAGATAAAACTAGAATTTTCTTTAGAGTTGTGTGTTAAAAGTCACATACACCATATAATTTTCTAGAACATTCTGTCATGTGACCTATGTTTATAAATACCATGTTTAGTGGACAGTTTTCAGTTTTCAACTTTAACATCAGTCTATAAAGAATCATTACAGTTGTGAAAAGTCATTCCAAATTCAGAGAGAGGAATTTTTAAAAATATTAATTGGATTATAAAAGTGCTCATAGACTTTTGTATTTTGTGACTTATGTGAACTTATTCAAAGATATTCTAGAATACTTCATTTTGGCACATCAGCACATTAAAGACTACTGGCATATCATGACATTAAATATTAAAGACTACTGGCACATCATGACATTAAAGACTATTGGCACATCCCCAAATTCACTCGGAACATTCTATATTTAGGACTTGTGATTAGGACACTTAGGATTATTGGATTATTTGGATTTTAATTCTCGTTACTGTAAGTGCATTTTGATTTTCATTTTAATTATCTATAAATAAATTGCTTGTTGATTTTTACTTGATTTTTTGGTTTAACTTTCATTCTGTTACATTTTTCATAGACCATAAGATCGTAACACTATCCACAAACCAGTTATCTAATATCCAAAGCCCAGTTATCTACTAACCACCAGCCAGGTATCTACTACCAACATCCCGTTATCTACTAATCACCAAACAGTTATATATTATCCAACACCTTGTTATCTACTGTCCATAGCCCAGTTATCTAATATCCACCAACCAATTATCTACTATCAATACAAAGTTATCTACTATCCAGCATCTAGTTACCTACTATCCACAAACAAATTATCTACTATCCAGAGCCTAGTTGTCTAATATCAACACCCAGCACTCACTTACCCACTATCCACAAACCAATTATGTACTATCCACCAACCAAATATATACTATTCACCAATTAGTTATTTAAAAAAAATAATTACCCCCCACTCCTCCCCTGTCCCATAGTAGCCTGACAGTTAGTAACTTTACAAAAATACTAACGCACAACCTATCGTACAATTTGTGATGAATGAACACCCCGGAGTATTAGGATGTGATTTTGACAACCTTCCTTTGGTTAGTCCAAAATATGATCCTCATGTCGGCTACTTTAGAACTGGAGCGGATTCGTAGTTTACATTTGAAACTGCGAAAACGCGGTTACAAAACCTTTTTCAAGATTCAAATGAAATGCAAAGAACATTTTCATCCTCTATGACATAAACCTTTTAACCGTTGGTATCTGAATGCTATGAGAATACTGATTAGTTTGAAAATCTTCAAATGGTCAGACATTGGTCGACTACCTGAATCATGTAAGAGTTTGGATGTCACGACTTCTACGTACAAGGTTATCTTGTTACACATAATTCCATGGGACGAAGCCCAAGAAAAAGTTAGAAACTTACAGGAATACAAAAACTTTTTAAAGAAGTATCGCCTCAAGGCGAAACTACTTCACGACGTTTTATGTGTGGTGAGCTAATGACTGAATATCAACGATATGATTATTCTGTTTGGCAAACGTGTTACTATTTCATCAAAAAGACATTCCTGTGAATGACTAATTTATGAGAACCCCATTCAGAATCTACCATTGGAGCTGCTGCGTGAGCGCAATTACAGAGAATTTGTACAGATTGAAGTGAAACGTAAAGAACCATTTCATTATTTACTCTGGGGCATAATTATGAAAGAAAAATGGACTTTTGTGGAATGAATGAAAAAACATGACACCTAGTCGCCCAACTGGCAATAAAGTACCGGATTTGGGGATATCATTAGATCTACGCTTTGGACAAAGATATATGATAGTGTAAAGATAAAATACTCAAATCTCTCTCTCTCTCTCTTTGTTTCTCTCTCTCTCTCTCTCTTTGTTTCTCTCTCTCTCTCTCTCTCTCTCTCTCTCTCTCTCTCTCTCTCTCTCTCTCTCTCTCTCTCTCTCTCTCTCAGACACACTTCTGTTAATTTCGATGTACTTTTATGTCCCTCTCTTTATCAAGGAAAAAAAAACAAAACAAACCCCAGCCTTTCCATTAGAAAGCAGACGAGCTCTCATTTCTTTCCAAAACACGCAACACTGCTACACTAACAGACACACACTCACCCCACATGATAAACCTCTGACGTCATACGGCATTTATGTTCAAATGCAGACCGTCGTTTATTGCTACATTGTTACAAATAGACAGACTCACCACACATGATAAATCTATGACGTCATATGGTTTTTCTGTTCGAGTGCAGACCGTCACCTATTGCTATACTGTTACGATGTAACTATGAACCAAGATGACGCCTATGTTAAATTCCCGTTTGTCCCCATAAACTTTGGACCCTTTATCCCTTTAAACTTTGGACACTTAATTTTCTCATGTTAAATTTACGTTTGTCCCTAAACACTTTCAATCTTTGTTAACATGGGAGTCCTGTACGTCCCTATATTGCCATTCATTACTACTATCTTGTCTTTCCACAAGAATAGACATAAAAACCTTTTTTCATTGACAATATATTTAAATGCATTGCATTCATTGTTCTGCTCATTCTTGTACGATGTCTATAATGTTTATTTGAAGACAAATAAAGAATTGAACAAACATTCAGATTGCCTAAGTTGATCATCAGATAGGTGTAACTGTGAACCTAATTGAATTTTTCCTCCCCTTAAGTTTAGATTGGTGGAAGGACAAGAGATGTGCAATCGATTGAGTCACCTAAAGAGAGTTGGCTATATAATTAAAATAATTTAGAATTTTTATAACTACGGAAAATTTCACAACTTTTAATGTACTTTATCAAGCAGCATTACTTTGTTTCAGGGTAAAAAAAAAAAACGCTGTGCTAATTATTGAGCGGAGAAACAAATCCGGAAGATTCAAAATCTTTATTGTTTCCTTTACGAAATTCTTTACGAAATTCTTTTCTTTACGAAATTCTTTGATAGTTTATTCAGTGAATTCTGCATTATTCGGTGAGGTGAACGACTCAGTCTTTTCCGTTGTGCTAACCAAAATTTTGAAAGAAAGAAGCAATGCATTTCACTTCACTGATTAAACTATCAATGAAGAAGTTGTGAACCTAAGGCCTTCTTATAATGCATTTAGATCATTTCCCCCATAAAATACTATCAGCGCCGCTAATGTAGGTCATAAACTGGATGACTGCTGCAAGGATGAGAACCAAGTTACCATTACAGCCGAATGAGGGCAGCCTCAAAATATCAAAATGTTAAAACAGGGGATTATACGATTTTGTTTTTAGTCCCTGCCTGTTGTCATATATTAGCCTTCTGTGGGAATTTAATGAGTAAAGTTGCAGCATATATCATTTGAAATATTAAACTATGAGGAATTCTATAAACGAGGTTGCCATTGTTTCACATCAAGATCAAGGTCACAAGAAGTATTGACCGTATGTGTCCTGGCTCAGGTATAAAAAACTTATTGCTATTTTTCAAAAACCAACGCTCCATTCCCCAATCCCCACTCCCATGAGACAAAAATAAATTATTAACAAAAATTAACCGAATTGTCATTGCCAAGTCCCTTATAGTTTCCAAAAACAAACAACCACACGAAAAATAAGAAGTTGTATGCGTCCTTACTCAGGCCACAACAAGTTTTTTTATTATTTAAAAAAAAGAAAGAACAAAAAGAGGGTATAAACCTTACTACATAAATTGTTAAGCCCTACCGCTTTCCCAACTAGAAGCGAACGAAGCGAGCAGCGAATACCGCCCATCGCTCTTTAATTCAGATACTCCTAAGGTTTTAATCCATAAGTAAGAGTAAATAAATAACAGAGTATTTGCTACCAGCTCTGAAGTTATAACTTATTTTGTATAATAAATTTTATTTAAGTCCTACCGCTTTTGAGCCCATGGTCACGAACCCGACGTGGGCGAGATACCGCATGCCACTTTTTAAATATAAATTCAGTACAGTATTAGTGTCTTAATCCATAAGCTAGAATAATTACATGTGTAACAGACATTTGCTATTGGACATTTGTTATTTTATATCCGAGGTTAAAAAAAGTAATAATAATTAAAAAGAAAATAATAGTAAACACTTAAAAACGTTTTATGTGTGTTTAAACTTAAAAACTAGTTTGTATGGCTTTAACAGATTTTTGCAAAATCACAAACATCTACGAATGAACTAATGCATTATGTAGATAACTGTGAACTAGATCATTATATAAATACAGGTAATGCTAACATACTTTAGTGTTGTTTACTTCATTGTGGTCATATCTGGTACCTGTGCATTCAAAATAAACACGTGGAACAAATTTGGTGCACCAAAGTTGAAAGAGATTTGAGCCACATGCCTATCTGAATTACCCTGTTAAGACATTCTCCTAGTAGGAAGGTAGTATGGTGTTTCATTGGCTGCTATCACCCTACTAAATAGACAAATGAAAAGCTGACAGGCGGATTTTGTTTTTAAAAATTCATGGGGTAATGGTTAAACGTTAAATTGCCATGCCGCTAAAAGCGTCAAAATTCTAATGGTATGTCAGTTGTATACATTTTCCAATGATCGATACATGCCGGGTCATTACAGCTAAAGTAAAATAAATTAAAATAATATCTGATATTACCTATAAGTAGATATTGTAATCAACTGTGGATTCGAATCACACCGACGACTAAAGTCATTTTTGTATCATTCGACACAACTATCGGCTCGTTACAATTCCTTAGTAATTATGACAGCCTCCATTGAGCTGCTTGGTTCTGAGTTGATGGGGAGTATGACCCTAAATTAGTGCCAAGATAGTGACCTTTTATACAAACGTTGAATTACTTCTGGAGTTGTATAGCCTTTCGTTTCGGCTAGTTACTCAGTGGGATCAAGTTAAATCATGTGTAACTGTAGTCAATGGAGGTGACATTCTGGCTAATTCAGTTTATGATTCCTTGACGCGAAAACCCGCCCAATTGAGAAGCAAATTATGTCCGAGACAATCATGGTACACTCAGAGTATGACTGTTTTCGGGGTTGACAGACTTGATCTTGGTATATGCATTTATTTCCCACAATTTTACAGTTAAATTCGAATAGAGCCTTGAAAGTTAATATTGCCATCTTCAAGTGAAACGAATAAGCCTATATTTGAAACTTTAACGTTAAAAATTACAACACTTTTTCAAAACTCGGAAAAGCAGAAATGTTTAGTGTATTTAGGGTCAAAGGTCATGGTATAAATACATGAAATTAACATTTAATATCTGACTATTCATCTTGAGATGACAATAGCGTGCCATCAAAAGAATTTATTATTACGGTAGTATTTAAAATTTTACATCCTTTTCTAGTCTTCGTAGACCAATAAAGTACCTCATGCATATTGAAAAATTTCATTTTCTTTATTATTGATTTTAATAAAGAAGTTTTAAGCATTGAATTTCCGTTCAAAATTCCAATTGTACAGTTTGAAACGTCAATTTTTTTTTTTTTTGGGGGGGGGGGGGTTGAGTCGATGTAGATAGATCTGACAAAAGTTACCATGTCCTGAAGCTGTAAAAAAAACCGTTGAAATATATCTGTATCGAATATAAAATGAATATCTATCCCATATTTCATAATTAGTGATATTTTTCTTTCACCAATAGAGCTAGAAATTTTAATGTCATCATCAATGAAATATGAATGCAATACACCTTCCTTTTTAAAACGTGGAATAAAATTTGTCTCGATGTAAGAAATGGGATGATTAATGTCGATAAATTCATTAATATTATTTTCGAGACAATTATCTTAGACCATATTATATAGATTAGTATCAGAGAACATTGTTTGTAAAAATAATGAATAAAAAAAATGGAAAGTTAGTTCAAAATATGTTTGATATACTATATACAAAATTTAGTTAGGAAATAAGTCTTGATATACAATGGGTTTTTTCCCAAATAAATTATCTAGTGCTACATATAGATAGATATCAAACAATAAGTGGATATTCATACATAGATGTACCACAATGGATCAAAAGAATAATAAAAAACTGCAGAAATATCAAGACAGAGACTATACTTTTTTTCTTCCTATAGAATCTTTTACAAACCCACCAAGGTATAATCAGTATAGATCATACAAATATAACGTTGTCAGATAAATACATTAGTTTAATAAATGTCTAAATAAATCTACAAGACTTTAATAAACTTGAGAATGACAGAAAGAGATAGTCACGAATATATGCTAATTGTATTTGATGGAAACAATTATCATTATTGTGGAATACAGTAATTTTTAAAGTTAATATCATCTCAAAAAAGCAAATGACACGATAAAAATACTTTTACAAGAAGCGTCTGAATTGCTTTTGTTCTGAATTATCATTACAAGAACATAGAAGATTATCCAGTAAAAAAGACAGCACAATAGACACAATCCCTGAAAATGGTTATGTAGTTACATTTAAAACTACTATGACCAACTAAAAACTTCTCTTTCTTGTTTATTCTCACTTTGAAGTATTATGGAACCAATAAACAATTGTCAACTGAAGCAGAAAACATCATTAAAAAAAGTAAAACAAAAAAATAAATAATAATAAACAAACAACAACAGCAAAAACACAAACAAACTATCAAGAATTTGTCTTGATATTATTTAATTCACAAAAATTATAAGCCTCTAGTTTACAGAGGAGCAGCATGCATAATTAACTTTGACGAGTATTTGCAATTAATTTCAGAAACTGTTATGAAGAACTGAGACAAAGACAAGCTTCGAAAATGGCATTCACTAGTGAAGAAAAGGAACATTGTAATTAATATGGTACAACACCGGACATAACAATTCTAGGACTAACACACTGACTCTCCAACTTATAAAGATTTTGCTAGATAAAGAACAAAATTATGTAGGAGATGATGATGATTATTATTATTATTATTATTATTATTATTATTATTACTAATTATCTCCATAAAGTTATAAAACTTAATGTAATTTGCATTACAGTAAATGTTCGAAGGTAAATAAGCATTTCCCAAGTTGGTATACATACATTTAACAGCAAAGTGAAACTTATCTTCTATATCTGCACAAAAAGGCACAGTCTGTCAACATATGGAGTATTTTAAAATCTGCTACATTTACCATTATAGAGAAGTTTCCATTTATGAGCATACATAGTAAGCAAACACTGTATGAAAAGTTTTAACGAATCTATATAGTACTGACAACTCAAGTAGTAGAGGTTCAATGTATATTTTAGATTTTTATTTTACTGACACCCGTCAGCGCCTTTTATACCAACCGTTATGGCTATTAGTATTTGTATCGCGATCGTCACATATTAATACATGCACGGTGGGTTTACAAAATATAATTTGTCACGTGCTTGCGTGTTTGCGATTTCTGTGTAAGCGGGCTGTCATGCAGATGGTTACTTGACTTTTACTGTCTGCAATTCCACTACGCGGTTGCGTATCTGTGCTCTGAGTTTTCCATTTCCGCCAACACAGTCTCAAAATCGGCCGCTCTTATGATTTTATCTTCAATAGCCTCCGAGTACGGCTTCGCAATTGTGCTGAGACTGCATTGTGTCGCCGCGATAAGTTCAGAAATAAACAGGTATTCGCGAATGCAGACGTATCGAAATTATTTTGCTAGCACCGCCTGCATAACCGGTTACTGTCGATATGGCTCCAACAACAATTCCAACTGGTACATCTATAATAGCCGCCGTCATCATGATTCCAGCATCACCAAGGCCAACAGTAGCTAAATCCAAAATTAAAAGGAAGAACAAAAGGATACAATGGTTAAATACATGTTAGTATTTGAAAATCAATTAGCATTCTAAATTGTTTCTGTATACAAAAAGCTGCATGGCTTCTGTACCAGTTTTCTGTGCATTAGCCGCTCCTGATTTCAATTTTCTATGTGTTTCATTACTTATTCCTTGCTCTATTTTATTTGTTCTCACATATACTGATAACCATAAATCTTTATAAGCCATAAGAATGTTGCAATCATTTAACTTCTAAATATCATCACAACCATAAGAAATGGGCATGTTTCCAATAAGCATTCTTTCCAAAATGTCACCAACTGCATTATTAGTATCTCCTCGGTGTGTTGGATCAAGATGTTAACCATCCTGTGGTGTTTTTTCCTTGTTTGTGAGGAATTATACTTTTATTTTACGTATGTTGCCATTGTTATCTATTTATTTTACGTATGTTGCCATTGTTATCTATTTATTTTACGTATGTTGCCATTGTTATCTATTTATTTTACGTATGTTGCCATTGTTATCTATTTATTTTACGTATGTTGCCATTGTTATCTATTTAATTAGCTAAATTTTGGAACTTGTTGGTTTGCTCTTACATATACTTATACCAACATAAACACAAGTGCTCATTACAACGGCAATAAAAGCATGCTCATAAGTCATTTCTTTATCAAAAGGCTGATAAAATAATTAGGTTTAGGTTGTCAAAGTTTCTTTAAAATATAACCAGGATGAGTAGAAAAATAAAGAAAAAATCTTCATCTAAATTATGTAAGTTCTGACCAATCAAACATTGTAATCGAGTGATTTGCTCTGTATTCATTGAACTGATTATTTTGTTCTGCAGTTCTTATAGAAAATTACATTGTCTTCTTTGCTCTTCATTTACACCATTTGGATCCAATAATTTAATCATAAAATGAACTCCCGTGAATGCTATGGCAAGTGCATATTTTAACTAGACACGTGCATCCATATATTGGCAGATAAAACAAAAATCACTTTGCCTTAATATGTAGTTGTTATTTCACATAGGAACAGAAAGTTGTTTTGATTTTCCCATGTAGTTAATATGTCCGTATGCATGGATCTATCTATCTATCTATCTATCTATCTATCTATCTATCTATCTATCTATCTATCTATCTATCTATCTATCTATCTATCTATCTATCTATCTATCTGTTAGGAATGGAAAGTATATAAATATAAGACCAAACATTATATATTTATTAGTAATATTCTTGGACTAGAAAGATGAAAAATATTTTGTACTTATCTCTGAAATCTGAATTTATTAAATAAGATTGTCTTACTTTTTTTTTTTTTCCTCCCACATTTTTATAAAAATTACACAGCTTTTATACATGTAGATAATATCCTGTTTTGTGTCTCTATTCTTGCTAAGTAGATCTGGAATAAAGACTGGAGTCCCAGACCTTGCATTTACACAGGTATATCCGTGTACGGCTGTGTTGAAATCGCTCCATAGAGGAAAAACACCCGGCAAGTTCTCCTGGTCCGTTTACCTTTTTCACACGTTATAAATCCGGATGCACTAGTACCCTTATCTCTTTTTACAAATCGTAAATCAGGATGTACTAACTCCATTAAATTTCTAACACATTATAAATCAGGATGTACTAACTCCATTATATTTTTTGCACATCGTAAATCAGGATGTACAAACTCCATTAAATGTTTTATACACATCGTAGATCAGGATGTACTAACTCCATTAAATGTATTATACACATCGTAAATCAGGATGTACTAACCCCATTTAATGTATTATACACATCGCAAATCAGGATGTGACAACTCCATCAAAAGTAGTATACACATCGCAAATCAGGATGTACTAACTCCATTAAATGTACTATACACATCGTAAATCAGGATGTACTAACTCCATTAAATGTATTATACACATCATAAATCAGGATGTACTAACCCCATTTAATGTATTATACATATCGTAAATCAGGATGTGACAACTCCATTAAATGTAGTATACACATCGTAAATCAGGATGTACTAATTCCATTATATGTTATACACATCGTAAATCAGGATGTACTACCTCCATTATATTTTACACACATCGTAAATCAGGATGTACTAACTGCATTATAGTTCTTACGCATCGTAAATCAGGATGTACTAACTGCATTATATTTTATACACATCGTAAATCAGGATGTACTAACTGCATTTTATTTCTTACACATCGTAAATCAGGATGTACTAACTTCATTATATTTTATGCACATCGTAAATCAGGATGTACTACCTCCATTAAATGTATTATAAACATCGTAAATCAGGATGTACTAACTCCATTATATTTCTTACACATCGTAATTCAGGATGTACTAACTCCATTAAATGTATTCTACACATCGTAAATCAGGGTGTACTAACACCATTAAATGTATTCTACACATCGTAAATCAGGATGTATTAACTCCATTATATTTCTTACACATCGTAAATCAGGGTGTACTAACTCCATTATATTTTATACAGATCGTAAATCAGGCTGTACAAACCACATTAAATGTATTCTACACATCGTAAATCAGGATGTACTAACTCCATTATATTTTATACACATCATAAATCAGGGTGTACTAACTCCATTATATTTTATACACATCGTAAATCAGGATGTACATACCACATTAAATGTATTCTACACATCGTGAATCAGGATGTACTAACTCCATTATATTTTATACACATCGTAAATCAGGGTGTACTAACTCCATTATATTTCTTACACATCGTAAATCAGGGTGTACTAACTCCATTATATTTTATACAGATCGTAAATCAGGCTGTACAAACCACATTAAATGTATTCTACACATCGTAAATCAGGATGTAATAACTCCATTATATTTTATACACATCATAAATCAGGGTGTACTAACTCCATTATATTTTCTACACATCGTAAATCAGGCTGTACAAACCACATTAAATGTATTCTACACATCGTGAATCAGGATGTACTAACTCCATTATATTTTATACACATCGTAAATCAGGGTGTACTAACTCCATTATATTTCTTACACATCGTAAATCAGGGTGTACTAACTCCATTATATTTTATACAGATCGTAAATCAGGCTGTACAAACCACATTAAATGTATTCTACACATCGTAAATCAGGATGTACTAACTCCATTATATTTTATACACATCGTAAATCAGGCTGTACAAACCACATTAAATGTATTCTACACATCGTAAATCAGGATGTACTAACTCCATTATATTTTATACACATCGTAAATCAGGATGTACTAACTCCATTATATTTCTTACACATCGTAAATCAGGGTGTACTAACTCCATTATATTTTATACAGATCGTAAATCAGGCTGTACAAACCACATTAAATGTTTTCTACACATCGTAAATCAGGATGTACTGACTCCATTATATTTCTTACATATCGTAAATTAGGATGTACTAACTCCATTAAATGTATTATACACATCGTAAATCAGGGTGTACTAACACCATTAAATGTATTTTACACATCGTAAATCAGGATGTACTAACTCCATTATATTTCTTACACATCGTAAATCAGGGTGTACTAACTCCATTATATTTTATACAGATCGTAAATCAGGCTGTACAAACCACATTAAATGTATTCTACACATCGTAAATCAGGATGTACTAACTCCATTATATTTTATACACATCATAAATCAGGGTGTACTAACTCCATTATATTTTCTACACATCGTAAATCAGGCTGTACAAACCACATTAAATGTATTCTACACATCGTAAATCAGGATGTACTAACTCCATTTTATTTTATACACATCGTAAATCAGGATGTACTAACTCCATTATATTTTATACACATCGTGAATCAGGATGTACTAACTCCATTATATTTTATACACATCGTAAATCAGGATGTACTAACTCCATTATATTTTATACACATCGTAAATCATGATGCACTAACTCCATTATATTTTATACACATCGTAAATCAGGATGTACTAACTCCATTATATTTTATACACATCGTAAATCAGGATGTACTAACTCAGTGGCGTAGCGAGGTAAAGTGCCGCCAAGGGCCAACTACCAAAATTACGCCCCCACTCAATTCGCATTACTTGTGATATATACGGTACTCTTACCAAATTGCCGCCCCCTAGAAAGTGCCGCCCGGGGCAACTGCCCCCTTCGCCCCCCCCCCCCTGCTCGCTACGCCACTGTACTAACTCCATTATATTTTATACACATCGTAAATCAGGATGTACTAACTGCATTATATTTTATACACATCCTAAATCAGGATGTACTAACTCCATTATATTTTATACACATCCTAAATCAGGATGTACTAACTCCATTAAATGTATTCTACACATCGTAAATCAGGGTGTACTAACACCATTAAATGTATTCTACACATCGTAAATCAGGATGTATTAACTCCATTATATTTCTTACACATCGTAAATCAGGGTGTACTAACTCCATTATATTTTATACAGATCGTAAATCAGGCTGTACAAACCACATTAAATGTATTCTACACATCGTAAATCAGGATGTACTAACTCCATTATATTTTATACACATCATAAATCAGGGTGTACTAACTCCATTATATTTTATACACATCGTAAATCAGGATGTACATACCACATTAAATGTATTCTACACATCGTGAATCAGGATGTACTAACTCCATTATATTTTATACACATCGTAAATCAGGGTGTACTAACTCCATTATATTTCTTACACATCGTAAATCAGGGTGTACTAACTCCATTATATTTTATACAGATCGTAAATCAGGCTGTACAAACCACATTAAATGTATTCTACACATCGTAAATCAGGATGTAATAACTCCATTATATTTTATACACATCATAAATCAGGGTGTACTAACTCCATTATATTTTCTACACATCGTAAATCAGGCTGTACAAACCACATTAAATGTATTCTACACATCGTGAATCAGGATGTACTAACTCCATTATATTTTATACACATCGTAAATCAGGGTGTACTAACTCCATTATATTTCTTACACATCGTAAATCAGGGTGTACTAACTCCATTATATTTTATACAGATCGTAAATCAGGCTGTACAAACCACATTAAATGTATTCTACACATCGTAAATCAGGATGTACTAACTCCATTATATTTTATACACATCGTAAATCAGGCTGTACAAACCACATTAAATGTATTCTACACATCGTAAATCAGGATGTACTAACTCCATTATATTTTATACACATCGTAAATCAGGATGTACTAACTCCATTATATTTCTTACACATCGTAAATCAGGGTGTACTAACTCCATTATATTTTATACAGATCGTAAATCAGGCTGTACAAACCACATTAAATGTTTTCTACACATCGTAAATCAGGATGTACTAACTCCATTATATTTCTTACATATCGTAAATTAGGATGTACTAACTCCATTAAATGTATTATACACATCGTAAATCAGGGTGTACTAACACCATTAAATGTATTTTACACATCGTAAATCAGGATGTACTAACTCCATTATATTTCTTACACATCGTAAATCAGGGTGTACTAACTCCATTATATTTTATACAGATCGTAAATCAGGCTGTACAAACCACATTAAATGTATTCTACACATCGTAAATCAGGATGTACTAACTCCATTATATTTTATACACATCATAAATCAGGGTGTACTAACTCCATTATATTTTCTACACATCGTAAATCAGGCTGTACAAACCACATTAAATGTATTCTACACATCGTAAATCAGGATGTACTAACTCCATTTTATTTTATACACATCGTAAATCAGGATGTACTAACTCCATTATATTTTATACACATCGTGAATCAGGATGTACTAACTCCATTATATTTTATACACATCGTAAATCAGGATGTACTAACTCCATTATATTTTATACACATCGTAAATCATGATGCACTAACTCCATTATATTTTATACACATCGTAAATCAGGATGTACTAACTCCATTATATTTTATACACATCGTAAATCAGGATGTACTAACTCAGTGGCGTAGCGAGGTAAAGTGCCGCCAAGGGCCAACTACCAAAATTACGCCCCCACTCAATTCGCATTACTTGTGATATATACGGTACTCTTACCAAATTGCCGCCCCCTAGAAAGTGCCGCCCGGGGCAACTGCCCCCTTCGCCCCCCCCCCTGCTCGCTACGCCACTGTACTAACTCCATTATATTTTATACACATCGTAAATCAGGATGTACTAACTGCATTATATTTTATACACATCCTAAATCAGGATGTACTAACTCCATTATATTTTATACACATCCTAAATCAGGATGTACTAACTCCATTATATGTATTCTACACATCGTAAATCAGGATGTACTAACTCCATTAATTGTATTATACACATCGTAAATCAGGATGTACTAACTCCATTATATTGTATACACATCGTAAATCAGGATGTACTAACTCCATTATATGTATTCTACACATCGTAAATCAGGATGTACTAACTCCATTATATGTATTATACACATCGTAAATCAGGATGTACTAACTGCATTATATTTCTTGCACACATCGTAAATCAGGATGTACTAACTGCATTATATTTTGACACACATTGTAAATCAGGATGTACTAACTGCATTATATTTTGCACACATCGTAAATCAGGATGTACTAACTGCATTATATTTCTTACACACATCGTAAATCAAGATGTACTAACTGCATCATATTTTATACACATCGTAAACCAGAATGAACTAACTCCATTATATTTCTTACACATCGTAATTCAGGATGTACTGATTAAGAACCTGTACACTTGCCTGTTGCTATTCACACATCACAAACCAGTTTTTATCAAGGATCCCATTTCTGTTTGATCTTGCCAATAAATATACATGTCATTATTCAAATATATAGAGTTTTGTTATTTAGCTGAAGCGACCTTACTGCACAAGACTTTAGCCCCTACTACTTCATTACGATGTTCATTTTAATATTTGTTGAAATATGTTGATGAACGTTCTTTTTAATATTTGTTGAAATATGTTGATGAATGTTCATTTTAATATTTGTTGAAATATGTTGATGAATGTTCATTTTAATATTTGTTGAAATTTGTTGATGAATGTTCTTTTTAATATTTGTTGAAATATGTTGATGAATGTTCTTTTTAATATTTGTTGAAATATGTTGATGAATGTTCTTTTTAATATTTGTTGAAATATGTTGATGAATGTTCTTTTTAATATTTGTTGAAATATGTTGATGAATGTTCATTTTAATATTTGTTGAAATATGTTGATGAATGTTCATTTAAATATTTGTTGAAATATGTTGATGAATGTTCTTTTTAATATTTGTTGAAATATGTTGATGAATGTTCATTTTAATATTTGTTGAAATATGTTGATGAATGTTCAGTATGATAGTGCTGATGACATTAGGCATAACTTATGAATTTAATAGAATTTGGCCCTAATTATTTTAGATACTGATGTTCAAAGTTACAATATAATTAACCGTAAATACGGTCTGTTGCCCAAGCGTCGAAGGTGCGTGCAGTTAATTAGGTCTTATCAGCAATCACTGCTGATATGTGATTGGTAAGTTTGTAGGTGTTGCAGACAGGTAAGTGGAGTGGCAGGAAAACCACCCCCACCCCCACCACACCCCCAAAGAAAAATAAATAAATAAATAAAAAATAATAATAATAAAAATAAAAATAAAATTAAAATAAATGTCATTACATGACAAACCCAGTATAACTGTTTGATACTTAAGGTAAATTTATCATAGACTGGTATTAGAAGATTTCTTTAATGTAAAGTACAGTATCACCTATGCCATGCTAAATTTGAAATATATGGGATAACTGGATAAAAGTTAGACATTTTTGGGATCAAATGATTTCTGCTATATATAAAAGATGCATCCGTTGCTCTCTCTAAATTTTAAATAAACAAATGACTGAAGCATTGGTAGAGATAATATCACAAATTGATATTGGCATTTCCTGCAACGTTTGTCCATGATTTTCACATCAGTGCAACTCTATTGTTGGTCCAATATTGATTAAAAATGTCAAAAATCCAACATTTCAATGTTTTAGAAATGTTTAAATAAAGAAAAAAACCATCATGTTTTACTAAAATAGAGACGTAAGCGCAACGAGCAGCTGCACATAAATAACAATTATTATCGATTAATGTAATCTGCTAATTTGTTTAGGTTTTTTAAAACTAATTTGCATGCAATGTTCAGCATTTTTAAAAACATATTTTATGAATTTTAGTATGCACTTTGTGTAGTCAAGTTCTCATTGATGTACGATGTATGATATATAATGCAGGGTCTGAAACGTTTATAAAGCAGATGGTTGCCCACATGGCTATCAGAAAAAGAACCAGGTAAGCCTAGGTTAAATTGAGTAGCCCAAAGATGGCAAGGAAGGCGCTCGATATAAAACTGTAAGTTTCAAGACTATTATTTTACTTTATTATTTGTCATTAACAATTTTTATTCTTTGCAAAGTATTTGTGGATATGTTTTGAAAAGGTAGATTAACAATTTATGATGCTATATAGCAGCCCACTGGGCTGCCTGACTTCAATACATGTATACAGCAGCCCAAAAACCAGCATTCTGGGAGCCCTGTCAATGTACAGTTGACAGTGAGCAAATTTGTGTAATTGGTGCAATTTAATGAAGCAGTCTAATTGTCTGAACTTTATATAAACTACAGGTTTTCATGTAAATTTAATGTACATGAATGATTGCATAGTTAAAGACTCCTGAGAAATTAATAATGTTGCAAATGAGTAAAACCTATGCATGTCAATGGGGTAAAATGGCAATTGATTGATGGAGTATCGCCAACTGTTGTCATTGGTAATAATGGGATGCCTTCTGTCTGACCATAGTAGTAGAGGGTGGGTAAATAGGCCCAAGCTTTTAGGTGGTGGCACTACAGACCCAAACGGGAATTTAACATGGGGCCTCTACAGGCCTAAATGGGAATGGAACATGGGGCCTCTACATGCCCAAACGGGAATGGAACATGGGGCCTCTACAGGCCCAAACTTAGGGGTGGCACTACAGACCCAAACGGAAAAAGGAACGGGAAAAAAAATAGAGAGAGAGAAGTAGTGCAATAATGAAAATTAATCTTTTCTTGTGAAATGGGTGGCCCTGAAAAGGGCCGTTGTTTTTTTTGGCTTAACATTGACATCTCCTAGAGGGTCTTCTTTTTTGGAGACTTCTACGGACTTCCGGTCCGTAGATCAAGACCCTCTTCAGGCAGCCTTGTCTCTCCACATAAATCCGACGTTTCCATATCGCGGTCTCTGTGATTTTCGTAACAGCCCATGAGGCTTTGACATACATGGGGAATGCTGGGTCAAACAGCATTCCCGAGACGATGTTTGATGATTCCACACTTGTCCACATTTTTTTGTTTCTTCGGGAGTGGTCTTGGAGAAAACCGGTGAAGCTCTACGAGACAAGCGGTGGTATATATACCCTACGAGCGGATTGAAATGGATCGAAATGAACTACCAATCGAAGCGCGCGTTACAAGCGGGTAGGTTTTTCTTCCAATGGAAAAAGAGTAGGGGTGTGACGTCATTTTGGGTATAAAGGCATCACAGCGTTCGTAGGGATTTTACTTTTTGGACAGCCGAATGGAGACCGCAAAGACCAGTATGTATTGGGGTGAGCCTGCAACGAATGGTGTGTTGAACTTCCAACCGGAAAATTTTAATTTAGATTTTCTGTTTCAAAAATTTGAGCCTGAAACTACCACGACTGTTGCTATACCAGCCTCTTTGCCTGTCATGGAGGAATATAAAAGGAGGCAGCAAGAAGAAATGAAAATATTTGTTCATCGACAGAAAGAAGCGGAAGAAGTGTTTCTTCAACAAGAAGAGGAAAGGAGAAAGCGAGAAGAAGAAATAAGAAAGATAGAAGAGGAGAAGAGTGAAGAACTGCAAGAAGAGAGCGAGGAAGATAAAACGGTGAGTCTACTACAAGACATTTTATCCGAGTTAAAACCTTTGACAAACCTGTATGAGTATTCTTTAACTCAACCCAAGAGAAAAAGACCATCACGGGCGAAACATACGAAACCCATCACTACTGAGATGCTAGTACCACCACCACCACCACCACCATTCACTACTACTACCACCAAAGCAGCAGCAGCAGGAATTGGACTGGGTCATGGAAAAGGATTGTGACAGTTGAAGCTCATCATGTCGAGCCCATAAGTTTGTTTTAACAAAAAACAAACACCCCAATGGTCCTTTTCAGGGCCAGCCATTTATCTAGAAAAGAAATCAAATTGCCAAATCAAGTAAAACTTTAAAATCCCCATTCCTTGGTTTTTGTGTAAGAGTGAGTGCGTGCGTGCGTCCATACTCTAAAATAACAAAAAAAAAAAAAAAAAACAACACAAAGACACTTACTTTTTTCCATTCTGGTCTATTCTCATTTTTCTTTTTTTTACAATCAACATCACACCACACTCCCAAAAAAGTTCATTGTTCACTGTCTGTCTCTCTTGTTCTTCTTGAATTTCTTCACAGGGATCAAGATCTTCACATGGATCAAGGGTTCTTTTTCTTCTTCTTCATTCTCACTGTTTTCCAGTCGTCTAGCTTTCTTACTTTTCTTGACGACGGGGATGAGTTCTTCTTCTTCTTCTGGGTCTGAAGATCCTTCGGCTTCCTCCCTCTCTGGTAGATTTTCTTCTTCTTTCTGAGGACACTCCGAAGACCAATGTCCTGGTCCTTTACAATGATAACAGATATCTTTTGTTTTGTCTCTCTTTTGGTTTTGACGTTGTGGACATTCTGGAGCCCAATGTCCTTTCTCTTGGCAGATATAGCAAGTATCTTGACTTTTATCTCTCTTTTCTTTTCTTTGTTGATGACGTTGTGGACAATAGGAAGCCCAATGTCCTTTCTTTTGGCAGAGGTAACAAGTATCTTGATTGTTATCTCCAGCGTAGTTGTATCGATATATCCTGTCGTTAATTCCCCGATAGTAATCGTCAGGGTTATTAACTGGAATAGGGTTTCTTGACTTTTTCATCTTCACAGTTTGAAAGTGGAATCACAAATACTGATTCTGAAGGTAAGAAAGTCTCTCTATACATAAGTTCTCTGGGTGAAACTGAATCAGTTTCAAGTAAAACTTCAAGATGAAAAGATCACGCCCAATCTATGAGAAAACTGAAGAAGAAACAAAGAGGCCACGACGAAGACTGTCCGTGCCGCCTGAAACACCGCTGGCTGAACTGCTAGCTCAAGTCCATGCTAGCGATTTCGAAGAAGAGATGAGTGAACCTGAAACCTTACCACCTTCTAACCCACCCAAAGCAAAAACCACCACTATCACCAACACCTCTGACCAAGAAAGTCCTACCGTGGCTCCTCACAATTACTATCGCATTCGAGAGACGCAAAAAATAACCTCTCGAAAATTTAAAACCACAGCCTACACTCACACGGTTCACTTCAAAGACTTCAAGTCCGAAGTACCTCCCGAGAAAGCGGCGGGGTTCATTAGCGATTTGTGGGGGTCTGTGTTACAGAACTTGAAACGACAATGCGGAGCCAAAGAGGACTATCGATTGCGACTGGCCATCCATCACGACAATTTGAAGTCACCTGTTTGGATCGAGTTCAGCACCCCGGCAGAATTAACACCAGACAAAGTCATGTCAAAAATCGAACACGTTCAACAATCCAACGACAAGTTTACCATCACGGATGGAAAGGCTACACTTTACATGACTCACGTTGCTCCTCCTCGAGGGAGTGGACGAAGTAGGAAAGCGTTACTGGTGGATGACCTTCGCAGTACCAAACACAGTGTCGTCCAAATCGACAATGCAAAAGACCAGATGTGCTTGGCTCGAGCCATCGTGGTGGGGCGAACGTATGCCGACAAGAACGAGAGAACAGAATGGAAAAGAGCCTGCTAGAACATTCGACGATCGGACAGACCCCAACAACGAAAAGAAGCAGAACTCATGGTACGACAAGCAGACATCCGCAAAGACACCGTGTGTGGTATTTCTCAAATTCAACAACTTCAAGACGTCTTGGCTCCTGGCTACACTTTGAAAGTACACCCTCAAGAAGTGCGCGGAGATATGCTGTTTCGAGGCCCCGATTTCCCAGAAGGAAAATACATTCACGTGTATTACAACCAAGAACATTTCGATGACATCACCAGTATCACAGGATTTCTAGGATACTCTTACTATTGCGAGAAATGCGACCAAGGGTTTACCAATCGGGAGCGACAACTTCATTGCGGAGCAAGATGTCGGGGCTGTTTAGCGGACAAACCATGCCTTCCTGAACAACACCACGTCCATTGTGAGACGTGTCGACGCACTTTTGTCAGTCCCTCTTGTTACCAACAGCATCGCAAGACACAAGAGCACCAACAAAAATGTGCTTGCGACTTATTGAAATTGTGCTCCACGTGTGGACAGCAGATTTGCACCAACGACCCAAAGAGACACGTTTGTGCTGGAAAGAAAAGATGTCCTATTTGTTACCAGATGGTGAACTTTGATCATCAATGTTTTATTCAAAAGTACGACAAGGCAGAGAAGAAAGAATTAAAGAAGAACAAGAACCAAGTGTATTTCATCTTTTTTGATTTTGAATGCATGCAACAAACAGGCATTCACATTCCCAATTTCTGCGTGGCTCATCGGGCTTGTGAGATGTGTATCCAACAATCTATCCATTTTCCCTGTCCTCATTGTAGTCGGATTCCTGGAGGACGTGAAAAAATCTTTCGTGTTGCCAACACTCTGCCCGTGTTTGCTGAATTGATTTAAGACCCCACCGACGACACTTGGAGCGAAGAGGACATTCAACGTTACGGAGACTGTTATCGCTATGCGACCGTCATAGCTCACAATTTCTCGGGATACGATGGACAGTTTTTGTTAAAATATTATTCGCAACAAGGTACCGAACGCCCTGAAGTCACCATGAACGGAAACAAGCTCATCTACATGAAAGTGGGTCAAGTCAAATTAAAAGATTCCATGAGTTATTTGGCCATGCCTTTGAGTAGAATGCCTAAAACATTTGGCATGACAGAAATGGCCAAAGGCTATTTTCATCACTTCTTCAACACGGAAGCTAATCAACATGCCGTCCTACCTCATTTGCCTGACCTCCATTATTACGACCTCGACGGAATGCGCCCCGAACAGCGAGAAGCCTTTCACGCTTGGTACCGTGCTCACCAGTCCGATCCATTTGACTTTCAAGAGCAAATGCTCAAGTACTGTCGATCCGATGTGGACATTTTACGGCGTTGCTGTGGAAAGTTTCGACAGTTATTTCTAGATCACGGAGACGTCGATCCTTTGAAGATGCGTGCACCCTACCCAAAGCCTGTTCTTTAGTGTACACACAACATTTCATGCCCGAGAACGAACTAGCCATCATCGACTCCAACACGTCTCTCTTTGCCAGTCCTCAATATTCGGCCAAAGCTTTGCGTTGGCTCCATTACTTGTGCCAAAAGAAGACAAATGGATACAACATGCCAGAAACGGAGGAGGAGAAAAGAAGATTGGATCTTATTCCGTGGATGGTTGGGATTTAGAAAACCCGCACACGGTGTACGAATTTCAGGGTTGCTTGTTTCACGGATGCCCTACCTGTTTTCCTGACCGAGACCTGAAAAATCCTTTCACGGGAGTCAGCATGGAAGCCTTGTACGAACAGACTTACCAACGGCGACTCAAGTTAGAAAGTCAAGGATACCAAGTGGTTGAAATGTAGGAGCACGAGTACGATCGACGTTTGAAAACCGATCCTGAATTTAAGAGCATCACCGAAAGTTACGACGTGGCCGACATCGAACCTTTGGATCCACGCCACAGTTTATTTGGAGGACAAACCAATGCCACTCGCTTGCTGTACGACGTAGACGAATCCAAAGGAGAAGAAATCAAATACATCGACGGGTGTTCTTTGTATCATTGGGTGTGTAAATATGCTCGTTTTCCAACCGGACACCCAGAAATCTTGACAGAACACATCAACGTGCAACACATTCGTCAATACGAAGGATTGATCAAATGTAAAGTCTTACCTCCGACCCACTTGTACCATCCCATCTTGCCTCACCATTGCCAAGGAAAACTGATGTTTCCTTTATGCCGTACGTGTGCCGAAACATGCAACCAAGATCACCCCTGTCACCACACGGAGGAAGAACGCGCTTTGACAGGAACGTGGGTCAGCGCTGAATTGTTTCGAGCTCTGGATCGAGGATACCGTTTGTTGAAAGTGTACGAAATCTGTCACTTTCCAACCACCGGACAATACCAAAAGGACGACGCCACGAATCATCCAGGCATTTTCTCGGGGTTCGTCAACCAATTTTTAAAACTGAAACAAGAAGCCAGCGGCTATCCCTCGTGGTGTCAGACTCCCGAAGACCGAGTTCGATTCAAAGAAGAGTACCGTGACGTCGAAGGCATCACTTTGGAAGACGTGGAAAAGAACGAAGTAAAAAGATCGTTTGCCAAAGTCATGCTCAATTGTTTGTGGGGAAAAATGGCCCAACGACCCATCTTAACCAAGACGGAATACGTGACCGATCCTTATCGCTACTTTCAACTGGTGGACGACAAAAGTGTACTAGTCAAACACGTCGAAATCGTCCGTGATGATTTGATCTTAGTCAATTTCGAAGAAGAACCCAAGTTTGTAAAACCTGACAAGTTTAGCAACGTAGTCATTGCCGCTTACGTGACAGCCCATGCTCGTTTGAAGTTGTACGACGAAGCTTTAGAAGTCTTGGGAGATCGTGTCCTGTACTTTGACACCGACAGTTGTATTTACATCCATCGACCCGGTTGCCCACACCCTACCATCCAAGGAGATCGCCTAGGAGCCTGGACAGACGAGTACCCTCAAGACACCGTCCTGAGTGTTGCCAGCGGTGGCCCTAAAATTACGGCTACCGATACCAAGACCCACAAGGACAATTTCACACCCAATGCAAAGTCAAAGGATTAACCCTAAACTATCGAACCAGTCAAGAGGTCAATTTTGAGGTTTTGAAAAATGCTTTGCTGTCTGGACAAGTGGAAGACTTTCGAGTGCAAACCTTAGAACCTCACAAGATCGTACGGTTACCTAATCACCCAATTGTCACTCGCCCTTTACAAAAAGTGTACCAAATCGTATACCAGAAACGAGTGAGACTTCCAGACCACACTACTTTGCCTTATGGACACGCCGATCTGTAGTATAAAAAAGGGACCACTTCCAAGCCAAACCATTCATTGCAAATACAGACGTCAACCTAGAAAGATGAATAAGAATACTCATGCCACCCACCCACCAAGGGAGAAATCTAGTGTGAACTCCAAGTGCCATCACGACTTGGAGTGCGATGCAGTGCCATGCGAGGAGACGGATTCCGTACGCTTTGGCATCAGCGATTCACACGATGAGACGGATTCCGTACGCTTTGACATCAGCGATGCAGCACGACCTCACCGTCCCTCTAACGATGCAGGACGCCCTTTACTCTTTATTAAACGTACACATGAATGTCATACCTACAGGAGTAAAGAATTTACGATACCTGTGGCTTTGCCTGGCTATTCCAAGTTTGAAAAGCGACTCCAGACGTTTCAAGACAAGTGGCCTAAATATCTACTACAAGCAACTACTGCCAAAGCTTTAGCCAGATCTGGATTTATCTACTTGGGAGAAGGAGATAAAGTTCAGTGTTTCAGTTGCGGTGTGAGACTTCACCAATGGGAGCCTACCGACTCAGCTTACATTGAACATGCCAGATGGTCTCCGCACTGTCAGTTCTTACCTTTAGTGGCCTTAGAAGAGTACGGATACAATGAGACGGATCACAAGAAGAAGTAACATGTCGGATGATACTTTACAAGAATACATTCGTGGTTTACCTTTGGAGCTGTGAGAACGCATTTACCAGTATTTACCTAGTTTAGAAGACCGCATTCGTGATTTGCCTTTGAAGTTGCGAGAACGCATTTACGGAGAGTTTGTCCAGATCCAAGTGAAACGCAAACTCAAATTCATTTCTCGATTTTTAAACTACCGCGACTTCCACCGTATCAGAAGTCTGATTCTGAAGAGAAACTATCACAGCTATCGTGAAGAAAACAAAAGAGAGTTACTTCTTTCCAAGTCGGATACTTTACAAGAACACATTCGTGGTTTGCCTTTGGAGCTGCGAAAACGCATTTACCAAGAGTTGGTCCCGATCCAAGTGAAACGCAAACTCAAAGTCATTCCTCGATCTGTAAACTATGCTTACTTCCAAAGTATGAGAAGACTGATTTTGGGAAGATTCTATCGCTGGCACCTTGAAGAAGACTTTCACAAAAGATACCAACCTTGGGAACTGGATATAAAAACACACCACAAAAGATACTCACCTCGGGAATCTCACTATATAAAATCTCACCATGCCAGGACTGTGGTCTTCACTCGTGAAACGTATTCCGTGGAAGGAAGTCAACGATCGTGTTTAGACTTTAGAGGATTATAAACACTTGATACAAGAATTGTTTCCATTGAATTTTGGACGCCATGCGGTGTGTGTCTTGGTGACTGCCTTTCTTGGATTTCGTTTTCCAGGACATTCGTTGTGGAGTATTTTTGAAGATCAGTGTTTGTCTTGGATTATTTTGGAGGACCCGTGGTTGTTTTGGACTATTTTGATGAACCATCAAAAAAAAACATGACCATTCATGCTTTATCGGTACACGAAAAACAAATTGTACTCAAAGTGTTGAGAGTGGTGATGAAGACGAGTGGGGTACCTCCGTGTGAAGAAGACATTAGTCAAACTTTATCTACCCTTCATATGTTTCAAGAAGTGTGTATTGCTAGTGAGTTACACCAACAACTTTACGCTTGGAAAGATGTACGTGACTGGAGAAAAATTGGTTTCGATGTTTGGCTACAAGAAATGGCCCAATTTGCCAAAGATCTGGCATTTCACTAAGTTTCCAAAAGTGAAATGGGAACCTAAGTAAAAAAAATGACCTTAGAAACAATCCTGGAAGAACCTGACACAGCAGAGAAAGACCACACCGTTGTTGTCGTCCAAATACAGCCCCATGAGGAACACACCCCCTCCTTACCGTCAGAGACATTTCATTCTTCTACCACCAGAACAAAGACGAGCAGAAGAATACCACCGCCAGTGCCTGTGCCTTCCATTCCTAGGACAGTGTTTTGTTCTTGTTGTACATTGACTTGTTTATACAGAACTTTAATTCTTTTAGTGGTAGCCTTAATCTTGTACCTGACCATTTTTGCTGTATGGATTTTTGTCCTTCACGACTTGTAAAATATGTTTTTTGTTGTGTTGTTTTACAAAAAAAAAATAAACGTGCATGCAACGTATAAAATGTCTTGGGTCTTTTGTCTTCTTCTCAAAAATCTTCCTACCTCAGTCATGGCTACATCTTCTTCTTCCAAGTCTGCCTCTTCTACTTCCTCTGTGGTCAAAGTGATCGACGAAAAGTTAGATCGTCCAGTTGGGAAGCTTTGTATCTGCGCCATCCATTTAACATGTTGATTGCGGGACCGAGTGGTTCAGGCAAAACCGAATTTGTCAAACGTTTGATCGAACACAAATCTCATCTGTTTGATCGTCCACCTCAACGCATCGTGTGGTGTTACAAAGTGTGGCAGCCGTCTTACACTTTACTTCGTGAAAGTCAAGGAGAAGCCATTTCGTTTGTGGAAGGCATTCCTCGCGAAGACGATGGGATCGTGTTTGACGTGAGTCAAACACATCTGGTCATCTTCGACGACATGTTAGGAGAAGACGAAGAAGAAATTAAACTTTGGTTTACACGAAAAGGACACCATCGAAATGCCAGCATCATTTACATTACTCAAAATTTATTTCAACAAAGTAAAGCCCATCGTACCATCAGTCTCAACGCTCATTACGTGGTGTTGTTTAAAAACCCCAGAGACAAATCTCAAGTGCAAGTGTTAGCCAAACAGTTAGGCACTCCTTGGTTAAATTATGAGTAAGACGATGCCACTCAAACACCTCATGCGTATTTACTCATCGACTTAAAACCGACCACTCCCGACTATTTGAGATTTCGTACCCAATTGTTTCACCATTGGTGCCAAGAAGGAGGTCCTGTCATTTACACGTCCCCTTCAGCCACTCTCTGAAAAAAAAACTTTAAAAACATCCACTACGTCATTTCTGTCTCACAGTCTTCGAGATGACTTCCTTTCAAGCTCATCCTCCTGCTAAATTGATTCGTGCCTTGTATGGCATCAGTCGCGAAAAAAATGCACAAGTCCGTGCTCATTTGTTAGAAGCTAGTCTCAAAGAAGTGTTACGATGGTTTAGTTTGACGGCACTTCAATTACTGCAAGGCATCATTCACATCCCTCATCAAACTCAACGTTTTTTTCAAAAACATAAAGGGGCATTGCCACAACTAGCCGATCCTAGAATTGATCCACGGACTAAAAAACAAATCATTTTAACCCCTGGAGGAAGCGAATCTTTAGGTGGGGTCATGATTCGTTCACTTTTTAAATGGGATCCTAATGCCCAAGCCAAAAAACCCAAAACACCAAACAAGAAGAAAAGTCCCAAAAAGAAAGCCACAAAAAAGAAAAGCCCTAAAAAGAAGAAAGCCCCCAAGAAAAAGAAAAGTTCTGCCAAGAAGAAGAAAACACACACCACCACCACCACTGGCACCCGCAAGAGAGGTACTGCTGCCAGGACGCAAACGTACACCCGCAAGACACCACCACGACAGCCAGCAGTGACGAGGTCTCCTCTTGCGTCCACTTCTTCGTCTTCTTCACCTCCCTTCATGATGATGATGCCTGCCAAACCGGACTTAAGACAAGTGTTTCCTAATTTGATGCAAAAATGAAAACCCATTTCGAAAGTCGCCACTTCGGGACCCTCCACTTCGGCTGATCTGGCCATGGCAGCGGCCGCGAACAAAGTACCGTCCCCTAAAACCAAAGTCCAACAGAGAACCGGCGTGTTACAAAGTTTAGTGGAATTATCCAAAGAAGAATTGAGACGATTTAGTCCATTGAAAACACCTCAACGTCGAGTGAGGCCTGTCATGAAGATGGTACGTCGTGCAGACAATCAGTGGAGACGTGTTCCAGTATAAAATAGAAGGGTGACCTGCCAGAGACTTCAGACTTACTCCTAACCTCTAAGATGGCTCCCAAACGTGCACACCACCAAAAGAAGAAGAAAACCAAAAAAGGACGACTTCCACCTCGTCTGGCCAAACATTGGGACGTCTTGTCTCTCCTAACCAAATCCAATCCTCCCATGCGAAAACAACTCATTCAAACAGCCCCTAAAGAAATCATCGATACCGTGTGCGAATGTTGTTTGAATGTCTTGAAAGGAACGGTACCTTTGTCCAAGATACAGAAACAACAATTAGGCAAACATTGGAACGTTCTTCGTCAAATGGTGAAAAAGAAAATACCTCTCCAGCAAAAGAAAAAAATGTTGGTGCAACGAGGAGGATTTCTACGTATGCTGATAGGACCATTGTTAAAAATAGCAGCTCCTTTGTTAGGAACGATTGCTGGACCACTTTTAGGAGGTGTCATGCGATAAAAAAAGAAGATAAAAAGGACACCCTTCTCTGGAAAGACCACACATTTTTGTACCTTCGGATGAAATTGAAGGACGAAAACTGACTTCAGTGCCTTACAAACGATGGATGGAATTCCATCGTTGGAACGAACAACGGATACCTCATTTACCACCGAATCCTAATCTCAACGAGATGTCACAGTTACAACAAGAATTACAAACGCTGATGGAACGAAGAGATTTGTCAGAAACAGAAAAATCCCAACGGTACGGTCAACTCTTACAACGTCTGCAACTCTTTCACCAAAAAGCTGTAGACGAAACAGCTCCACCCACTCTGAGAGATTTCAAAACCCTGATGAAAAGCGAACCTAAAGTTACCACCACCACCACTAAAACAGACACCGCCACGGGGATGCCAGAAGAAGAAGACGAACCCCGAGAAGTGTTTCAAACTCCGTCTGCTGGCAAACCTAGTCAAATTTCAGCTTTCTTGTTGACACCCTCTCCTACCCCTCATCGAGAAGCCATGAAAGCTCAGGTTCATAAGAGGATGTCCACTCCTTCTTCAGCAGAAGAAAAAAAGAAAGACAGCAAGACTGAAGTAAAGAAAAGACACCACCAAGAAGAAACCTGCCATCACCACTCATGTGGCTCGTCGAACGCGTCAAGCCACTTCGTCCAAACCTTACGACACCCAAAGTAGTAGTAGCATCGAACAGTGGTTGACTTATTGAGGAATCATGGAGAAACTGTTAGCCAGCCTTTATTACAATCCTGGCCATGCTGCTGGTTACGGAGAAGTTCAAAAATTATATCGAGCTGCTAAAAGTAAATTGAAAAGTGTACGTTTGCCCGAAGTACAACAATGGTTACAAGAACAATCGACGTACACGTTACACAAACCCATTCGACGAAAATTTTCTAGAAGTCCAACCCAAGTGGAGGGTATCGATCATCAATGGCAAGCCGATTTAGCCGAGGTCTCTCATTTGGCAGCCTACAATCGTGGTCACAAATATTTGTTTTGTGTCATCGTCGTGTTTTCCAAATTTGCTTGGGTCGTGCCTTTGACTTCTAAAAGCAGTACCGAATTGGTACGTGCCTTAAAATTGGTCTTGAAACAAAGTGGTCGTCACCCTTTACGATGGCAAACTGACAAAGGCACCGAATTTCTAAACCAAGCTTTTCAAAAAGAATTGAAACAAAGGCACATTCATTTTTTTACCACCGAAAATCCTGAAACCAAAGCCAGTGTCGTGGAACGTTTTCAAAGAACTTTGAAAGAACGCATGTGGAAATATTTTACAAATCAACATACTCTCAAGTACATCGACGTGTTACCCCGTTTGGTCAAAGCGTAAAATCAATCGTACCATCGAAGCATCGGATGTGCCCCCGAAGAGGTCAGCCCTGAAAACGAAGTGACCGTGTTTGATCGATTGTTTGGTACACCCCAGAGGAGACCCCAGAAGAAAACCTTGCTGGAGTTGAAGACGGGAGATTGGGTTCGCATCGGAAAAACCAAACGCACTTTTGACAAAGGTTATTTACCCAACTGGACCACCGAATTGTTTCGTGTCACTACACCCGTGCGTGGACGCCATCCTCCCGTCTATAAATTGGAAGACATGCACGGTGAAGTACTCAAAGGAACATTTTACTTGCCTGAGTTACAACGAGTGACCAAAAAAGAAAACGCCTTGTACGACATCGAAAGCATTCTCGAACAAAGAACACGCAAAGTAAGCAAATGTCGAGTAGAAGAAGTCAAAGTACGTTGGAAAGGATATCCTCCTAGTTTTGATTCTTGGATTGCTGCTTCTCAAGTCGTCGACTATAAAAAGAAGAAGAAGAAGTAACCTAACATGCCATTCAACACAACCACGACCTCGACTCCTTCGCAGAGTTCTTCTCTTCAAGAATTACAAAAACAACCGCTCTGGGTGTGGTGCGGAGAACGTGTGCCTAAAAATCAAATCGTCTTTTTCTGCCAAATTTTTGTGGTGTATTGTGTCATCGGAGCAGCTATTGCCAATTTGAGTTTGCAACAAGGAGACAAACAATTGTGGACCATTTTACTTAGCAGTTGCATCGGTTATCTTCTACCCAGTCCCTCTTTGAAATTTACGACGACGGACAACAGTCACCACAACAACAGCAGCAGTCAACACCACGGTAGTACGACCAACGCCAGTTCACCACCTTCTTCCAGTCACCACAGTAGTCCTCTTTTGGAACCCTTTGAACATCATTTGAACTCGAGTGACTCCTCGGACGCCAAAACTTTGGACCTACTATGAATGACCAATTTTATTTAACTTTACCCAGTGACAGTTCCATGGATGTGTTTCCCAACAACAAATTATGTTGTTTCACGGCCAAATTACCTCAGGCCATCCAATTGGATCACGACGCTCATTGGGAAGTGGCTTTGGTAGAAATCATTCATCCTACGCAAATCAAGAATGTGTCTGGAATTCAAACCGTTTTTGACGTAGCAATCTATAACGAAAAAGTGCAAAAAGAGTTGGACGCCCATGAATCTGAAATTGGGAAAAAAAATAGGTACACAAAAGGGCAATCCTTCCTACTCGACCTATCGCATGAGAATTCCTGAAGGGTATTATTTTTGTGCTCAACATTTGGTGGAGACGATTGCGGCCGTCTTCGAAGCCCAATTTGGCAAAGCCTTGGAAAAAAAAACAAAAATGGGTAGAGATCAAATACCATCAATTACAATTTTTGAAAGGGTATGGGGGGGGGGGGGAGCCATTCGACAACAAAGTTGACAAAGAAAACTTTCAGATTCACGACAGAAAATTCATGACCATCACTTTTTCTTCTGGTTTGTTTGAAATTTTGGGTGGAAATAAAAGCTATCATGGTGATCGAACAATCCACACCAACACAGATTTCAGAGAGGCTTTTCGCACCCCTATCGAATTGAACGTTGGACTGAATTTAATGTTTGTATACTCCGATGTGGTAGAATACAACGTGGTGGGAAACACAGCCGCTCCCTTACTGAGAGTCATTCCTTTCAAAGTGGATACTGCTGCTGGTGCGTACGAAGAAGGTGGAAACACGTTTCACGTTCACCGTGAATTTGTACATCCTCATTATCTTCCAGTCAGTAAATGGTATTTTGACAGTGTCAACATTAGTATAAAAGGAGATTTGGGACAAGATGTGCCATTCATTGACAAAGGAAAAGTCACGGCGAAACTACATTTTCGAAAAAAGTTCTCTAACGAATTGTAACTGACCCAAACAAAAAAAATGTATCCAGTGTACCGAGGAGTGGCTCGACAACGAGGACACGGTTTAGGAGATATGTTAAAATCGGCTTTTCGGACGGTAGCCCCTATTTTGAAACCCATGGTGACTCGAGGATTCCATGCCTTAAAAGATGCCGCTTTGACGCAAGGAAAAGAATTTTTACAAAACGTCCTCATCGACAAACAATATCCCAAAGAAGCCTTTATGAGAGCAGGAAAAAATGTGTTGATGCACACTGGCAAAGATCTTTTAGGTCTCCGAGAGAGTCCTATAAATTCGCTTTACGCTTCTGGCCCTGGCATTACTTCTTCCTCCATTTCACAGCAAGGACAAGGCAGAAAGAGACGACGTCTAAATCCCTTCAGAGTTCATAAAACACACGGTGGTTCAAAAAATAATAAGAAAAGAAGAACCGTCAGAGAATTAGACGTATTTGATTACTAAAAGCCATTGAAAAAAATGATGCACCGAGATTCTTGCGAATGTACCAAGTCAGAACTGGATTTGTTTTCCATGCCTCCCACCATGATGACGATGCAAGAATCCCAATGGGTAGAATTTCATCCTGTATCGTCTTTGACGGATTCAGCTCCTATCGAATTTGAAATCAAAGGACAAACCAAAGATTACATCGATCTGAATAACAGCTACTTGTACCTGAAACTCAAAGTGGCCCAAACGAAGGATGGTGCCCCTCCAGATGCCGATGACCTAGTGGGACCCGTCAATAATTTCATGCATTCCTTGTTCAGCGGAGTGGATTTGTACTTGAATAACAAACTGGTCAGCAGCAGTTTGGATACTTACCCTTACCGTGCTTACTTGGAAAATCTCTTGACGTACGGAAAAGAAGCCAAGAACACTCATCTGGATGCTTCGGTGGTCTGGAAACCTGACACCGCGGGAACGAGAAAGGAGGGGGTCCACCCTAATACAAAGATTGTTGATATCTTCAACGACACACTTGCTACTGTACCGGCAAAGGTTACGAAGGCTGGTGACGATCTAACTGAACATATAACTCCAGAAACCCCGTACAATGTGGGATTTAACGACCGTCGAGAGAAAATCAAAGACCAAAGTTTAGAACTGATGGATCGTTTGCATTTGGACATGTGGTTGCAAGACAAGTATTTGTTGAACGGAGTAGATGTACGCCTGAGACTGAATCGCAGTAGTGTCGCTTTCCATTTGATGGCCAATGGTGACAACAACCCGTGGAAAACCTTCATCGAAGAAGCCAGACTTTACGTGCGCCGTGTAGAAGTCTTACCTAAAGTAGCCAACGACATCAGTCAAACCTTGAGCAGAACCACTGCCAAGTATCCTGTGCGACGAGTGGAAGTGAAAGCATTTACCATTGGCACTGGAGCCCAATCCAAAGTCGAAGATCACGTCTTCCAAGGACAGCTGCCCAAACGTTTGCTGATTGGCATCGTCAAAAATTCAGCCTTCAATGGATCCCACAAAGAAAATCCGTTCAACTTCAAGCACTTTGACGTCAAAAAGATAGAAGTCAGTCGAGATGGCAAGGCATTGTGTACCAGACCTTTTGAACCTGACTTTGGCAAGAAAAATTACTTGCGATCTTACTTGAGTCTGTTTGAAGCCACAGGACAGTTAGGCACCAACACCAGCCACGGTATTTCGTACCAGGATTATGCAGGAGGGTATGCCTTGTGGGGTTTTGATTTCACTCCGGACCAAGGCAGCGACGAAGGACATTTCCACCCTATAAAATCAGGCCCACTTCGTGTGGAACTTCAGTTTGCAAATCCTCTACCCGAGACTGTGAACGTCGTCTTGTATGCAGAATTTGATAATACTCTAGAAATCAACAGCTTGAGAGAAGTGATTCTAGACTATTAGAAGAAAAAAAAGATGCAACACGTAGAAGAAGAACCTATGGAAATATATAATGATGAGGGATGTTGTGAAGTTCAGCAGTCACAAACTACCACTACTGATGATGACGGGTTGATTCATTCATAACCTCCAAAAGAAGAAGAGAATAATACTGTTCCCAAGTTTGCTGGATTTCGATGGCCAGAACATGAACAACATGTAGTCTCCTGTTTTGCTGCGAAATTGGGTAGTATTATAAACGCACTGACCAAAGAACATTGTCATGGATGTCAAATCGATCATCCGAGCCAGAAACAACACGACAAATGTTTGATGATGACTACAGAAGAAAAATTGGACGAATATCTGGAGGACGCCTGGTCTCAGATCTCGGAAGAAAAGGTGTTGAGACAATGGTATAAAGACTTGCAGGATATTTCCTACCCTCCACTCACCCCTCCGGAGATCCATCGCATCGAAGCTCACATTCAACAGAGCATAGAAACTGTTCGTGAATCATCGATTTACTTGACAGATCCATTCAAAGCATAAAGTACTGCGTGAATTGATGACTTATCGTTACCTGTGAAAAAAATGGATACCAGGGAACTTCATTACCTGTTGACTCGCAGTTCCTACACTTCTTCTTGGAATCCTGTGGTGTGTGCTAAAGATGAACTACCTCATCGCAAACCTAACGACGTTCATGCCTATGTCATCAAAACCGACGACAGTCATCGACCAGGAACCCATTGGGTAGCCGTGTACTTTCCCAACGATCACAATGGTTCTTATGGATTACCTCCTTTGGAAGACGATATCATCGACTTTATGAGAAGAAATGCCGTTTCCACTCGATTCAATAATGTTCGATTACAAGGATCGGATTCAATGGTGTGTGGACAATATTGTGTACATTTTCTTCATCAATGCAGTCTCGGATATTCCTTAGAACATTTAGTGACTTGTTTTGATAGAGACTATGCTCGAAACGATGCTAAAGTAGAACGATGGTTTTGTGAACGTTATGGTTATCTCTTGTCTTTAGCTCAGAAACGTAGTGTGCATCAGAATGATGTAGATGTAGAAAAGTGGAAGTTCAGTTTACCTTCCCAACGTTGTCAACCCTGTAAATACGTTCCTGTTTAATATCTTGATGTTAGTTTGAAATTTTAATGTTACAGAAGCTTATTCTTGTTCATTAAAAAATGTTGATTTTTTGAGAAAAAAAATCGTGTTGTGTGGTTTATTGAATTTGAAAAACAAAATGTATATGCTCTATCTATCTCTTTCTATCGATCTGAAGTCACCCACAACTCTGTCCCTACACTATCGATCTGAACCCCATGTTTTCCATCACGTCCGCGCTTCAAGCATATAAAGCGGTGCGTTGGCCAGTGTAGTCACTCTCGTTGACTCGTCAAGATCTCAACAACACTTCAAGAAGATGGCAGCAGCCAAGATAAGCAAACTGAACGACGCTATGGTGAATATGCAGAGGGTGAAGCATCATTCGATGGAGACCAACCCTGAGAGAAAGACAATGATCTTCATACAAATGGCTCATGATCTGGTGGAAGAAGTCCTAAGAGAAGAAATCATCAGGGACAGAACGGAATGGGAGGAGAGACAAAGACTTCTGCAGCAGCAAAGACAACAACAATAACAACAACAACAACAACAGCAGCAGCAGCAGCTCCAACTCTTGCAGTCGATGAAAGTACCAGACGGAGAAGTCAGCTGTAAGATAGATTGTGATGAGTTTGCTTTCTCTTTTACCAGAAAGAGAACTTGTCCATCAGCAGCCACGAGACCCGTGGTTACACGTGACCGCCCTGCTGCTGCAGCTGCTACCGCTAATGCTGCCGCAACTAGAATTTAAACAACATAACTTCTTAACCCCAACGGCCCTTTTCAGGGCCACCCATTAATCAAGAAAAGATTAATTTTCATATCATTGCCATATATATGTGTTTTGTATGTGTGTGTGTGTGTGTGTGTTTGTGTTTTACCCACTCCAAAAAAAATCCCTTTCCCCAAAAAATAATGTTTGTATAGAGAGTGTGTTTGTGTTTGATTACAAAATATAAAAATAAATGGTGTGGTGTGTTTGATAAAAAAGGATTGTGTGTTTGTGCTTGATAAAAATAAAATAAAAAATAAAACAGGATAGTGTGGTGTGTGTTTGATTTTTTAAAAAAAAAAAGGTTTGTGTGTTTGTGTTTGAGAAAATAAAATAAAAAATAAAAAAGGGTGGTGTGTTTGTATGTGTTTTTTTTTAATCAAAAGTAGTTTCTTTTAGGTCCGCGCACTGGGTCTGTGTTTTTGGGGTAAGGGGTGATGGAGTGCAGAATCCGCGAAGCCTAGAATGACGTCATAGGGATGACGTCAGACGCGGGTAGTGGGGGTAATGTTTTTTGTTTGGAAAGGGATGTTTTCCTTCACGTCCGCGCTTCTAGCATATAAAGTGACGCATTCCCCCGATAGAGCTACCCCGTTTATTCATCAACACATCAACAGAATGAACAAAATAGAAATCATCAGACAGATCCGAGTTCATCTAGAAGTGGCGTGGCACCTCCTCCATGAAGTGGAGAAGAGGGAGAAGGAGGAACAGGAGAAGAAAGTAGCCATCAGACCCCACCTGATGATGGAGGAGGAGGAGTGGGAGTCTGAAGCGACCCATCTTCCGTTTATCCTGGATAACAGCTCCAAGCGCTGCATGAGTGCAGCAACATGGAGTGCAAGCTGTCCCGCTTGTCGGGCTAAACCAGGGAGGTGCCCGCACCTCTAGATGAACTCTAAAACCAAACGGCCCTTTTCAGGGCCACCCATTTCACAAGAAAGATTAATTTTCATAATTCCCATATATAGGTGTGCATATATAGGTGTGTGTATGTTTGTGTGTTTGTATAGAGTGTGTTTGTTTTTTTCCCCACTCCAAAAACATAATTAGCCATTCCCTAGTATGTGATTGTATAGAGTGTGTTTGTATAGAGTGTGTTTGATAAAAAATAAAAAATTAAAAAAGGATGGTGTGGTGTGTGTTTGTTTGTATGTTTGATAAAAAAAATAATGTTTTTGGAAAAAGGGGATGTTTTCCTTCACTTCCGCGCTTCGAGCATATAAAGTGGTGCCTTCCGCAGTCGCACTATTCAACGTCAACTGAAAAGAAGACCTAGAATGACAACCATCGAGAATCTACAGGAAGCCTGGGATGTGATGGTGGGAGTGGAGTCCCTGGTAGAAAGGATAGAGTGTTGTTGGAGATATCCAACCACTCTACCCTTTGTCTCCAACCAAGTGGCTGCCATAAAGAATGCCAGGAGTCTGGTACATGATGTAATGGTGGAGGAAGCCATGAAAACCTCCTCGGTACCCTGTAGAGTAGGGTTTCTCAAGAAAGCCCTGGACTTACTGGAAGGGGTGGAGAATTTTCTTCACCAAGTAAAAGAAGATTTGTGGTTGTATCCACCCCCCAGTACCGTCAGACGGGAAGCAACAGCCCTTCTCACAGCCCACATACTGGTTAGAGATGTGATGGAAAAGGAGGTTGCCACCATTAAGAAGGTTTGGGCAGAGGAAAGAATGGAGAAGAAGAAACAACAAGACTTCCATCGCCTGAACTTGAACTGGATGAAAATCCAGGACAAGTTCAGGCGAATGGGACATCCCGACTGGATGCCAGAGAAGAAGAAGAAGAAGAACAAATTTCACCTCCCAGGTTTCCTGACCCAATGTTGGAGAAAGTAAACACTCCAACGGCCCTTTTCAGGGTCACCCATTTCACAAGAAAAGATTAATTTTCATTATTGCCCTACTTCTCTCTCTCTCTCTCTATTTTTTTTCCCCCGTTCCTTTTTCCGTTTGGGTCTGTAGTGCCACCCCTAAGTTTGGGCCTGTAGAGGCCCCATGTTCCATTCCCGTTTGGGCATGTAGAGGCCCCATGTTCCATTCCCGTTTGGGCCTGTAGAGGCCCCATGTTAAATTCCCGTTTGGGTCTGTAGTGCCACCACCTAAAAGCTTGGGTCTATTTACCCACCCTCTACTACTGACCATACGTCTTTCCATTACCACACACACACACATACTGAGCTTTTCTTGCTATCACTTCCTGTCTCAGACTAACCGCCTTTATGTAAACAAACTGCCAAATGTTGTTCCTAAGCACACATCCACATCCAAACTATATATAAGTATTTATTCTATATAAAATTCAAGCGCTTATGACATTAACAAAGATCTAAAACAAGCATGTCAGATAGCACACACTTCACACACGTTTTTCTTGAATGTTTGATAGATGGTGCGATTTTGGTGATAATAAAATAATCAGAGTTTCGTATCAGTCTGATGTACGAAACGCAATTAAAAAAGTAATTAAAAAACCATATAGTATTAGTTCTAAGGACATTGCATTTCAAGGTATAATAAAGACTGAGATGGTACTCTAGGAATTCACACTTTTTAAAAAAAGTAAATAGTCTCCTCGTAATAGTTCCTTGTCCATATATATATATATATATATATATATATATATATATATATATATATATATATATATATATATATATATATATATATATATATAAGGCGATGGGTGCCGTAACCCGTGGATCTGGGTTCGAATCTCCGTAGAGTACGCATTAAAATTCTCTAACCTGTATGATAATATTATTTATTCGTATTTAAAAATTATGCTAATGATATCAAGCATTCTCCTGTAATATCCAGGGAAAGCACTTTCCGTCATGTTTGGTGTATATTTGTAATTATATATATATATATATATATATATATATATATATATATATATATATATATATATATATATATATATATTACTCCTCTCTCGATCTCTATACATCAACATTGTACCATCAGTTTTTAATGGTCTGATGAGCTGATAATCAAATTCTGCATAAACATCTCCTAAACGGTTGCCATGACAATGGATGTGAATTGTTTGAGTTTTTGAGTTGAACGCATACGCTTGTAGGTGAAATATATCAAACGTGTTTTCTCGCATTTAAACTGCAGCATTTTATTCAAGCTTATAATCTTAATTCGATGTTTTTTTAGGGCAGTTTTTATACTTCACATATTTGCACTCCTCTGGTACGAAAGCGTTTGCGTGATTGCGTGACAGGAGTATATAAAATCGAAGAGGGTTTACTTCATGCAACATTAAAATTGCTCTTCGTTTTGGAAAGCTCAATAGACTTGCTACTGTCTGTCTTGTCATACTCACTTTTACACAAATGGCTTGTTCATCTCCGACTCAAGCCGCTTTTTTTTTTTACACAAATGGCTTGTTCATCTCCAACTCAAGCCGCTTTTACACCAATGGCTTGTTCATCTCCGACTCAAGCCGTGAACTTGAGATCACATTAATTTGACTAGATTGTAACTTAAGTGTGAGTGACCTATGGATCGGTTCGCTTTATGATTCAAGGATTTCATATGAATGCCACTCAATTCCTGAAGCCGTTTTATCAATGTGTAATAGTGAGCATCAGTGTTAATAATAAATGAGACACATGGTAACCCGAAGAATAATGTACACGTTGATAAAATCAATTTATTGCATGATGAGGCCCTCAGTGGGGTTTTTGAGAAAAATTGGAACAAGGTGACCAAAAGAATTAAATTAAAAAAAAAAAATCCACAAATTTCAACAAACCATCCACACAAATCGACATATTTTCGAAATCTTAAAATAGTTTACACGGTTATTCCACTTTGTAGGCTTGTAGGGATGCGAATTAGTCTTTTCTTGCTTCTGTCATATGACATTTATGATTACATTCTGCCTAATTTTATGTACATACAAGTTATCATCCGCGTCAGATGATAGATGATTCCCAGACGCACACTTTCAGCTATGGAAGATTTGCACCCATCCACATTCAGATACTGGGGGTACTTTATAATAATGGTACTTTATAATAAAGGTTTTGCTCTAAAAACTATACAAGTATTTCAGTAGAAAGTGTTTGGTAATCACCACGGTAATTGATCAACCATCATCTTACTACGCTTTCAACTCATACCTATTTCTCCTATTTCGACTATTGTAAATTTAGCTTGGAAAATAAAAATAATAATAAAAAAAAACCCAGTATGATGCGAAAAAGTGGGTTACACACCCGTTTTTACAGAGACGATATAGTAGAGCACACCACAGCTAGTAGGCGAAATTAAACAATGAAGAGACAGGAACTAACATATTAAGGAATATACTTTCTCTTTCGGTCTGTGCATATACTTAAATTTCTTGTTTTTAATTGTTACTCTTTTTTTGTTGGTGTATGTTAATAAGTGTGTTTCATTAGTGTTCAATAGATTATATGCGATATTACGGGATAAAGACTGTTAGTATTTTCTTAATTTTTTTCACAATTCTGAGAAAATCAATATTTATATATATGATGTTTTATAAAGGTCTAAAAAAAATATCCAAACTTAAAACAATAATTTTATAGTTGTTTGTATGTCATACATAGTGAAGAATAATTAGATCTGAATTATTTATGAAAGGTGATAATTATTCTATGTTTGAATAGTTTTCAAAAATGTCAGAAATTAGTGATACGTACTGTGTGGTTGATTTTGGTATTCAAGCATTTTTTATATGGTTAAATACACAATAATGACTCAACATCGACTACATTTATTTTTGCAGTTTCTCGACAGAAATATTTAAACTTTAAAATAAAAATAAAGTAAATTTATTACATCATCAGCCTGAGTTCTCTCTTTAATTTCAAATATTATATTTTTCCTGGAGAAAACTAAATTGCTGGCGTGACTGTGCTTACTCTTGATCCACTTTTACATGTTTTTTTAGAAATGCCTGTGAGATGTGGAAATTCAAGAACAGACGGAACATTGTTTCAGCGTGTAACATACACAGAAATAAAGATCATTTGTGACAATTTTTGCATGTTTTAAGTAAACTATTTGTAGCCAAGGTACTATGTACATTCTCCAATTGCCTCCATTTAAGGTTTGGGAATTTTGTGGTTTTTTTTATGGTAGTATAAAATATTGATGCTAATCTTTTTCTTCTATATTTCTACACTGAGCATTCATTTCCTTACAGAAGTTGGTTATTCGTAATTTTCAAATAATTTTATATAAAAAAAACCGTTACATCCTATTGTACTTTTACATAAAAACCTTTACATCCTGTTGTACGTTTAATGATAGTATGTGCCAAAACATTTATAAAATGTTACTGTAAACAACAATTACAACTGAAGTTAAATTTCTTTTTATAAAATGTTATAGCCGTTAAGTATGTTTTGAAGGTCTAGAAAGTTATTTCTAAGGGAGAATCTACTTTTGAAGTTTTCTCAAAACATATCCAGGAACCAACATAGATGATGCCTATCTGAAAACACACCCAGGAACCAACATAGATGATGCCTGTCTGAACACATATCCAGGAACCAACATAGATGATGCCTGTCTGAACACATATCCAGGAACCAACATAGATGAGTCCTGTCTCAAAACATATCCAGGAACCAACATAGATGATGCCTGTCTGAACACATATCCAGGAACCAACATAGATGATGCCTGTCTCAAAATATATCCAGGAACCAACATAGATGATGCCTGTCTGAAAACATATCCAGGAACCAACATAGATGATGCCTGTCTCAAAACATATCCAGGAACCAACATAGATGATGCCTGTCTGAACACATATCCAGGAACCAACATAGATGATGCCTGTCTGAAAACATATCCAGAAACCAACATAGATGATGCCTGTCTGAAAACATATCCAGGAACCAACATAGATGATGCCTGTCTCAAAACATATCCAGGAACCAACATAGATGATGCCTGTCTGAACACATATCCAGGAACCAACATAGATGATGCCTGTCTCAAAAATATACTGGAACCAACACTGATGATGCCTGTCTGAACACATATCCAGGAACCAACATAGATGATGCCTGTCTGAAAATATATACAGAAACCAACATAGATGATGCCTGTCTGAACACATATCCAGGAACCAACATATGTGATGCCTGTCTGAACACATATCCAGGAACCAACATAGATGCTGCCTGTCTGAAAACATATCAAGGAACCAACATGGATGATGCCTGCCTGAACACATATCCAGGAACCAACATAGATGCTGCCTGTCTGAACACATATCCAGGAACCAACATAGATGATGCCTGTCTGAACACATATCCAGGAACCAACATAGATGATGCCTGTCTGAACACATATCCAGGAACCAACATAGATGATGCCTGTCTGAAAACATATCCAGGAACCAACATAGATGATGCCTGTCTCAAAACATATCCAGGATACCAACACTGATGATGCCTGTCTGAACACATATCCAGGAACCAACATAGATGATGCCTGTCTGAAAACATATCCAGAAACCAACATTGATGATGCCTGTCTAAAAGCATATCCAGGAACCAACATAGATGATGCCTGTCTCAAAACATATCCAGGAACCAATAGTGATGATGCCTGTCTCAACACATATCCAGGAACTAACATAGATGATGCCTGTCTGAACACATATCCAGGAACCAACATAGATGATGCCTGTCTGAACACATATCCAGGAACCAACATAGATGAGTCCTGTCTCAAAACATATCCAGGAACCAACATATTTGATGCCTGTCTGAAAACATATCAAGGAACCAACACAGATGATGCCTGTCTGAACACATATCCAGGAACAAACACAGATGATGCCTGTCTGAAAACATATTTTGTTAAAAACACTCTTACCTTCTATGTTTATGTTGGGATTACACCATACAGATGTTTTCAAAAAACATTGAATTGAAATAACTTAGACTGACTTACGTAATTCTGAGAGAGCACAAAAACATCTATCAAAAATGGATTAAGATTCTTTATTATGGTCTGAACAAAATCTGCTCCAAAACAGAAGAAATTATCAATATTTGGAACTGAAAGTTGTAATAGATTTTTCCATTCAGAGTTCCCAGACAACTTTCTCCCAAGCCATGTAATTGTTTAAAAGCATATGTAAATTTAAAAACATTGTTCATCTTTATACCTTCCCTAATAATACCTTTTAATTAAAAAATTTTCGTTTCATCTTTTGCTCTAATCCATAGAAACTTATAAAAGAATGTATTTGGTTCATTAAGTACCTGTTCAGATGGATTTGGAAAAGTTGATAAAAGGTGAGAAATTGTTGAGATCGCAAGACTTTTTATCATTGCTGTCTTTCCAAATTGTGTAAGAACGCGTTTACTCCACAGTGAAAGTAAATTTCTCTAATTTTGGTGAGATAGTTAATAACGGAAATATTATCTAATATAGTTGAAAACTTAACCCACAAGAAAACAAATTAAGTTTATATTCGGAACACAATTTCAGTTTGCCGCATGCTCCGCTGCCAAACCATATTACTGTTTTTTTTTCTTCTATATTATTACTTAGACCTGTAATACAAAGGTTTAATAGAACACTAAATTAGAATGTAGAAACATTTTGCACAAAATGCAACTAAAAATGGGTAGATATATTATTTAACCTGATCGACGTATATTGTAACACTTATCACAGATCCATATATATATATATATATATATATATATATATATATATATATATATATATATATATATATATATATATATATATGACTCCAGTTCAAGCCAGAGATCCAAACAAAAGGTCAAAGGTATGGATTAACTTATTTGGTTACCTAACTAGTATCACATATAAAACGCCTATATATAAAATGGGTCAGACGCTTAGGATTTCAAATTACAAAGCTATCTTTGCAAAGGGTTATCTACCTAAGTTCTAGAAGAATGTTTTAAAATCATGCAGGTGATATAAGCTAATTCGGTTGTATACAAATTGGAAGACTTAAAAGGGCAGAATATTGAGGGAATTGTACGAGGTGTCGACGCTCTACGAAATACAAGATGACTTGTACAAGGTTGTAAAGATTTTGAAGACCGAGAAAATAAACGGTAAAAAAAGATTCACTTATAAAAATGAAAGAGTAGAAAGATATTATGACTTTTTGTACAGTGAATTAATCCCACTTACAATGTCCCAAACGCCTACATGTAATGCAGCTTAATTTTGAAAGAAAATAAATTTTCTGCTATCACCAATAATGAAAAGGTGGGATATTTCTGCTCAAATATTAGCAATCAGATATTAATAGGTTTAGGAAAGACCGATAGAAATATTGCACACACACACAAATATAAATAAAATAAAATTAAAATAAAGATTTTATATATTGCTAATTTATTTCTGTAACGAGTTGAAACAGACCAAAATAAATAGAATAATTGATGACTTAACATCAGATTCGTCTGTAAAAGGTACATATATTTAAGAAAGAAGTACTATCAGATGTTACAAATGTAGGGAAGAAAAGTCCGTCGACCAGATGAAAAACCGAAATACAAATACCGAAGATGCAAGGAATGCATTAATATGATAAAATCTAATTGGAATAGTAGTGGCGGAAATATAAAGGTGAGGGAACACATTCAGAAACGTGTCTTGCGAATGAACAAAAAATGCAGCAAGGGTATTAGGTTACAATCACAAAAGTTAAACGTCATACCAATTTTGTATTTAGTAAATCTTACTATAATATACGACTACAATAGTTGATTCTCCCAAACCCAGAAATATAAAAATACAACTACAACCCCCTTTACCTATCTTCAACTAGAAAGGAAATTAATATAATGTACAGGCAAAATAGAGATAGAATTATTACCAGACGTCGCCAGAGTTCATTTCGTACAGCTTTAAACGAGTACTGAATTAGTGGGGGAATAATCAGGATATATATGTATTTTTCCAAGATATCGAACCATACTTGATAAAGATAATAAGTAAAACAATGAATCTGGTTCTGCAAAAGTCCTGTTAAATTTAGCGATTTCACTCGTAATGAGAACTGAAGACAGAATAGTTTTTAGAGATTGGTATCACAGAACAAAAGATTGTAATCATAATATAAATGCAAAAGGTAATTGACAGGTTATTTGAAATGATACACACAAAATATGGACATGAAATAAGTCAAGATACAAGTTGCTCTTTTGGTGGAATAGATTATTTAATATGAATTGTAGATACATACTAGCCAATGAAAGGAACACAGAATTATGACAATGGGTGTAAGACAAAAATGTATGTCTTATGGTTGAAAATAAAGAGAACAAATGTTTATACTATGCCGTATACTGTATGCTAAACCGACTAAGAAATCATTCTTACGGACCATCAAAATATGAACTTAACAGGTATAAACATTGATATCATAGACGTCAGATCAGACTAAACGACATTGATGAATTTAAGGTTGAATTCAACGTATCTCTCTGAATGTATACGCAAGCGTAGACATACTCATAAAACCAGTTAGAGTGACAGAAAGAGAAAAACACTGAACAATGTCATTATTGTGGAATAAAGGATTTATCAAGATTTTTGTCATCTTAGATACACAAACACTCCAATAAAAAGTACTTTTGCAAGAAGCGCTTAAATTATTTTAACACTGAATTAAGATGTTTTATCTTCTTTCGCAAATGTTATTGTAGCGGCGTTAATATGTAGATTCTACTAACAGTTTCTGCAATTTGTTTTTCAAATGCTCGTAGAGCTTAATAATGCAATGTGTCCTTCTGTACAGTATCGTCACATGGTCTTTATGTACGGATTTGATGTGTAGACAAAATACTTATAGTATGTCTTTGGTTGTTTGTATTGTCCATGACTTATTAGAATCTTGTTAACAAGTGTTTATTGGTTAAAAATACTTTCAAAATCACAATATAGCACATACGGAACTTTTAATTAACGATTGAAATTGTGTCTATAGAGTTATCTACTTAATTACATAATCCTTGGTATTAGTACAATTTTCATTCGGTGTTAAAATATTTTAGCGCTTCTTGCAAAAGTACCTTTTTCATTGTAATCTTAAAGTATATACCACCTTTTATCCAAAATCCGTATGGCTACGATTCTCCTCTGTTTATCAATACCTTAGTGGAAAATGATCCAGATCAAGCAGTGACAATAATACTAAATAATGATGGCTATCAATGTAATGGGACAAGCTCATAATGTGAATTTTAAAATAAGTAAAGTTGAACTAGAATTAATTACAATGATATGTTCCTGATGATATAATCATCAATTAGACTAGGAATTATCATAATACTACACATATATGCTAAAGCAAATCATGATGGCAAAACAAGAGATGATGGAGATTACGATGGATCAAAGTCAAGGTCATGATATACTAGACTGCTAATAACCAGTCATCTAATAATTTGCATGGTAGGTAATGAGCCATTTCAAGCCTGTCAAAATTTTTCATTGAACTGAATACCACTCTAAGACCAAAAACAACGAGTGGCTTTGAAAAGGATTTCTTTAAGTACATGATATTTATTTATAATAAGCAACACAAACACGTAAAATCCGTACCCGATTTCGCTTTATTGCTTCTTCAGACTGAATTCAAATAATTGTTTACGTCATTAAATACCTTTGGTTTCTAAGAGATTAACGTTATTTATCACATGGTTTGTACACTTTACATACAGTGTTTGCGGTTTATTATTTTTGTTATACCAACACGTTAACATATCAATTTCTGTGAATCTGATTGGTCCAAATAAGCCCATGAAATTCTTGCGCAGTATTCACATTATTGATTACTTGCGACCCTGTGAATTTTTGCTTGCCTCACCGTCTGGGACCTTTTTTCTGTTACTATTACTATTAACAATATGGCGGCGTCTTTCAAATCGGTAACTGAATAGATATTGGAGGGAAAAAACGAAAAAAAAAAACGAAAAAAAAAAAAAAAGGGCGTCTATTACAAAAACGCACAGTTGTGGTTATGTATGTCGGAATACGGCTAATTTACCCTACGTAGAATTCTCCGAACGCTATACTAAAACTAGAACATGAATAAACCTGCTGGACGTTCGTCTATTTAAACCAAAAATGTGGTAGAACCGAGAAAATTCACAACGCTGTCCGACATGAGCATACCGAGTATATGTAGAAAAACGCCCGGCATCCCATGCAGACAGCCCCCTTTATATTGCTGCTACCACGTGGTATGGGTCTTGCATTACACCCTCAGGGCAAGCGTGGTTTAAACGTCAACCTATAGCCTATAGGATTAAATAAACTACCACTTTTATAAAGAGAATGTTGACGAATACTGGTGTCTCAACTGACAAAAAGTTATCCAACAACAGCATCCTTCCAAATAAAATTATGCAAATATTCGCTCACAAAAACATTCTGTCTGGGAATAACTAGAGCCATACAAATGCAAATTAGCACCCTCATATCGAGCAATCACCCGTTCAGACAAATATCTAACAACGGGAGTGGAATACTATTTCTTCGGCAATATCCAATACTGCATATGTGGTGGATGTCCATGGTAGAATCGACACACTTTTTGGTGGAAACGTTGTAGACAGTCTCATCGAAATCCATGTATATGGCGCCTCAACTACTCCAGTTGACCTGACCGAGAAAACGATGTGACAGAATGAAATGAAATGCCGATAATCATTTGTTCTTCTTTCTATCTAGACCTCTTTCAACTTAAAAACAAAAACTATATGATAAACAGAATCTCAAATGGGCTTTGATTTAATTTTGAATTTATGAAACTCGGTGATAATTTCCAGCTTTTGCTCGCCAAGGCTAGCAAAAGCTGGAAATTATTCAACTCGTATCATAAATTCAATATTAAATCATTACCCATTTGAGATCCTCTATAAACAAAATAACATAAGAAAACTACGTCATAGCGTGAATTGTTCTGAGACGTTCTAGCTACAGTTTTAGATAATGTCTTAAATGCATAAATTTCATGGGAAAATAAAATATTACAAGATACATAAAACTGGATCATTAAGGTACATATATCTCTATTGAAAACTATGACAGTAGAAAATATATCACAAAATAGAGAAAGACAGTTTTATTTTCCTTTACATTTGTATAATTTATTAAATATTATGAGTTTATACATAATACTTGCTTGGAGTAACAATAATTTTAGATTGAAACATTCGGTATCAATACTTTCTTAATCGTAATTATTAGCAGTGTTCCATTCATTGACTTTGTTCATGTACATTTCGAGGTTATATAATCCATCTGGGAATAAATTAAACCTTGTATCAACTTTGTCGTTAATGTGATATAAAATGTTGTTTTTCAGTTCAAGGGAAACATTGTATTGATCAATAACATAATATATTCTCTGCAACTAAATGGATATATTATCATTTCTGTTATCAATTAGATTGGTACAATATATTTCTTTCTCAGGTGACCCTTCTATTGTAATACATTTATTCGTTGATGCAGCATAAATTATATACTAGGTAATAGTTATATATTTTCCATTTACTTCCGTTATCATAGGAGACTTTCGTTTGTTGTAAACGTCTCCTTTTTAATGTGTATCCCTCCTAGAAATAAGTCCTTGTTCAGTTCTTCTATGTCTTGACTCTCTGTATTGTTTATTTTCTTCCTGACTGGATTTCTTATATCTGTGTATCTGTTATACTTCTTGACTAATCAAATTATCACTTTTTGTCTTGTTTATCATGACACCCATACTGTTTAGCTTACCAATGGCAGAAGTTACTACGTCATTGAAAGCTTTTGCAACAACCCCCTTAAAGTTACACCAATTCCACTAAAAGCCAGATGGATAATCCTAAGCCAGTAACTGCTACACCCATCCCATCTGAAACGATATCCATGCTAATCTATACCCAGTTTGAAACCTGATATGCTGCATTGTAGTTCCTTCTGACACCTCTGTAATGTTCGATCTCTTTAACCAAATCACTGTTAATTTCGTGGATTTTGATCAACCTGAAATTAGTACCATTGCCTGTCTGAGGTATAAGTATTCTCTCTCTATCTCTATTATATGTATAAAACAGCTTAGATTTAGGAATTTTGCAACAGATTTAACAATTTGTCTTTGTTGTGCTTTTCAACACTGACATGTATTTATCATAAGCTCCATTTTATGGTTTGCTCTGCTTAATTACTATATTATTTTGTCTGGTAGGATCCCGTGTGCTGCTATCAAGTAGTCATTTGTGAACTGGCTCGATGAAGTTGGAATAATCAACGTTATGACTTCATCGAATTCCATGCTTGTTGGTATACTTATCGATATCTTAAACGCCTTCCTGTAAAGGCATACTGTAATCAATTTAAGAGCTCATTTAATCTTTGCGTGGCAGATAGTATTAATAGTGTTGTTTGTCCCACTAGCCACTTATTACTGTGAAATTTCACAACATTTATGGAATTGAATTTGATTGTTCCTTTGGTATAGCATCTAATTTAACTGGTTGTTCTTAAGGTATTTTATCGGGTTAAGAAGGTTTGAAAACGCATCGTTAATACAGCAACACCAGACATAAGGCAGCAACACCACCACCAGTCCAGTAATACATGTGGTTTGACTACACACGCTTATATCATTTCATTTCTCTAATTTGTGATGCTACAATTTTTCAATTGCTCCTGTATTAATATCTGTTTCTTGTCATTTAAATTCATGTAAACCAAATTTAACTTTACAAGGATCACTTCTCTTTTGAGAAGTTACTTTCTGTGGTGATTTTTTTTATCTTAAACTTTATTTTTTTTCTTTTTTTTATTATTTTTATTTTCACTGTCTCCACCTTATTTGAAACAAAATTATCATGTGAATGCAAACATGATTTTTAGGTACCTTACAAATTAATCGACACCTTTTTTCAACTAGTCCTTACATAGTCTTAAACTCATCTTACAATTCTGTTGAAAGTAACAGTAGTAAAAATTAGTTAAGTGAAAACATTAATTGACAATAATATGGTAAATTATAAAATAATAGAGACAAAGACATGTTAAAAATACAAAATAGATAGAGAATATTTGTTTGCATTGAATGAATAACGGATATGTTTCATCAAGTGGATGAAAATACTCGAGTTTGTCACCCACGAGATGTAATATATCCGTAATTCACCCGAGACAGCGAATGGCATAGCTAAAGTGTGTAACAGATTGAAATAGTAGATTTCTTACGGTAATGTCAGCTGTTTTACCGTTTATGTTCTTTTGTGGTTTGTGTATATTAGCACAGGAAATATGAGTAGTATCATGATTCTCTTTTGTTACGACTAGGGGTTAATGAAACAAAAGAAAGAACGACTCAAACAAGCTTTCACAATTTCTAAAATACAAATGTAATTTCCTAAAATATAAAATATTTTAAACAAACAAAGTGAAAGAATCAAATATAACTTACAGTTTAGAATTTCCTATATTAGTCCTAAATTGTCCTATACACTTCAACAATCCAGAAGTTAATCCAAAGTATTCCGAATGAATGAATGTTCCGAATGAAAGATTGTTCCGAATGAATGGGTCTTGAATGTTATGATATACCAATGATTTTCAGTTCTAAATCCAAAATATTAATAATCCCAGGGAAACTCCTGTGAATGTAGAATATTATTAAGTTCCTTGAACAATAGTACTTAAATCCAAATTGTACTATGTATAGAATAGATTTTCCACTAAGCTGAATCTCAAACAATAAATAATTCTCCTCTCTCTTTCTATCTGATGTAACTGTATAAGAATGAACGTTCAATCTGGCTACATGGCATTATATAGACTGTTACTGCGTATGAGAGAATAACCCTATTAAGTTGACCGACATAATTATTGATTTTCCCTGGACATAAACACTGACTCATTGTTGATGTACCTGTGTACTTTACAATAGCGTAGGTTACTGAATTAAGGAATTATAATACAATGGTTATAAGCCCAAATGAAAACTATTATACTTTAATAGATGATACATAATTCCGTAACACTTTCCAAATTCAAGGTAAAAATGGACACTACAAATTAAAAAAAAAAGTAATTACATTGTGGGATTCGAACCTGGTACTCATGCGCAACAAGTCACCATGATTACCACTAGACCAAGCAATTGACAATATGGCCGATGAAAATCTTTGCTCATAATGTTATCGACGTCTATTGACTGCAGTGAATAAATAATTTTGATAATTCACTCCATGAATTATCAAAATTATTTCTCTTTGAGAATCCAGCAAATCACGGACAAGCAAAAAATAAAACAAATTTTATAACTTACTTTAAAAAACGTAATGGTTACTGCAAACCCTATATGAAGGAGTATACGGAAAATCAGAAGAACAAAATAAGGACTACCTTAAAATCTGGAGAGAAGAAAACAGAGAATACTGCAATGAATACTGGAAAAAGTACAATAAAGGCATAACGCAACGATGAAAATTTTACATTCACATGTAACGAGTCAGAATTTTAAATACATCCAATCAAAACATCCAATCTGATACAATGTTGAATATATTTGATGTTCCATCTGTTGATAAACTTCACGCAAACGTTTCTTTTGACCGACCCTGATCAACAGAAAATGTGCGTTCACTGCTCAAATACTAGATACATAAAAGCCAGTGAAAACAGATCTAAGAATGCTAAATAGCCATCCAAAAGAGAGATTCAGGAAGACTATAGAAAAGTCGAGGCATTCAAAACTGCCAGATGAGATTTTGGACCCCGTGTTTAAGTCTGTTGTATCTCTCTTTTTTTTTCTTTCATTCAAATAGTTAAATACGCAATGAACATACACTCCAGTAATAATTACAGTTGTAGCAACTGTAATTAAAGAGAAAAATGCCTCGATTATAAAATACCCCGTACACATTTATTAGCCATTATTCTTTTTTTTTTCTTTCTGAAACTTTTTAAAATGTATGTCTTTGAGTGTTAATAAGCTACAACTTAGTGCTGACTGAGTCAATCCTATTTTGAGTGGTATACCAGTTAGGTATCTAATACTGTTGGATGTCGTGTAATTTTCTTTAACTCTATCCGTAATTCTTTCCAATCATCAATGGGTAGAACTTTATTCATCAAAGAGGCTACTAATAGGATGAAAACATCTGAAAATGACTTTTATATTTTAACTGATCTCGGTTTGACAAGATCCAAAAAGGTTTCTTGATTTATTTTTTCCATGTTATCCAACCTTTTGTCAGTTCAAGTTTTCTAGGTATCTCATTGTATACATTATTTGCTACACTAATTTTCAGTTCCTGTTTGTATTCTTCAATTCCAGGTGAAATAAAACTACTGCCATTTTTATCTCCGGTGAAACCCAGTTCTTGTTTAAGTTGTTTTTGATCCATTTAAACAGTGTGAAAATGTCAGCAGTGGAGACAAATTTGAAAGGATAGTTGAAAATCAATTTACGATGAAAATGATTAGAACGAACAAACAAAGGCTGCAATAATTGAACTTTCTATCACTGATCATAGTTTATTCAATGAGGGATTTAAAACTCCTCAACAAAACCCCTGTATCTGAAGCTTTAGTTGATGAACCCAACAAATTAACAAATATTCTTTTAACATAGATGATACACAATATAAATCAATTAGGTCTCATTTAAAAATCTCAGGGAACGCATTGTATTCATAAAACGTAGACAAAGATCCAATATAAATTTCTGAAAAGGATGGTATCACCCAACTCTATACCGAAGAAAGGTGGAAGTGACTTATTTATTATTTTAGGCATTCATGAGGAAATAGAGATGCACAAAAATCATCACAACGAACCATTTGAACAGCAGTTAAAAGAACAAGAAACATTAATAGATAATTACCACGTAAGAATTCAAGGTGGAGAACCTCCACCTGCAGAGCGTAGATTATTTACTCCACAAGAAGAAAGAGATTTAAGTGGTTCTGTAGAATGTGCAATAGTTGCTATTTCGATGATAAAACATAAATTCAGACGTTGAAAAGTACAGCAAGCAGATTGAGGACATAAAGAAAGATATTATCCAAGATACAGATGCAACCCAAAAAGCTAAACTGAAAGAAGAGATGCAAAATGTTGAAAGTAACTGAGAACAGGCTGTTGGACATTTGCAGATTTGGATAAAACTTTTAGAGACAACATTGAAAACATAAATTTAAAAGGGAGAGCAACGTTACCATTAGGAGAAAGGTTAACACAATTGTGTAGAGAGAAATGTCTGATAATTACCTTGATTATAACAGCTATAGTTATAATTGTTGCAGCTATTGCTCTGTCCATAGCAAATATGGTGAAGTGTCTAACAGGAGGTCATGGAGACACAAGTGCCTGTGGTAGTTGTGGTGGAAAATATAGCACAGAGCCATTCGTGGACAAAGTATAACAAGGAATGAAAACTATTTCCAACTATTTGTTCGTGCTGTCCACAAAGGCAATAGTAGCATTGCCTGATACCATTGGCATCGTAATAGCTGACATTTGAAAACAGCAGGACAGATTATTTATTTATTGGCTGATCGTGTCAGTTTGCTTGTTCAAGAATTAGTTGGCTTGTATTCTGCAGTTTTGAGTAGAGGTGTGGTCACGATAACATAAAGGATAAATTAGTAATAACTTATTTTAAAAAGTAAATTAGGCCAGCTCTTGCAACCATTGGTATAAATGTAAATGATTGTTTGCTTGTTTCATTTAAGTCATGAGCAGTTGCGATTACTGTCAGCATTTTTGTTCTTCTTGTCTACATAGTATTTACCAACTTTTGCTTTTTTTTTTTTTTTTTTTGTTGTTTTTTTTTTGTTGTTGTCTATCTTTTAATGACTCTTGATTTAGACCGCTTATCAGCTGCTGAAATCCTTTTTATTTGATCACATAGGTATTTATGGCAGTGCTTGGTCACATGACTTTTTCCAAAAATGCTACCCGTTTTCATTACCATATCAATCGGTAAAAAAAATATACCATCATCACCAACAGCATATTCTAAGTCTAACTTTTGAATCTTAAAAATTTTGCTGAAATTGTATTGTACTGTTTCCGTCTGTTCGTCCTATACAAAGAAGTATATCCGGCCTATATTTTCATCACTTGTTACCATGGAGTTAATTTCATCAGCCGACATGTTTCTCCAGTATTCGACAGTACATACTCCACAGTTGCAATGACGTTTTTAAGCCTTTAACACATCAGCATTTGTAAGCTATCCATAGCTCTGATGTACCGTTAAATTCGTCAGGTTAATTATCAATCAAGTATTTATTTTTTTCCATTAATTTATTTCCATTCATAACTTGGTGGAACGTGAAAGTTAATTACAGATTATTTCACACTGTTTGAGGTTTATGTTGTTGTTGGTTGTATTAAAAAAGCTTAAAGCTTGTTCAACAATTAATGGTATTGCATATTTAGACATCATCATGTAATGGTATTGCATATTTAGATAACATCATCATGTAATGGTATTGCATATTTAGACAACATCATCATGTAATGGTATTGCATATTCAGATAACATCATCATGTAATGGTATTGCATATTTAGACAACATCATCAAATGATGGTATTGCATATTTAGACAACATTTGTCGTTTTTGAATGTAACCTGTATACCGATTGTATTGACTCTGGTAAAATGTGATCTGTTAAATGCAAATAAGATCCATCCATACCGCCCAGTTTAATTGATTATGCTAGGATTTTATATCACACTGTGCTCTGTATGTGTTTGCAGTGTTATCAGAGTCAAATTTTGAAATGGTGTCACAAAGATGTTTAATGGTTGATGTTTGAAATGGTTGTTTCAATGTATTGGATTATCATCTCTTTAAACATGTGCTGGAGCGGCAAACTGAGTTGCACGTCTGAAAACAAGGTGTACTGCTTATTAATTGTTTTAAATCTGAAGTCAATTATTTTATTTTTCACAAATTTTCATGCATCAATTAAGTTATAAACTATAACATATTGACTCTAGTCTTTCGTTTTCTTCTTTATCTTTCTCTTCTCTTCGGCGTAATTTTACATATGTTCATTATTTTTCATCCTTAATATTGTTGTTGTTCTTCTTCTTCTTTGAGTTGTCTTTTTCATACTTATTCGTACTTTCGTTTTGTAATACTTTTCAAAAGATACAAATTGTATAGTACTGCCACACTTATATTTAAACTTTTCATAATCAATAATTTCCGATATGTAATAATAAACCACCGACTATCCACAATCACACTTATGCTTATATCCACACAGCTGACATCTGTGATACTTTTCTCCATGCTTCTCCATGTCATTTATTTTCTACTCTCCTTTGTAACTGTTACATTTTACAATTCCATTTTTTAACTGGTTAAATGTACAATAGCCGAAGGTAGCAGTTGAAAGAGACAGCTGGTGATTAGCGGTTACTATATACTAACATACTTATATATTTTTAAGGTGCATCATTAGTTGAAGGTAAAGCCCTCGTTATAAAGTAGCCCCCATTAGTTGAAAGTAAAGCCCATGTTATAAAGTAGCCCCATTAGTTGAAAGTGGGTGGATGTAAATATTCAATAGCTGAAAGATAGCGCTGGGAATCCTCAGAAATGTTTCTACTTAAGGTCATCATTATAATTTGTTTCTAGATATAAACTTTCACTCATTTACAGAAGACACGGAGAGAAAACAAAACCTATAAAGCGAAAATAAATGGTAGAAATGACTAGAATATTCACAACAAGTTTGTTGAAAATCCACAGGCGTGGTCACCTTGTGGAATACAGACATTTATTTTGAGGGAACAAGGGAACATTGATGATATTTCCAGCAAACTTTGGGAAAAGGTGCGAATGTTTGGGATTATTTTTGGGAATATTGGATTTTATTCTTAGGGAAAATGTAACAACGACCAATATTTGTAGGGAACAAGAGAACACAAACCCTCCCTGCATGCGCCTCGATGATGGTAGAATCTGAAACTCTTAGCGTGGTTTATAGCCTCGGCACAGGTAGAGTAATTAACATGTAGTTGGTTTGATATCACCGACATAGACGCAAGTCTATGCTTGGAATGTATTTCCAGGTGCTGATCAGGTAAGATTACTGTTTTAATTTAAATATGTATCAGAACTGCAAATCCTTTAATTAGTTCAAGAAGAAGATTGATTTTGAGATTAATTAGTTATTCAAACATTTTTGTGACATAGCTTTACATAACATGTTCTGATGTCGATTATAATTGTATAGGGAACCAGAGAAGATGGAGACACCTTCTGTTGAAAATAATACTCATTAGTGATGATGATGACGACGACGACGACGACGACGATGATGACGAAGAAGACGACGATGGTGATGGTTATGATCACGATGACGACGACGATGATGATGATGACATTTGTTTATATCCTCTGGCTGGTACAAGCTGATTACTAAGCGTCGATTTTTGGAAATTGGAATCAAAGAACGAGAAATAAAAGTTCGATAAATTCTTGGACTGGTTTAGCTTAAATCCGGATTTGTATCTTTTCAATCATAGAAACAATTTTTTAAAAGAAGTAATTAATTGGAAAATGTTGCCGAAACATAAAACTTCTGTGTCTCCCGATGACATTAAAATCTTCATAACGTTTCACCGTAAGATTTCATAGCAAACCAAATTATGTTGGAATATAAATGCATGTTATCGCCTTTTTGGGGTGGTAGTGGGGGGGGGGGGGGGAGGGGGGTAAGCAAAAGTACTCTGAGACACTAGGATAATAACGTGGACAACCACAATTTGTCGCACCTTGCATTCTTGTATTCCAGGAAATTGAAATCAGTCATGAGTGTTATAACAGCAATTTCACGCTCAAACTCAGACTCAGTTACAAATTCTAACATCTGATTCGCTGATATTCAAACATAACGACCAATCAGATGTCAGAAATCTGACTTGAGGTAAATACGAAGACATTTAAAAACATCTTGAGTCGCAAAATGTTCATAATGCGAAAAATCCTCCCGGTTATATTTCTTTCCCAAACATAGAACAAATAACGGCATGTCTAAAACTACAAATAATATTCTTCTTTGAATACTAGTATTGTATATTTCAAAAATCAAAATCAATAGACTTTAAACGACGAATGCTTACAGTAAGTATTATCGGAACCCTTTTTTTTTTCCTTAGAATTTAATGAAACATCAGTGTCTGAGGAGACGAGTTTCAGATAAATTTAATGAAACATCAGTGTCTGAGAAGACGAGTTTCAGATAAATTTAATGAAACATCAGTGTCTGAGAAGACGAGTTTCAGATAAATTTAATGAAACATCAGTGTCTGAGCAGACGAGTTTCAGATAAATTTAATGAAAGATCAGTGTCTGAGCAGACGAGTTTCAGATAAATTTAATGAAAGATCAGTGTCTGAGGAGACGAGTTTCAGATAAATTTAATGAAAGATCAGTGTCTGAGGAGACGAGTTTCAGATAAATTTAATGAAACATCAGTGTCTGAGAAGACGAGTTTCAGATAAATTTAATGAAACATCAGTGTCTGATGAGACGAGTTTCAGATAAATTTAATGAAACATCAAAGGCAGCATTCCTTATGGCAGATACGTGTTTGCTCGTGTATGACGACCATTTCAATGAGTACAACGTAGACTCTTATCTAGACTGTATATATATATATATATATATATATATATATATATATATATATATATATATATATATATATATATATATATTGCATATTTGAGACGGAGGATTCGAGATGACGCCAGTAGCAGTTGCGTGAGTCTTATAAACGGGAAAATACGACACCAAGTATCCACAAACTTTTAAAATCCTGCATACATGTTGTAATAACATTATACATGAATCTTTTAAATTAGAAGAAATGTCTTAATAAACAATACTGATACTGATCACTTAAAATAAAGATTTTTATACGTTGAGACATAATTAAATTTTGATTTTTAATGAGCTTGATCTCATTACACGGAGTCGAGCTGTTCCATATAGACCAATGTTAAATTAGACCGAGCTGTTCCATATAGACGAATGTTAAATTAGACCGAGCTGTTCCATATAGACTAATGTTAAATTAGACCGAGCTGTTCCATATAGACTAATGTTAAATTAGACCGAGCTGTTCCATATAGACTAATGTTAAATTAGACCGAGCTGTTCCATATAGACTAATGTTAAATTAGACCGAGCTGTTCCATATAGACTAATGTTAAATTAGACCGAGCTGTTCCATATAGACTAATGTTAAATTAGATCGAGCTGTTCCATATAGACTAATGTTAAATTAGACCGAGCTGTTCCATAGAGACTAATGTTAAATTAGACCGAGCTTCCTCTGTCTTGGAAATATTATTATTATTTAATGATTCCTTTCCATTTCCAAGAAAGGACGTGATGTACATAAATCATGCGCAGTGTAAAATAAAATTACAGGTATTTTTAAGGGCTTACCTCCATTTAGGAAGCAAAATATAAATACGTGGCTCGCCCGATCATTCATCTTCACTTCCAGCCAGCTATCGTTCCAATCCAGCATGGACGTTTCGCCAAATTGCCTTTTTTAGTCAGCTATCCAAGTCGTCTTCCCAGTTTTCAGACATTTTCGTATTTCGTACTGCCCTCTGACCCTGAGATCTTAGGCCAAACTTGGCAACTTATTAATGAATTGACAGGAAACTGCGTTTAAATTTAGTCAGTTAGCACAATGCATACACAATGTTATAAATTGCACGGAGATACAGAATTCGCACATCATGAATGTCACCATATGGTCTAAATGTCTATTAAGACAGTGCAAGTGGTCACCATATGGTCTAAATGTATATTAAGACAGTGCAAGTGGTCACCATATGGTCTTATGGTCTAAATGTCTATTAAGACAGCGCAAGTGGTCACCATATGGTCTAAATGTCTATTAAGACAGTGCGAGTGTTCACCATTAAGATTGATTTACCATTTCTCAGAGGCTTGAAATATAATTAATCTGTGATATTTGTTTTCTATACACAAAACAGTTCGAAGGGAAAATGAATCTTCATTTTACTCAATATGTATCTATTCTTGATTTTGAATACAGACGTTAGCAAGGAATCGAGCAAGTAAGTAAGTAAGTATGTATGCGTGTATGTATGTATGTATGTATGTATGTATGTATGTATGTATGTATGTATGTATGTATGTATGTATGTATGTATGTATGTATGTATGTATGTATGTATGTATGTATGTATGTATGTATGTATGTATGTATGTATGTATGTATGTATGTATTTATGTATGTCTGTATCTATCTATCTATCTATCTATGTTCGTCTGTCTGTAGGTACATAGGTTTGTAATTAGGATAGGCGATAGGTAGGTATTATTATAAATCATGTCTATCGAAAAAATGACTTATGAAAAACATGCTCAAACGACCTTTTTTGTTTGCTAAGGAATATAAGGCACCAAATGGAATAAGGTTTAGCTTAATTTTACCATCCAATAAACCACTGCATCGTTTGTTTTTACTAGAGAAAGCTTCAACCTCCCGATGATATTTTTAATTATACATGATCACATTTTGATATGTTCATCTATATCACATATTTTGGTAATGTTTAAATGTTTTCGAATAAATAGTGACAGAATGCTATAAATTTTGAATATAATTAGTGGCTTTAAAAAGTTTGTATTCAAATTTGAGTCGTGTAATACTAAAATAAATCTTGATATTCACCTGTAGACTGTACAAAATGTGATTGAAGAATGTTTATAGTTAACAGTTATCAAGCTATGAACGATTCAAAACTTGATTTTAAAAATTGAAGAGCTAGAGTGATCCATCAGAAAATACTTTCTATCTATCTCTCTATCCAGAAAAAAAAGCGTCTAATATTTTTCTTTTGTGAATAAAGTCTTTTAACACACCTGCCCTTAATTTAGTCAGGAAGCACTAATAATCAAATAGTATGTACCGAATTTATCTGTACTGGCCGTTCTTAAATCAAATAGTATGTACCGAATTTATCTGAACTGGCTATTTTTAAATCAAATACTATGTACCGAATTTATCTGTACTGGCCGTTCTTAAATCAAATAGTATGTACCGAGTTTATCTGTACTGGCTATTTTTAAATCAAATAGTATGTACTGAATTTATCTGTACTGGCCGTTCTTAAATCAAATAGTACGTACCGAATTTATCTGTACTGGCCATTCTTAAATCAAATAGTATGTACCGAATTTATCTGTACTGGCCGTTCTTAAATCAAATAGTATGTACCGAATTTATCTGTACTGGCCATTCTTAAATCAAACAGTATGTACCGAATTTATCTGTACTGGCCATTCTTAAATCAAATAGTATGTACCGAATTTATTAGTAATGGCCGTCCTTAAATCAGATAGTATGTACCGAATTTATCTGTACAGGCCGTTCTTAAATCAAATAGTATGTACCGAATTTAACTGTACAGGCCGTTCTTAAATAGAATACTATGTACCGGATTTATCTGAATAGGCCGTTATTAAATCAAAATGTTTTAGGAAGAAAAGAAATTGATATTTGTAGGTAAATGATAGAAAAAAAAACTTTTCTAAACAAATGATTCGGGCAAAATAAAAAATACCAATGAATGATAGCAATAGATTTGAATGTTTTGGAAAGAAATGAAAAAGAAAGAAAGACAATTCTATAAAGTGGTTTTGTTTTTTTGTACATTTGTGTAATGAATACGTTGCAGAGAGAAAAATACAAATTGGTAGTACCTGCAAAAATCTGAAATTTGATTAAAAAAAATTGAACAGATGTTGTTCACATTCAAGAGAAAGGTGTGTTTACTGACTAAACGCACTTAAGACATTCAATACCGTAAGTTATGCAAGTAAATACATTTATGACAAATAGGACTTAAAGACTTTTTTTTATTTACCAGGGCTAGTTGTAACTTTTCATAAAGATGCGGAACAAGAAACAGGTTCGACGAATTGGTCTGGCCTTTTTCGTTTTGGTCATATTAGAAACTACCAGAGTTTTGTTCAGAGATAAAAATGGTAAGTATCATATCTGTTTTTGTTTTTCTTTATTTCCTGTTATTCTTCATTTTTTAAACAATAAACCGTCAACAATATATACAGGCAAACCAACCTTAGCGGACACCCATATTTAAAAGAACCCTACTCAGAAAAGAAGATTGTTATGGAACCCTTTAAAAAATTTACATACGGTATATACTCCCGTATTATTCATTATCAATTGCAAACTGCATAGACCCAGATCTGCCGTCGCATAATTCACCGGCAGATCTGGGTCTATGCAGTTTGTAAGGACTAATCAGTAGAACAAACAACATATACCCTGATCTGCCGGCGCATTATGCGACGGCAGATCAGAGTCTATGTTGTTTGCATTTGGATTTGAATTATACGCGAGTATATACGGTATATATGTCACTTCTATATACAAGACACCCATACACAAAAGTAATTATTTATCACTTGAATGTTCTTTACAGGTACGAATCACTGCTAATGTATATTCTCACAGACACACGCACGCACACATACACATCTTTCCTTGCACGTATCATACACCTATCAGCAGTTAACTAATGTTTTAAAACGTTTTGTCCCAACAACTCTTTTAGTACTTATGTCACTTAAAAAAAAATGACAACAATTAATATGTGGCGAACGATACAATCCGAAGCCGGGACCAAATACCGGGACTTGGTTTTTCTGTGGCTCCACCTGTTGGGAAGATAACTGGCTACGATCCCTCATTCCACCAGTAGCCAGTTATATAAATCAAAAGTTGAAAATACTATTTACATTCAAATAATGCATTAACCAAATACATTAGAGTTTTTTTTTTCTGTCCGTCGGCTAAACTTGGTTTTTAATGTGAATGAATACATTCTCAGCGATATATGAGTTCAGGAAATATGGGTAACTCGGCGCGCTATGCAACGGAAAGCCAAACCAGGCAAACTGACGAATCCCCCAAACTACACATATCTATTACCAGCTGTCATTCAATTGTTGGCTATTCTAAATTGGCCTACAGGCCGCTAGCCAATTTTGTTCCGGACAACGTGTGATCTTTTACACGATGACACATATTGTGCATAGCTTGTCTAAGAGAACGCCTGCTGTCCTCATGGTTAGACACCAGGATACAATGTGCTGTCTAAGAGGACGCCTGCTGCCCTCATGGTTAGACACTAGGATACAATGTCCTGTCTAAGACAACGCCTGCTGCCCTCATGGTTAGACACCAGGATACATCGGCCTGTATAACCTGTAGAAATTCAATGTTTAATAACTTCGCTATTTTTCATCATAATTCCACAATAATGTCACTGTCAACCGAAAATATATCTCTTATAAAGTGATACAATATTTAAAAGAAAAATCTTGGTTGTAAAGAAAATATGTTAATCAGTAGGTGTAGTTATCTTGGTACTGGCGATTCGTCAGTTCTCTATCTGGATAAAGTCCGGGCAGGCTGAGACCAATATGGTATTTTGCTTGATTATTATAGGATTTTAATTAAATTCTTTTTAAAAAAAAAAAAAAATTTTTTTCAAAAAAGACAAACAATCACGATGCAAAGGCTCTTTTCTAAAGTGAATTCCCTTTCCCACTGCTGTTGAGAAACAGCAAATGATTACATTGCGGATATGTAAACTCTGATTTTCTAGTCAATAAAGGTATAGGACAATTCAGTATGTACAGACAATATGTGCCTTATGCAGTGAAAATATAAAATCGTAGTCTGGCAATTAACGTTCCCTTTTCAGCCAAAACTTTACGCTGATTATTTGGAAATAAAAATAGAATATTTGCATTCAACTTACGTTTAGAAAGAATCTGGTAATTTAGGTGCTTCATATTGAGACTTTGGTTTTAAATTTCGCGCAGTAAAAATTTTACATAGTGACAAATTCTGAGGTAAGAAGTACTCAGGTAGGGAAGTTTTATGAAACTGGGGCCAGTTGCTTTGACAGCATTTGGCCAGTTTTGCGTTGAAATATATCGTGTGAGCACATGGTGAATTGATATAAATAGTCTGCCTGCGCTTCGATTTTCTGACTGCATCAAAAATTGATTATTCGCACCATTTCCACCAGGCTAGAGATTCATTCTATATTCTCTAGTCTGTGAAAGATCAGTAAACTTATTTATATAGAATGAGGCCAGATCCTTGCTAATTTGCCTTTCATGTTCTCTTCGTATGTGCGGTGGAGGCAACAGCATGCGAGTTCGAACGATGCAACTTGAAATACTGTCCAAATATATTTATTAAACATTTTCCGTCTCAAACATTTGTTTTATGTGGAAATTTAAGCTTAAAATATTTTTATATCAGTTAAAGTGTTTATGAATGTATATCCGTTTAAAGGTGTCTCTTTTCATACGATTACGTTATCGAATGTGTAATTAGTCCATTGAATCATAGACGTAAAGCAGAGGTCGCTGCGCTCAATTTTCGCAGGTTAACGGGCCGTCATTCTCGAGAACTTAAACGGACTGTAACACAGGCTAGGTTACTTCCTTTTTGGACTGATATATTCTGAAAGAATACGAGCTGTGAGGAGCGTGATATAATCAAAGAGTGATTACAATGTGGCCCAAAACTGTAAATTCTTTCTACTTGTTTTGCACACGATGTAATGCTCACAGTAATTTCTTTTGCTGAAGAAAAATCTCGTTCTAAAACAAAGAAAAGAAAGGAAAACAAAACTTGAGAGCACAACAAACATTTATTTGGATAGTCAATTTTTGAGTCTGAGTTTGTATTAAAATGTATATCTGGATATTCAATTTTTGAGCCTGGGTTTATTGAAACATTTATTTGGATATTCAATTTTTGAGCCTGGGTTTGTATTAAAATAAAAAACGCTGACTATTTCCACGTTTGAAAATGTCCTTGAGTTATGCTTAATATTAAATATTTGAGCTTTGATTATGAATCTATTAAAGAAATCTCTCCCTCTCAAGTACAAAGGTCGTATCATGCCTGTGACGTAATTAACTAAATGATAACGTATACCAAGATGTCATTATTTTAATTATTGTTGAATATTTTCGAAAATAAAAATGAAAAGCAAAGAATGGAATAGAAATGATTGACATTGAAAATCACAAAAGTAGCAAATACTCTATAAGGTATATTATAATAATAAAAAAAGAAAAATGTCATACTTTCATCAACATGGATCTTTATACTAGGGACGACATACATACACACACACACACGATTTAATTATCTTTTATTTTAAAATTAAGATTCCTTTTGGCTCCCGATGGTCTCTCACTCTCTCCAGCTATACCAAGACGCCGACAGCAAGGTAATTATATGCTTGTATGTATGTATGTATGTATGTATGTATGTATGTATGTATGTATGTATGTATGTATGTATGTATGTATGTATGTATGTATGTATGTATGTATGTATCTATCTCTCTTCTCTATAGTTTATTTTTTGCATTTCTATTCAGTCACTCCATTATAAAGTGTTGAAGGCTTTTTTCTTGCATATTTACTGTTCTAATGTTCGTTCTTTTGCGTCAGTCTTTAATTATTATAATTATCATTATTATTTTCAAAATGAAGAGTCCTATATAATACTATCCATCTATCTATCTATCTATATATCTATCTATCTATCTATCTATATATATATATATATATATATATATATATATATATATATATATATATATATATATATATATAAAGAGGCATGTTGCATCTTGCTTTTTTATATTTCCTTTTTGTACCCAATAATAGGCTATTAATCAGAAAGGTACCAAAATGGTTTTGCTGGCAGAGGAAATTCCAGACATCAACGGAATTGCATCACGCGATAAAGGCAGCTTAAATGGCAACGCAAGAATATCACCATATACAGCGGAAACAAATTATCCGCCACTGTTGTTTAACACCGAACGATTCTTTGAAGAGGAAACGTTCCCTCTCTTGCTAGGAAAACTGAGAAATTACCGAGGTAATTAAAACCGCCTGTCTCTTTCTCTCTCTACAGCTTGTAGGTATCTTTCAGAATCTCTGCATCCTTCTATGTATGTCTCTTTTATCCTCCATATGTCCAACTGATATCAAGTTGGTTACTTATTCCTTATTCGCGATTCAATAATGAATAAGTAACCAGTTACTTATTCCCGATTCAAACATTTTCACATCGAGTTGGCTATTTATTCCTTATTCATATCGAGTTGGCTATTTATTCTTTATTCACATCGAGTTGGCTATTTATTCCTTGTTCACTTCGAGTTGGCTATTCATTCTTTATTCACATCGAGTTGGCTATTTATTCCTTATTCACATCGAGTTGGCTACTTATTCCTTATTCCCGATTCAATAAGTAATAGGTTACCACTTACTTATTGCCGATTTAAAAAATGCTACATCAAATCTGAACACTCTTCAGGGCATTCATAGTTATTATTTTTTCCCAGCTGGAGAAATACGAGTGTTTTAATTGGTACCAGCTATATAAAGCTGGATATAGAGCGATCACCGATTATATGAACATTTTCAATGACGTGAACGTGATTACCTCTAAAGTTCACATATGGAACACCCCTTAAAGGAATTTGACATGGACCCATCCTTCAGATTTTATCTCTAGCGATATTTTCGACCCACATAAGAAGTCTTGACGATATTGGTCGAGGTGAATCAGAGAAATAGGAGTGTCCTTATAAGTACCGACTATGTAGAGGAGGTGGATAGTGGACCGATTCCATCAAAAATCTGCACCAATTGAACCCCTACTTAGAGAGCATTTATATTTCAACCCTTCTTTGACAGTTTCCAGTTAGGGACCCACTCCAACAGTAGGAAAAATGTAGAGAAAATTTGTTGAGCCCATTCTGACAAATTGGGGCTAAATATATGGAAGCCATAACAAAACCCGTAAGGGGATTACCTTTTAATGCCATATTTGACCCTACAGTCTACCCTAAAAAAGATCTTGACATAGATCGTTCTTTGATATTTTAAACCTAGGGTAATGTTTAACCCACACAAGAAGTACTGACAGAGTTCGTTGAGAGCAATCAGAGAAATAGGAGGGTCCTCATATATACCTGCAATATTAATCTAGTACAATGTGGATCGATAATACCCCCTTCCTAGAGAATTTTTATTTCAACCCCCGTTTGACACATCCCAGGTAGAGATATGTTCCTACAGTAGCAATAGTTTTGAATAAATGTGTCGGGCCGATTTAGAGAAATAGGGGGCTAAATATATGGGGTGGGGGTGGGGTGGAAAAGGGGTATGAAACAGGCCGTAAGGGGTATACATTTTTCATATATATCCAAGGAGGAAATGTAATAAATCTAGGGTATGTGCTATTTGTATTTACGTCTCCGTTTATTGCTTTGTTAGATTTTGATGATTATTTTCTTGATTATGGGGAGTCGGTGTTGAGAAGATATTTCTCCAACCGAATAATTGCACAAATTCATCGGCTTAAAAAGGCTTACTGATGATGTACCAAGAAACAAGAAACAAGAAAAAACATCAGATATGAAATTAGAGTTTCTAGATGTGTGGTCACTATGTGCTTAGAGGAAAGCTTTTTGTAGTATTTGCGCTTTTAAGAACCCTTCAGTTGAGAAAGACTTGTCTTGAAGTCCTTGGAAATAGGCAGGGCCGGATTAAGACCTTTAGAGGTCCTAAGCACTGAAAAGATTATGGTGCCCCTCCCCCCCCCCGGTAATTTCTCTTTTTTTTTTTTTTTTTTTTTTGTGCCCTTGCTGTGCTGGTGCTTTAAGCACGTGCTTAGTCTCCGATTGAGTAATCCAGCACTGGATATAGGCGAAACAATGGACTTCTAGCCAGACTCACGCAGGTGTTTGATTCACTGGAGAGGAATCAGCGAAATGAGAGACAACTTATGGGTACCGGGTATGAAATGCAGGTACAATGTTGATCGATTCTTTCAATATTTTGTACTAACTGAACCCCTACTTAGCGGACTTTGATTCAACGCCTCTTGGACACTTTTTAGTATGGGATCTGTTCCAACAGCAGGAAAAGTTTTAAAAAATTCGTCGAGCCAATTTCGAGAAATAGGGAACTCAATATATGGTACGTATAACAAAGCCCACAAGGATATTACCCCATCAGTCCATATGTGGACCCTACAGTACACCCCTAAAATGATTTTGACACAAGGATATTACCCCATCAGTCCATATGTGGACCCTACAGTACACCCCTAAAATGATTTTGACACAAGGATATTACCCCATCAGTCCATATGTGGACAATACAGTACACCCCTAAAATGATTTTGACACAAGGATATTACCCCATCAGTCCATATGTGGACCCTACAGTACACCCCTAAAATGATTATGACACAAGGATATTACCCCATCAGTCCATATGTGGACTCTACAGATAACCCCTAAATTGATTATGACACAAGGATATTACCCCATCAGTCCATATGTGGACCCTACAGTACACCCCTAAAATGATTATGACACAAGGATATTACCCCATCAGTCCATATGTGGACTCTACAGATAACCCCTAAATTGATTATGACAGAAGGATATTACCCCATCAGTCCATATGTGGACCCTACAGTACACCCCTAAAATGATTTTGACACGGATCGTTCTTTGACAGTTTGTACGTAGGGATTACAGTCTTTGGACAGATTGTAGTCAAACTTTGCGATGCGTGAACCCCTACTTAGAGAATTTTGATTTCAACCCCTGTCTGACAGTTCCTAGTTAGAAATCTGTTCCAACAGTAGCAAAATTTAATAAAAAATTCATTCTTTGACAGTTTGTATGTAGGGATATATTTGACTCCCAAAAGAAGTATTGACGAAGTTCGTCGAGAGCAATCGGAGAAATAGGAGGATTGAATGGATACCGGTAGTATTAAACCGTTACAGTCTTTGGACAGACAGTAGCCAAACTTTGCAATGCGTGAACCCCTAATTAGAGAATTTTGATTTCAACCCGTGTGACAGTTCCTAGTTAGGAATCAGTTCCAACAGTAGCAAAAGTTAATACAAAATTCGTCGAGCTGATTTCGAAAAATTGGGGGATAAATATGCTGCTATAATGCTGAAAGTACATACTGTAGTCATGCTTAATTTACATACATATGCATACCATGGAATAATTAAGCAATACTGCATTTTTGTGCTGCAGTTATGCTGTAGAAACTTCATTTCAGTCTGGAAGAAACACATTTGCAACATGCTGTAGTTGTTTTCACTTTGATGTAAAATTTGAAAGATGCTACAACAGAAAAGTATGTTTTAAACAATAGTTGTTAATTTTATAAAATTTACTAATATAGTTCATTATAAATCACTAGCTTTTATTTAAAAAAAATATAATTGTGTTTGCAAACCACCTGTGTCTCCACTTCAGAACTATAAAATCCTATGTTTTTCAAGTGCTATACCTCTACAGAAATATATCTTCAGGCAGCTGCATGAGCAACAATATCACAGTCCTATCTTGTAACATCCTGAGATATCCTGGTGAAATAGTCCGCAGTTTCCAGTCTTTAAAAATAATCCTGATATATCCTGGTGAAATAGTCTGCAGTTTCCAGTCTTTAAAAATAATCCTGATATATCCTGAACTCAGGATGAAGATATTTCATCAGAAGGTATCAAGATATGAACATTCCCTCAGTCAACTGTAGTGATCTAATGATTTATCTGGACTTTTTTTCTCTGCAAGTTTCCTGACCTGGTGGAGTCGTGAGAACTTGTAGATTTTTAGCACGCGAGAAACATTACAAGCTGGAATTTCTTGAATTCAGGACTTTTTCTGAATGTTTCCTTTTTACTTGTTTCAAATTCTTTCATCCACACCTGTTAATAAGGCACTTATGCTTATTAACAAAAGTAACAATACAAATTTATTTAAACAGCAGAAGTGTTATTAAGAAATAAATGCAACAGAGTGGGCCAACCTGGACACATAGGAAACTGCGTTTGGTAATTATATATCACAAAATTTGTGCAAAGTATAAATTTTTACTTACATTCTGAATACCTTAAATGAAACATGTAGATGATTTTTTAATTTCCAGTAATTCCATTTTGTTCTACTTAATATTATTACCAGAATTATACTACATGTTTTAATGTGGTAAATATCGAAACTTTCAATAACAATATCAACAACAACAACAACAACAACAACAACAACAACAATAATAATAATAATAAAAAGCTCCATTATTCATAGATTAAAAAAGTAATGCATGTGATTTTATTTCCTGTATTAGACATTTCCATAAACAATATGCTTAAATAATTAGTATATTTTTATCAAAAATGGGGGGGGGATAAATCGTAAGTTATATTCCATTCATTCTGAATGTTTCTTTTGTTTCTGACTAACTAAAGTAGTAGAGGGGGGTGACTGAGACTCAACTTTTTAGGGGGAGGCACTTGAGACTCATACGGGAAATTAACATTGTGAGTCTCAAGTGCCCCCTGAGTCTCAAGTGCCCCGGGTCAAGTGGGGGTCCTATGGACCCAAACGGGAATTTATCATGGCACGCCGTATGTAGTGACGAAGACAACGTCCTCTACCATCAAAAACTAGGGTAGGGGTGTTTTTGATAGTAGAGGACGTTGTCTTCGTCACTACATACGGGGGTCGTGTGTGTAGGACATGGCAATGATGGGAATAATTAATCTTTCTTGAAAAATGGGTGGTCCTGATAAGGACCATTGGAGGAGGATTATTATTTCCTCCAACATTGGGTAAAGAAACTTAGGAAGGTGGTGTGAGATCTTTTTTTCTTGGTTGGAAGTGTTGGTGAATCAGGTAGCCAGTCAGGATGTTTCATCCGCCTGAACTTATCTGGGATTTTCATCCAATTTAAATTCAGGCGTTCGAATTCCTTTTCTTTCCTGGCCTGTTCTTTCTTGGATCGTTCAAGAGCCCACAAGATCTTAATGTGGGTTGCTTCCTTTTCTAAAACTTTCTTTAACAATACCTTCACCATGTGAAGGTTCACCTCTTCGCGCCTGACGTTACTGGCGGGTGGATAAATATAACAATCTTCCTGAACTCGGTTCAGGAAGTACTCCACCTCAGCCAGTAAATCCAGGCTCTTCTTGATGAACCCCACACGGCAAGGGGTTGAGGAAGTTTTTTGTCTTTCCTCCACCAAGACATCAGTCACCAACCTTCTCGCTGAAGTGAGAGCCGCTAGTTGGCTGGTGACGTATGGTTTGGTGGCAGGATATCTCCACCAATACTCCAACCTTTCCACCAAGGACTCCACATCCACCATTCTATCCCAAGCTTCTTGTAACAATTCAACAGAGTTCATTCTTGTAGAGTGAAATTGTGAATGGCGCAACTGTGACTGACTGAATTTGAATTATAGACGTGTGCGACGAATCTCGTCATGTACGTCTGATTAATATGCGCACAGCGCACTATTTAATTTGCCCCCAAACTGTTGCTGTAGCATCAGTTTGGGGTTCGTCAAGCGGTTTAAACAGAGCTGTAAAAACCGCTTGCGCTTTACATGGCGCAACTGTGGAAGGCACCGCTTTATATGCTAGAAGCGCGGACGTGATGGAAAACATCCCCCCTTTTTTTCCCCCCAAAAAACCATACATACAAACAAAACACACAACACACTATCCTTTTTTATATCAAACACAAACTTACACACACTACAATCATACAAGGGAAAGGGTTTTTTTGTTTGGTGGGATAAAAAAAAAAAAAAACAACACAAAACATATAAACATATAAAACACAAATATATATGGCAATCATAGAAAATTAATCTTTTCTTTGAAAAATGGTGGCCCTTAAAAGGACCTTTTTTTGTTTGCTATAATTTTAGCAATGACATCGTTTGTTAGGTCTTCTTCTTATTCTTCTACTTCTTCTTACTTCTTCCCCATATATTAGTACTCTTTTCAAACATCCTTGTCTTTCAATGTATGTTCTTCTTTCCCAGTAGGCACTTTCATCAATTCTAGTGACTACCCATGATGCTCTAACATACATGAGATAGTCAGGATTGAAGAGCATCCCTGACACAATGCTTGAAGCTTCTACTGTAGTCCACATGATTCTTCTTTTTTTTAGGTAAAACTTTATGAGACAAGTGGTGGTATATATACCTTACGATCGGATTGAAATGCATCGAAATCAACTACCAATCCAATAGCGCGTTACAAGTGGGTCGGCTTTTCTTCCAATGGGAATAGAGTAGGGGTATGACGTCATTTTGGGTATAAAGGTATCGTAGCGTTCGTAGGGTTTATTACTTTTTCGACAGCCTTCATGGAGACCGGAAAGACAAGTAGTATGTATTGGAGTGAGCCTTCAATGATTAATGCTGCTGCTGCTGCTGCTTTGCTGAACGTCCGGCCGGAAGACTTTGATTTAGATTTTCTAAATCAAGAGTTTCAGTCTGAGACTGCTACTACTACTACTGCTACTGTTGTTGCTACAGCAGTGGATGAATTAATGGATGAATTTAAAAAGAAGCAACAGGAAGAGATGGAAAATTTTTTAAAGAAACAAAGAGAGGATGAAGAAATGTTTCTTCTTCAGCAGCAGAAAGAAGAAGAAGAGAAAAGAAGAAAAAGTGAGGAAGAAATCAGACAACAGTTAGAAGAGGAGGAGAAGAAGGAAACAGCAAAGGAAGGCATCAGTCCTGAAGAAAAATCGGTGAGTCTTTTAGAAGAGATATTATATGAGTTAAAATGGGTGACAAACGCATATAAGTATTCTTTAACTCAGCCAAAGCGAAAAAGACCATCACGGGCTAAACATTCCAAGCCTACCAGTTCTAGTGAGATGCCACCACCACCACCACAAACACCACCAGTGACTACCACCATAAGCAAAACACCAGCAGTAGCAGCAGGATTTGGATTGGGTCGTGGTAAAGGACTACGACAATTGAAGTTGATCATGTAAAAAACTTCATAAGTTTGTTTTTTCAATCAAACAAACACCCCAACGGTCCTTTTAAGGGCCCCCAGATTTCTAGAAAAGAAATCAAATTGCCAAATCAAGTAAAACTTAAAAAATCCCATTGTGTTGAATATAAGTGTGAGTGCGTGCGTGCGTGCATCTATACTCTAAAACAAAATAACACAAAAACACTTACTTTTTTTTCCAGTCTGGTGTATTCTCTCTTTTTTTTACAAAATAATTCACCAATGAACATATAACACCACACTCGAAAAAACAAAAAAACAAAGTTCACTTTCTGAAATTCTTGTGCTTCTCAATTGCGTCACAGGAATCATAGTTTCTTTTTCTTCATTCTCACTATCTCTCTTGTTTTTCTTGAATTTCTTCTTCATAGGGACCCTGATCGTCACAGGAATCATATCTTCTTCTTCTTCTTCATTCTCACTGTCTTCCATTCTTCTCACTCTCTTCTTACTTTTCTTGATGATATTTTCTTCTTCTTCCTCTAGGTTTGAAGATCCTTCGGCTTCCTCCCTCTCCTCTGGTAGATTTTCTTCTTCTTCTTCTTCTTTCTGAGGGCACTCCGAAGACCAATGTCCTGGTCCTTTACAATAATAACAAATATCTTTTGTTTTGTCTCTCTTTTCTTTTTTTGGGTTTCGACGTTGTGGGCATTCTGGAGCCCAATGTCCTTTCTCTTGACAGATATAACAAGTATCTTGACTTTTATCTCTGATTTGATGTTGCCGTTGTGGACATTCTGGAGCCCAATGACCATTCACTTGGCAGATATAACAAGTATCTTGAATTTTATCTCTCACTGTCCTTCCTAGGGCTAGATAATCCCAATTATACTCAGAAGGATGTCCTTTCTTAGAGTATTGATTTTTTTTTTTCTTCTTGACTCTTCCATCTTTTACAGCAGTTTGAAAGTTCAATCACAAAAGACTGATTCTGAAGGTACGAAGCTCTCTCTTTATATACTCACCTCTCTCTATATAAAGGTACCTGGGTGAAACTGAATCAGTTTCAAAGTAAACTTAAAGATGAAAAGATCACGCCCAAACCATGAGAAACCAGAAGAACAAGAAGAAACAAAGAAGCTACGACGACGAAGACATTCCGTGCCACCTGAAACACCATTAGATGAACTACTAGCTCAAGTCCATGCCAGTGACTTCGAAGAGGAGATGAGTGAACCTGAAACCTTACCATCTTCAAAACCACCCAAAACAAAATCCACCACCACCACTACCAACACCAGAACCCCAGACCAAGAAACACAATCTAGTACCTTGGCTCCTCCTGAAAATTACTATCGGATTCGAGAGAGTCAAAAAATTACCTCTCGAAAATTTAGAACCACTGCCTACACTCATACGGTTCACTTCGAAGTACCTCCCGAGAAAGCGGTGTGGTTCATTAGCGATTTGTGGAGTTCTGTGTTACAGAACTTGAAACGGCAATGTGGAGCCAAAGAAGATGATCGCTTGAGACTGGCCATCCATCACGACAATTTGAAGAGCCCCGTTTGGATTGAGTTCAGCACCCCGGCAGAATTAACGCCAGACAAAGTCATGTCCAAAATAGAACATGTGCAACAATCCAATGACAAGTTTACCATCACCGATGGAAAGGCCACACTCTACATGACACACGTTGCTCCTCCTCGAGGAAGTGGACGAAGCAGAAAACCGTTATTGGTGGACGATCTTCGTACTACCAAACGCAGTGTCGTTCAAATTGACAATACTCAAGACCAAATGTGCTTGGCTCGAGCTATTGTGGTGGGGCGTACGTTTACCAACAAGAACGAGAGTAAAGAATGGAAAAAGCCTGGAAGAACATTCGACAATCGCAAAGACCCCAACAACGAAAAGAAGCAGAACTCTTGTTACAACAAGCGGGGATCCCTAAAGAGACCGTGTGTGGCATTTCTCAAATGCAGAAACTTCAAGATGTTTTGGCTCCTCATTATACTTTGAAAGTTCACCCTCAAGAAGTGCGCGGAGATATGGTGTTTCGAGGCCCCGATTTCCCTGAAGGAAAATACATTCATCTCTATCACCATCAAGAACATCTTGATGCCATTACTAGTATTACCGGATTTTTGGGATACTCTTACTACTGTGAGAAATGCAACTATGGGTTTAACAGTCGAGAGAATCACATTCATTGCGGAGCAATATGTGGGGGCTGTTTAACAGACCAACCATGCCTTCCTGAACAACAACAACAAAATCACGTCTATTGCGAGGTGTGTCGACGAAGTTTTGTCAGTCCTTCTTGTTACCAACAGCATCGCAAGACACAAGGTCACCAACAAAAATGTGCTTGCGACTTATTGAAATCGTGTTCTACGTGTGGACAGCTAATTCGAACCAACAACCCCAAGAGACATTTTTGTGCTGGCAAGAAAATATGTTATATTTGTCACCAGATCGTCGATTTTGATCATCGATGTTTTATTCAAAAGTTTGACAAGACAGAGAAGAAAGAAATAAAGAAGAACAAGAACAAGAAACAAGTAGATTTCATCTTTTTTGATTTCGAATGCATGCAAGAAACAGGCATTCACATTCCAAATTTCTGTGTGGCACATCGGGCTTGTGATCAGTGTATTCAAGAATCGATTCATTTTCACTGTCCTCATTGTAGTCGAATTCCAGGAGGACGTGAAAAAATCTTTCGTGGAGTTAACACTTTGTCTGAGTTTGCTGAATGGGTTTTAGACCCTACCACCCACGACAGTTGGAGCGAAGAAGACATTCAACGTTATGGAGATTGTCATCGGTATGCCACCGTCATAGCTCACAATTTTTCGGGATACGATGGACAGTTTTTACTAAATTATTATTTGAACCATGGCACCGAACGTCCTGAAGTCACCATGAACGGAAAAAAGCTCATCTACATGAAAGTAGGACAAGTCCAGTTTAAAGATTCTATGAGTTATTTGGCCATGCCTTTGAGTCGCATGCCAAAAACGTTTGGCATGACAGAAATGGCTAAAGGCTACTTTCCTCACTTCTTCAACACGGAATCTAATCAACATGCTGTCCTACCTCATTTGCCTGACCTTCATGATTACGACCCCGACGGAATGCGCCCTGAACAGCGAGAAGCTTTTCACACTTGGTACCGCACTCACCAGACCGATTCATTTGACTTTCAAGAAGAGATGTTGAAGTATTGTCGATCTGATGTGGATATTTTAAGACGTTGTTGTGGATACCGTTTGTTGAAAGTGTACGAAATCTGGCACTTTCCAACTACAGCCCAATACCAAAAGGACGACGCCACCAATCATCCAGGCATTTTCTCGGGGTACGTCAATCAGTTTTTAAAACTGAAAAAAGAAGTTAGTGGTTATCCTTCGTGGTGTCAGACTCCCGAAGACCAAAAACGATTCAAAGAAGAGTACCGTGACATCAAAGGCATCACTTTGGAAGAGGTGGAAAAAAATGAAGGAAAAAAATCGTTTGCCAAAGTGATGCTCAATTGCTTGTGGTGAAAAATGGCTCAACGTACGATCTTACCCAAAACGGAATACGTCACCGATCCTTATCGTTACTTTCAACTGGTGGACGACAAAAGTATACTAGTCAAACACGTCGAAATTGTCCGCGATGATTTAATCATTGTCAATTTCGAAGAAGAACCCAAGTTTGTCAAACCTGACAAGTTTAGCAACGTAGTCATTGCCGCTTACGTGACCTCTCATGCTCGTTTGAAATTGTACGACGAAGCCTTAGAAGTCTTGGGAGATCGTGTCCTGTACTTTGATACTGACAGTTGCATCTACATTCATCGCCCCGGTTGCCCATACCGTACCATTCAAGGCGATCGTTTAGGAGCCTGGACAGACGAGCGCCCTCAATACACCATTCTGAGTTTTGCCAGTGGTGGCCCTAAAAATTATGGGTACCGATACCGAGACCCGCAAGGTCAACTTCACACCTCCTGTAAAGTCAAAGGATTGACTCTCAACTATCGAACTAACCAAGTAGTAACTTTGAGGTTTTAAAAAATGATTTACTGTCTGGACAAGTGGAAGACTTTCAAGTACCCACGTTAGAACCTCACAAAATTGTACGCCTACCTAATCATCAAATCGTTACTCGACCTGTACAAAAAGTGTACCGCATCGTGTACCAAAAACGAGTGAGACTTCCAGATCACACGACTTTACCTTACGGACACGTTGATTTGAAGTATAAAAAAAAGGAAACCCTCTTGAACAGAAAAAAAAGACAACACCAAGATGACTTCAACATTTGCCTTGCCTGACTATTGTGAGTGTGCCAGTCGCTTGAAGACTTTCAAAAATTGGTCTAAACACATGCCTGACTATTGTTATTGTCCTCATCGATGGAGCACATTCAAAAAAGGTAAAAAACTTAGGAAAAATGGATTACCTACTTCCCACTCTTTAGCCAGAGCAGGATTTGTTTACTTTGGACAGGGAACCAAAGTACAGTGTTTTAGTTGTGGTGCCACTATTCGTATGGATTGTAAGAAATCAGCTCTCCCGGAACATGTCAGATGGTCACCAAACTGTGCTTACCTTTCTTTAGCGTTTCCACGGATCACATTACAATACTTTTCGGATGATACAGTCGACAGGTATAAAAAAGGAACCCCTTCCAAGCCTAACCCTTCATTCTGACTTTCAACGTTAACCAAGCAAGAAGATGAGTCACGACTTGGAGTGTGATGCAGTACCATGCAATGAAACGGATTCTGTACGGTTTGGCATTCCCGATTCACACGTTCAAACGGATTCCGTAGCTTGTAACATCTTGGATTCAGGACCCTCTCCAAGTCTCACCACTCATCGACAACCCTCTAAAGAGGCAGTACGCCCTTTTTGCTTTAGTGAAATACTAAAGGAACCGGTATTGACGTTAACGACAACAAGGTCCATATTGGTCAATATTCGCATGTCAGAATACCTGTGAGTTTACCTGGTTATTCCAAGTATGAAAGTCGACTCGAGTCATTCAAAGACAAGTGGCCAAAATATCTACAAGGACCTAAACCCGAAGATGTAGCTAGATCTGGATTTAAATACGCGGGAGAAGGAGATAAAGTTCAATGTTTCAGTTGTGGTTTGAAACTTCACCAATGGGAGCCTACCGACTCAGCTTACATTGAACATGCCAGATGGTCTCCGCACTGTCAGTTCTTTCCTTTAGTGGCTTTAGAAGAGTACGGGTACGATGAGCCAGATGCCAAACAGAAGAAGAAGAAATAGTTTTTTAAAAAGATTCCATGTCGGAGGAGAAGACTTCTTTAGAAGAATACATTACTGGTTAGAACGCATTTATCAGTATTTTGTCACTATCAAACCTAGTTTAGAAGATCGTATTCGTGTTTTACCTTTGGAGGTACGAGAACGTATTTACAAAGAATTTGTCCAGATTCAAGTGAAACGTAAAGAACAGTTACATCCTTTACGACACAAACATTTTAACCATTGGTATTTGAATGTGATAAGACATTTGATTTGGGCTAAGATATTCAAATGGTCAGACATTCATGAAAAACTACATTAAACTTTAAAGAAATTGGAGGGTACCACCTACAATGTGGCAGTGGAATATAGACTTCGATGGAATGAAGTGAAGGAAAAAAATGTGACCAACAGACAAGAATTCCAAAAACTGTTACAAGAACTGTCACCTCAAGACGAATCGCCTTTACGTCGTTTAAAATTAGATAGAATAATCACTAATACTTTTTTGGGATTTGAATTACCTACCGATTCCATTTGGTTGGTATGTGAGTATTTTGTCACCAAGAAGACGGACTCTTTAGAAGACCCTATTTGTAATGTGAAACTTCACTCCCCTTTGAAGTTGCAAGTTACCCGTGGCCGTAAAAGAGTATGAGTACAAGGAGTCTCATATTATGCCTCTACAAAAGTTGAAGAAGTAAAAAAAAATTCCATGTCGGAGAAGGATACTTCTTTACAATGGTATATTGGTGGCTTACCATTAGAGTTGCAAGAACACATTTTTCAGTATATACCAAACTTAGAAGATCGTATTCGTGACTTACCTTTGAAGTTGCGAAAACGCATTTACGATGAGTTTGTCCAGATTCAAGTGAAACGTAAACTTCAATTCATTCCTCGATTTGCGTACTACCGTGACTTTCGACATATCAGAAGTCTGATTTTGAAGAAAAACTATCACGAGTATCGTGAAGAACACAAAAGAGAGTTACTTCTTTCCAAGTCGGAAACTTTACCAAAGTACATTCGTGGCTTGCCTTTGGAATTGCGCCAAATAATTTACCAAGAGTTGGTCAAGATCCAAGTGAAACGTAAACTCAAAGTCATTTCTCGAGCTGTACTCTATGCTTACTTCCAAAGTATTAGAAGACTGATTCTGGGAAACATCTATTGCAATAGCTACGTTCACGGAGACTTTCTCAAAAGGTACCAACCTTGGGAGCCTGGCTATAAAAACATGCCACCCAAGATACCTACCTTAGCCATCTACCCTTATCATGTACCGGTATGTCTGGGCTCTACACGTCACTTGTGAAACGGATTCCGTGGAAGGAAGTCAACGATCGTGTTCAGACTTTAGAGGATTATAAAGACTTGATACAAGAACTGATTCCATTGAATTTTGGACGCTATGCAGTGTGTGTCTTAGTGACTGCTTATCTTGGAATTCGTTTTCCAGGACATTCGTTGTGGAATATTTTTGAGGACAAGTGTTTACCTTGGATTATTTTGGAGGATCCGTGGTTGTTTTGGACTCAATTGTTGAGTTCAAAAAAACAATATGACCCTTTGTTCTTCTTCGGACTTAGTAGAAGAAGAAGACTATAAAAACTTGATTTTATCAGTACACGAAAGACAAATTGTACTTAAAGCGTTGAGAGTGGTAATGAAAATCAGTGAGGAACCTCCATGTGAAGAAGACATTCGTCACACTTTATCTGTCTATAAAACATTTCAAGAAGTGTGTATTGCTAGTGAGTTACACCAACAACTTTTCAATTGGAAAGATGTACGACCCTGGAGAAACCTTGGTTTCCAATCTTGGCTACAAGAAGTGGCTCAGTTTGCCAAAGATTTGGCAACATGTCCATAAGGGTTCAAAAGTGAAAAAATGGGAACCTCAATGGGAAACCCTGAAAGAAGAAAAAGAAGAACCTGACACCACAGAAAAAGATGACAACACCACTGTGGTTCAAATACCTCTTGAGGAACACAACCCTTCCTTACCGCTGCCGTCAGAGCATTCTTCTATCAAAACAAAGACGACCAGAAGAATACCACCCCAAGCAGTGCCTAGGCCTTCCATTTTTTCTAGGACACGAAACTATTGTTGTACATTGACTTGTTTATATGACAGTCTGATTGTTTCAGTAGGAGCCTTAATTGTGTACCTGATGATTTTACTTTGCTATTTTATCACTCGTTGGCTATAATGACTTGTAAAATATTTTTGTTGTTGTCTTGGTTTGTTTTAAAAAAAAAATAAAAATAAACGTGTTCGAAACGTATAAAATGTCTTGGGTCTTTTGTCTTCTTCTCAAAAATCTTCTTACCTCAATCATGGGTACATCATCATCTTCTGCCTCGTCTACCTCGTCTACCTCCTCTTCTGTGGTTAAAGTGATTAACGAAAAGTTAGATCGTCAAAGTTGGAATGCTTTGTATCTGCGCCATCCATTTAACATGTTGATTGCTGGACCGAGTGGTTCAGGTAAAACCGAATTTGTCAAACGTTTGATCGAGCACAAAGCTGATTTGTTCGATCGTCCACCTCAACGTATCGTATGGTGTTACAAAGAGTGGCAACCGTCTTACACGTTATTGAAAGAAAGTCAAGGAGAAACCATTTCATTTGTGGATGGTATTCCTCGCGAAGACGATGGAATCGTGTCTGACGTGAGTCAAACCCATTTGGTTATTTTTGATGACATGTTAGGAGAAGACGAAGAAGAAATTAAACTTTGGTTTACACGAAAAGGACACCATCGTAATGCTAGTATTGTCTACATTACTCAAAATTTATTTCAACAAAGTAAAGCCCATCGGACCATCAGTCTGAACGCCCATTACGTGGTCTTGTTTAAAAGCCCCAGAGACAAATCTCAAGTACAAGTGTTAGCCAAACAGTTAGGGGCTCCTTGGCTCAATTATGCGTACGACGATGCCACTCAAACCCCTCACGAGTATTTACTCATCGACTTAAAACCCACCACTCCTGACTATTTGAGATTTCGTACCCAATTGTTTCACCCTTGGGGCCAAGAAGGAGGTCCTGTCATTTACACGTCCCCTTCAGCCAATTTTTAAAAGAAAAAAAAACTATAAAAAACAACCACCACGTCATTTCTGTCTCACACTCTTTTGAGATGACTTCCTTTCAAGCTCATCCTTCGGCTAAATTGATTCGTGCCTTGTATGGCATCAGTCGCGAAAAAAATGCACAAGTCCGTGCTGATTTGTTAGAAGCGAGTCTTAAAGAAGTGTTACAATGGTTTACTTTGAAGGCACGTCAATTACTGCAAGGCATCATTCACATCCCTCATCAAACTCAACGTTTTTTTCAAAAACATAAAGGAGCATTGTCACAACTAGCCGATCCTAGAATCGATTCACGGACTAAAAAACAAATCATTTTAACCCCTGGTGGAAGTGGTTCTTTAGGAGGGGTCATGATTCGTTCCCTTTTGAAATGGGATCCTAATGCCCAAACCAAAAAATAAAAAAAAACTCCTAAAAAGAAGAAAAGTCCAAAGAAGAAAACCACCACCAAGAAAAAGAAGAAGAAAGTCACCCACCAGAAAAAGAAAAGTCGTGCCAAGAAGAAGAAAACAACACCTACCACCACCACTAGCACCCGCCGTAAGAGAGGTACTGCGGCCAGGACGCAAACGTACACCCGCAAAACACCACCACCATTGCCATCACCATCACAACAGTCCCCAATGATGACGAGGTCTCCTTTTGCGTCCACTTCATCATCTTTGTCTTCTTCTTCTTCACCACCTTTTACGATGATGCCTGTCAAACCAGACTTAAGATCCGTGTTTCCTAATTTGATGCAAAAATTGAAACCTATTTCGAAAGTCACCCCTTCGGGACCCTCGACTTCAGCTGATTTGGCCATGGCAGCGGCCGCGAACAAAGTACCGTCCCCTAAAACCAAAGTCCAAGAAAGAACCGGCATCTTACAAAGTTTAGTGGATTTATCCAAAGAAGAATTGAGACGATTTAGTCCTTTGAAAACACCTCAACGTCGAGTGAGGCCTGTCATGAAGATGGTACGTCGTGCAGACAATCAGTGGAGACGTGTTCCAGTATAAAATAGAAGGGTACCCTGCCAGAGACTTCAGACTTGTTTTTTCTACCCTACTAAAAAAAGATGACTCCTAAACGTATACACCACCACCAAAAAAAAAGAAGAAAAGTAAAACCACCAAAAAAGGACGACTTCCACCTCGTCTGGCCAAACATTGGGACGTCTTGTCTGTCCTGACCAAATCCAATCCTCCCATGCGAAAACAACTCATTCAAACAGCCCCCAAAGAAATCATCGATACCGTGTGTGAATGTTGTTTGAACGTTTTGAAAGGAACGGTACCTTTGTCCAAGATACAGAAACAAAAATTAGGGAAACATCGGAACGTTCTTCGTCAAATGGTGAAAAAGAAAATACCTCTTCAACAGAAGAAAAAAATGTTGGTGCAACGAGGAGGATTTCTACCTATGTTGATAGGACCGTTTTAAAAATAGCAGCTCCTTTGTTAGGAACGATTGCTTGACCGCTTTTAGAAGGTGTCATGCGATAACCAAAAAAAAAAAAAAAAAAAAAAAAGAAGGTAAAAAGGACCACCCTTCTCTGAAAAGACCACACCTTTTTGGTACCTTTGGATGAAATGGAAGGACGAAAACTGACTTTAGTACCTTACAAACGATGGATGGAATTTCATCGTTGGAACGAACAACGGATACCTCATTTACCACCCAATCCTAATCTCAACGAGATGTCTCAGTTACAACAAGAATTACAATCCCTGATGGAACGAAGCAATTTGTCAGAAACAGAAAAATCGCAACGGTACGGTCAACTTTTACAACGTCTACAACTCTTTCGCCAAAAAGCAGTCGACGAAACAGCTCCACCCACTCTGAGAGATTTTAAGACCCTGATGAAAAGCGAACCTAAAGTCACCACCACTAAAACAGACACCGGTACAGAGATGACCGTAAAAGAAGAAAAAGAAGAAGAAGAAGAATTACCAACTCCACCTACTCTTAAAAAGAAAAAAAGTTAGCCACACCAAGTTGGATAAAAAAGATGTTGTCCACCCCATTGCCCTCAGAAAAGAAAAAGAAAGAAGTGAAGTCAGAAGTCAAAACAGAATCAATGACCCCTGTTCAAACCACATCCACCTTTACACCAGTGGCACGTCGGACACGTAAACAATCCAAAAAGATACCCCACGAAGAAAAGAGCATTGGTACTTGGTTGACTTATTCTTGAGGAATCATGGAGAAACTTTTAGCCACCATTTATTACAATCCTGGTCATGCTGCTGGTTACGGAGGAGTTCAAAAATTATATCGAGCTGCTAAAAGTAAATTGAAAAGTGTACGTTTACCCGAAGTACGACGATGGTTACAAGAACAATCGACGTACACGTTACACAAACCCATTCGACGTAAATTTTCTAGAAGTACAACTCAAGTGGAAGGCATCGATCATCAATGGCAAGCCGATTTAGCCGACGTCTCTCATTTAGCCACTTACTATCGTGGTCACAAATATTTGTTTTGTGTCATTGACGTGTTTTCCAAATTTGCTTGGGTCGTGCCTTGACCTCTAAAAGCAGTACCGAATTGGTACGGGCCTTAAAATTGGTCTTGAAACAAAGTGGACGCCAACCTTTACGATGGCAAACTGGCAAAGGCACCGAATTTCTAAACCAAACTTTTCAAAAAGAATTGAAACAAAGACAAATTCATTTTTTTACTACCGAAAATCCTGAAACCAAAGCCAGTATCGTGGAACGTTTTCAAAGAACTTTGAAAGAACGCATGTGGAAATATTTTACAAATCAACATACTCTCAAGTACATCGACGTGTTACCCCGTTTGGTTAAAGCGTTCAATCAATCGTACCATCGTAGCATCGGATGTGCCCCCGAAGAGGTCAACCCTGAAAACGAAGTGACCGTGTTTGATAAATTATTTGGTTCACCCCAGAAAAAAAAAAGAAACCCTTGTTGGAGTTAAAGACGGGAGATTGGGTTCGCATCGGAAAAACCAAACGTACTTTTGACAAAGGTTATTAACCCAACTGGACCACCGAATTGTTTCGTGTCACTACCCCCGTCCGTGGACGTGATCCTCCCGTCTATAAATTGGAAGACATGCACGGTGAAGTACTCAAAGGAACATTTTACTTGCCTGAGTTACAACGAGTGACCAAAAAAGAAGACGCCTTGTACGACATCGAAAGCATTCTCGAACAAAGAACACGCAAAGTAGGTAAACGTCGAGTAGAAGAAGTCAAAGTACGTTGGAAAGGATATCCTCCTAGTTTTGATTCTTGGATTGCTGCTTCTCAAGTCGTCGACTATAAAAAGAAAAAGAAGTAACCCAACAACATGCCATTCAACACAGCAACCACGACTTCAACGACTCCTTCGCAGAGTTCTTCTCTTCAAGAATTACAAAAACAACCGCTTTGGGTGTGGTGCGGAGAACGTGTGCCTAAAAATCAAATCGTCTTTTTCTGCCAAATTTTTGTAGTGTATTGTGTCATCGGAGCAGCTATTGCTAATTTGAGTTTGCAACAAGGAGACAAACAATTGTGGACCATTTTACTCAGCAGTTGCATCGGATATCTTTTACCCAGTCCCTCTTTGAAATTTACGACGACGACGGACAACAGTCACCACCATGGGAGTACGACCAACGCCAGTCCACCTTCTTCGTCCAGTCAGCATAATACCAGTCCTCTTTTGGAACCCTTTGAACATCATTCTTCTGTTCACTTGAGTGACTCCTTGGAGACCAGAACCACCTTAGAACTATGAATGACCAATTTTATTTAACTTTGCCTAGTGACAGTTCCATGAATGTGTTTCCCAACAACAAATTATGTTGTTTCACCACCAAATTGCCTCAATCCATTCAATTGGATAACGATGCTCATTGGGAAGTAGGATTGGTAGAAATCATTCATCCTACGCAAATCATGAACATCAACAAAGGTCAAAACACTATCGTCGTGGAAATCTTGAACAAAAATATACAAGATGAATTAGAAAAAAACGATCCTAAAATCTGGGAAGGAGACAAAAATAATCCAGACATGAAGGGAGCATTCAAAAAGTTTTCAGATCCAAAAAAAGAAAAAGATTCTGACAAAAGGGTCTTTGGGCATTATACCCTGAGAATTCCTACGGGGTATTATTTTAGTAGCCGACATTTGTGAGACACCATTGAGTCCACCATTGACAAGCAATTTAGCAAAGCCTTAAGTCGTAACCAAAAACTTGTACAAATCGGTTTAAATGAGGTGGCACGCCGTTTCCACATAGAATTTGCTATGATGGATAAAGATACTGGTGAATTCATTGACGACAAAACTGCTAAAGAAAGAAACATACCCTCCGAGGAGAGAAGATTCATGACCATCGAATTTTCTCCTGGATTGTATGCCATTTTGGGTGGAAATAAAGTCAGTACCAATCGAAAAATCTAAACTAACATAGAATCCGCAGATGCTTTTAAACACCCTTTGGAATTGAACATGGGACTGAATTTAATGTTTGTGTACTCCGATGTGGTAGAGTACAACGTGGTGGGACACACATCTGCTCCCTTACTGAGAGTCATTCCTTTCAAAGTTGATACTGCTGCTGGTGCGTACGAAGATGGTGGAAACACGTTTCACGTTCACCGTGAATTTGTACACCCTCATTATCTTCCAGTCAGTAAATCCTATTTTGACAGTGTCAACATTAGTATAAAAGGAGATTTAGGACAAGATGTACCATTCATTGACCAAGGAAAAGTCACGGTGAAACTACATTTTCGAAAAAAACAAGTTCTCTAACGAATTGTAACATCCAAAAAAAAAATGTATCCAGTGTACCGAGGAGTGACTCGACAACGAGGACATGGTTTAGGAGATATGTTAAAATCGGCATTTCGGACGGTAGCTCCTATTTTGAAACCGATGGTGTCTCGAGGATTTCATGCCTTAAAAGATGCTGCTTTGGCACAAGGAAAAGAATTTTTGCAAAATGTCCTCATCGACAAACAAAATCCAAAAGAAGCCTTTATGAGAGCAGGCAAAAATGTGTTGATGACTACTGGTAAAGATCTTTTAGGTCTCCGAGAAAATCCTATAAATACGCTTCACGCTCTGGCATTACTTCACAGCAAGGACAAGGTAGAAAGAGACGACGACGACATCGAAATCCTTTCAAAGTTATTAAAAAAAGACCACACGGCAGTTCCAAAAAGAATAAGAAAAGATAAAGAGCCGTCAGAGAATTAGACGTGTTTGATTATTAAAAACCATTGAAAATGATGCACCGAGATTCTTGCGAATGTAACAAGTCAGAACTGGATATGTTTACCATGCCTCCCACCATGATGACGATGCAAGAATCCCAATCGGTGGAATTTCATCCTGTATCGTCTTTGTCGGATTCAGCTCCTATCGAATTTGAAATCAAAGGACAAACCGAAGATTACATCGATCTGAATGACAGCTACTTGTTCCTGAAACTCAAAGTGATCAATACGGCGGACAACAGCCTTCCTAATGGCAATTCCAGAGTCGCTCCAGTCAATAATTTCATGCATTCCTTGTTCAGTGGAATAGATTTGTACTTGAATAACAAACTGGTCAGCAGCAGTTTGGATACTTACCCTTACCGTGCTTACTTGGAAAATCTCTTGACGTATGGAAAAGAAGCCAAGAACACTCATCTGGATGCTTCAGTGGTCTGGAAACCTGACACCGCAGGAGAGAATACCTTCAACGACACAGAGGTGTCAGTACCGGCGAGGGTTGCCGATGGTGATAATGCTAAAGATATAATTCCAGCAGTCCCTCACAATGTGGGATTTAACGACCGTCGAAAGAAAATCAGAGGGCACAGTTTAGAATTGATGGATCGTTTGCACTTGGACATGTGGTTGCAAGACAAGTATTTGTTGAACGGAGTAGATGTACGTCTGAGACTAAATCGCAGTAGTGTCGCTTTCCATTTGATGGCTAATCCTAACGAGTGGAAAACTGTCATCCAAGAAGCCAAACTTTATGTGCGACGTGTAGAAGTCTTACCAAAAGTGGCCAAAGACATCAGTCAAACCTTGAGCAGAACCACTGCTAAGTATCCTCTTAGACGTGTGGAAGTGAAAACCTTTACTGTGGCCGCTGGACTCCGATCCATAGTCGAAGATCACGTCTTCCAAGGACAGCTCCCCAAACGCTTGCTGATTGGTATGGTCAGAAATTCAGCCTTCAACGGAGTCCACGATCAGAATCCGTTCCAGTTTCAGCACTTTAACGTCTCCAAGATAGAAGTCAGTCGAGATGGCAAGACCTTGTGTACCAGACCTTTTGAACCTGACTTTAGCGTCAACGCAAAAAATTACTTACGATCTTACTTGACCCTGTATGAAGCCACAGGACAGTTAGGCACCAACAGTAGCCACGGTATTACGTACGACGATTTTGCAGGAGGGTATGCCTTGTGGGGATTTGATTTCACTCCGGACCAAGGCAGCGATGAAGGACATTTCCACCCTATAAAATCAGGCCCCCTTCGAGTGGAACTTCAGTTTACAGCTCCTCTAGCCGACACAGTGAACGTCGTCTTGTTTGCAGAATTTGATAACACTCTAGAGATCAACAGTTTGAGAGAAGTAATTCAAGACTATTAGAAGAAAAGAAAATAAAGATGCAGCACGAAGAACCTATGGAGATAGATGAGGGATTTTGTGAAGTGATTCAACAGTCACAAACTACCACAAAGGATGATGATGATGACGAAGTCATTCATTCAGTACCTCGAATAGAAGAAGAAGAAGAAGAAGAAGAAGAAGAAGAAAACAATTCAGTTCTTGTGTTTACTGGATTTATGGCTTGTTGATGGCCAGAACAAGAAAAACAGTTAGTGTCCTGTTATGCTCACGAATTGAATGTAAAAATTAACAGTCTGATTAAAGAAAATTGTTATGGATGTCAAAACTATCATCCCAGTCAGATACAACACTACCAATGTATGATGTTAACAGGCGAAGAAAAATTGGACGAATATTTGGAAACGGCCTGGAAACAAATCTCAGATGAACACGTGTTGAAACAGTGGTATAAAGTCTTGTAGAATTATTCTTCTCCTCCACTTACTCTTCTGGAGATCAGACGAATCGAAGGACTCATTGAACAGAGTGCAGAGCCTATCAGACGTGAATATTCCTGGAATTACAAGACAGAACAATTCAAGTTTAAAGTCAGGTGTGAATTGGTGACCTATTATTTCCATTGAAGACAAAAAAAAAAAAAAAAAGAAGAAGAAGAAAAAAATGGATACTAGAGAACTTTATTACCTATTGACTCTTAGTTCCTACACTTCTTCTTGGAATCCTGTGGTATGTGCTAAAGATGAACTACCTCATCGTAAACCGAAAGATGTTCATGCCTATATCATCAATACCGACGACAGTCATCTACCAGGAACCCATTGGGTTGCCGTGTACTTTCCCAACGCTCACTGTGTGGAATATTTTGATTCTTATGGATTACCTCCTTTGGAAGACGACATCATTGACTTTATGAGAAGAAATGCCGTCTCGACTCGATTCAATAATGTTCGATTACCAGGATCGGATTCCATGGTGTGTGGACAATATTGTGTACATTATCTTCATCACCGCAGTCTTGGATATTCCTTAGAACATTTACTGACTTAGTTTAACAGTGACTATGCTAGAAATGATGCTAAAGTACAAAGATGGTTTTGTGAACATTTTGGTTATCTCTTGTCTTTAGCTCACAAGCGTAATGTCAATCAGAATGATGTAGATGTAGAAAGGTGGAGGTTTAGTTTACCACCCCAACGTTGTCAACTTTGTAAATATGTTCCTGTTTAAAAAATTTTCTTGTTGAATTGTTAGTATTTTTATGTTAGAATGGTTATTGTTGATTAAAAAAAAATGGTTATTGTTGAAAAAAAAAATATGGTGTTGTGTGGTTTTTTATTGAATTTGAAATAATAATGATTATGTTTTATCTCTCTCTTTCTATCGATCTAAAAAAATATCCTCTTTCCTCTAACTGTGATCTCACTGTCGATCTGAAACCCTACCATGTTTTCCATCGCGTCCGCGCGTTAAGCATATAAAGCGGTGCGTTGGCCAGTGTAGTCATTCTCGTTGACTAGTCAAGATCTCAACAGTTCCAAAAGAAGAAGAAGAAGATGGCAGCAACCAAGATTACAAAGCTGAATGAAGCTATGGTAAACATTATGAGGGTGAAGAATCATTTGATGGAAACCCAGCCGGAGAGAAAGACGATGACGTTCATTCAAATGGCGCATGATCTAGTAGAAGAGGTCCTGAGAGAAGAAATACTTCGGGAAAGAACAGAATGGGAGATGGGACAACGACTACAGCAGCAGCAACAACAGCAAAGACAACAACAACAGCAACAGCAACAGCAACTTATGCAGTCTAACAAGCTACCTGACGGAGAAGTAAGTTGCAAGATTGACTGTGAAGAATTTGCCTTCTCTTTCACCCGAAAGAGACCTGCCTGTCTTAAAGCTGTGAGACCCATTGCTAAACGTGGCCGCCCTGCTGGAGCTGCTATCACTGCTGCTACTTCACCCCTAAGAAGTTAAAAAAAACAACATAACTTCTTAAAAAACCCAACGGTCCTTTTAAGGGCCACCCCAATCTCTAGAAAAGATCACTACTCTCAAATTGCCATATATATATATGTTTTATATGTTTGTATGTTTGTATGTTTGTTTGTGATAGTCAACCCAACAAAAAAAACCCCTTTTTCCCTTGTATGTTTGTGGTGTGTGTGTTGAATATAAAAAATTTTTTTTAAAAAAAAGGGTGTTGTGGTGTGTGAAAGTTTAATATAAAAAAATTTTAAAAAATAAAAAAAGAATAGTGTGGTGTGTGTAAGTTTGTGTTTGATATAAAAAAATATAAAAAATAAATTGTATGTTTGTGGAGTGTGCTTGGTTTATAAAAAAAAAAAAAAAAAAATATGGATGGTATGGTGTGTGTTTGATTTTTATCAAAAGTAGTTTCTTTTAGGTCCGCGCTTTTTAGAGTAAGGGGTGATGAAGTGCAAAATCCGCGAAGCCTAGAATGACGTCAAAAGAATGACGTCAGACGCGGGGTAGTGGGGTGATTTTTTTTGGTTTTTTTTAGGTGTAAGGGATGTTTTCCTTCACGTCCGCGCTTCTAGTATATTAAAACAACGTCTTCCCTAGTTGAGCAACCCATTTTATTAAAGAGAATGAATAAACAAGAAATAATCCGTCAGATCAGAGTGTATTTAGAGGTGTCCTGGCACCTCCTCCAAGAATTAGAGAAGAGGGAGGTGGAGGAGAAGGAAAAGAAAGTTCCAATCAGGCCTCATCCGATGATGGAGGAGGAGAAGGAGAATTGGGATCCGGAAGCGGACCATCCTCCCTTTGTTTTAAACAACAAGCGCTGCAACATGAGTGTAGAAACCTGGAGGGGAAGCTGTCCTGCGTGCAGGGCAAAGCCTGGGAGGTGCCCACACCTCTAAATACACTTTTAAAAACAAAAAATCCAACGGTCCTTATCAGGACCACCCATTTTTCAAGAAAGATTAATTATTCCCATCATTGCCATGTCCTACACACACGACCCCCCGTATGTAGTGACGAAGACAACGTCCTCTACTATCAAAAACACCCCTACCCTAGTTTTTGATGGTAGAGGACGTTGTCTTCGTCACTACATACGGCGTGCCATGATAAATTCCCGTTTGGGTCCATAGGACCCCCACTTGACCCGGGGCACCTGAGACTCAGGGGGCACTTGAGACTCACAATGTTAATTTCCCATATGAGTCTCAAGTGCCTCCCCCTAAAAAGTTGAGTCTCAGTCACCCCCCTCTACTACTAACTAACATGTTTTTCATTTCCCTGTTGTTGTTACTTTAAGTTTTGTTGTTGTTGTTGTGAACAGTGTGAAATATTATTATTATTATTATTATTATTATCTGCTGCCAGAAGAAAAAAATTGGCACTTCTTTTCATACTGAATAAAAACTTTAAAATGTATATATCCTGGAATAATGATTGTTTTCTAAGAGAGAGAGAGAGAGAGAGAGAGAGAGAGAGAGAGAGAGAGAGAGAGAGAGAGAGAGAGAGAGAGAGAGAGATACCCATCCCGTTTTGACAGCATTCTATAAAGAATTAGCTACACACATTTTGCTTTTAAAAAAATAATAAAAGCACATAAGATGAAATGTGTTTTTTCACAACAGAGACCTAATTTAGTATTATTTTCATTGTTTACAGCCTAGAGACTGGTTCATTGTTTACAGCCTTGAGACTGGTTCATTGTTTACAGCCTTGAGATTGGTTCATTGAGCACGAAATATGCACATAAGTTGTTTTAGGTAGCTAAGATACAGAGTTACCGTGGTAGCCTCGTTTTAAAACCAGTTCCACTTTGGGTCCGCTCTACAGTTTCGCACTTTGCATAAAAGTTTGATTTTTAAAGAAAAAGAATTTCCCAGGTTTTCCTCACTGGTTGTCCTGGTTATTTAAAACTGACCTCGTACTGTATATCTTAGGTATTGTTAAAATAACTTTTAATTCCCTTTATTTTGATGTATGATTGATGGGTGTAATTTGGGTTATAGAGTATATAGCTTGGCCTTACTTCAGATGTGCACCTCTCAAAAGACTGCTAACTCTGCTTGGTCATTTTCACTTCCTTGACTTCAAAGGTAAATTGGAAAAGAAACGAGCCGATAACTTAATTTTACTTTTTATATATTTTATACTTCATTCATTGCACTTTCATAAGCTGGTGTTTTAATAACTGCTACAGTTAGTGTACTTTGGACTAGTTCTGGCTCATTTTTCAAGCACATGGGAGCAGACATTTTATCAGCTGCCACAGAAGCCATCTTGAAAATCGTATTATTGCTACTCCTTCTGAACGGAAAGTCAGATTGATATCGGGTTTTCACCAGAAGACTTCTTATGATATCTAGTTGGTCGGAAATGAATATGATGCCACTCAGGCATCCAATATTGAAAATTTAGTTATCACTGCTTCTGCTGAATAAATGATCATATCAACATGGGGTTTTCACTGAAATATTTCTTATGGTGTCTACATGGTTCTAAATGAAAATGATGCCGATCTGACATTCAGTATAGCGCTATCTTGAAAATTTTGTTAAGGCTACTCCTGAATGAATGGTCATATCAACATTGGGTTTCGCTAAAAGACTTCTTGGTCCTAAATGAAAATGATGCAGATCTGAGGTCCAATTTGACCACCACAGCAGCCATCTTGAAAATCTTGTTATTGCTACTCCTCCAGAAGGAACAGTCATATTGACATGGGGTTTTCACCAGGAGACTTATTATGATTTCTAGTTGGTCCTAAATGAAAATGGTGCCACGCACACATCCGATATGATTGTTACAGCAGACATATTGAGAATATTGTTATTGCTACTCCCCCTAAATGGATGGTCATATCAACATGGGCTGTTTACTAAAAGACTTCTTAGGATGCAGAAGCCTAGTTGGTCCAAAATGAAAATGTTGCCACTCAGACATCCAAGATTGCCGCCACAGTAGCGATCTTGAAAATCTTGTTATCACTACTTCTCCTAAATGAATGGTCATATCAGCATCGGGTTTTCTCAGAAAGACGTTTTATGTCTAGCTAGTCGTAAATGAAAATGGCGCCAATCTGACTTCCAATATGGCCGCCACAATGGCCATTTTGAAATCTTAGTATCGCTACTTCGTTTAGATGGCTGATCATATTGATATTGTACTATAACCGAAAGACGTCTTACGATGCCTAGTTGGTCCAAAATGCAAATGTTGCCACTCAGACGTCCAGATTAGCCGCCACAGTGCCCATCTTAAAAATCGTAGTATCCATACTTTTCCTGAATGAACGGTCATATCAACATCGGGTTTTCACTGAAAGACTTCTTATGATGTCTAGTTGGTCGTAAAGGAAAATGTGCTAATCTGACCTCCAATATGGTCATCACAATGGCCATCTGGAAAATAGTATCTCTACTTCTCCTAGATGATTGGTCATATCGACATTGTGCTTGCACCAGAAGGCTTCTTATCATGTCTAGTTGGTCCAACATGGAGATGGTGCATATCTGAGATCCAATATGGCAGCCATGTTGAAAATCCTGTTATTGTTATTCCTCCAAAACCAAAACGGAACGTCATATCAACATAGGATTTTCACCAGCAGATTTCTTGTAATGTCTTGTTGGTCCTAAATTAAAATGGTGCTAATCTGACGTCCAATATGGCCACAATGGTGGGCATCTTGAAAATCTTGTTATTGCTACTCCTCCTAAATGGAAAGTCTTTTTGTCATTGGGTTTTCATCACAAGATTTCTTATGGTATCTAGTTGGTACTTAATGAAATTGATGCAAACTGTCCCTCAATATGACCACGATGGTAGTCATCTTGAAAATATTGTCATCTCTACTCCTCCCAGATGGATGGCTATATCAACATGGGGTTTTCACTAATAGACTTCTTATGGTACCTAGTTGGTCCTCACTGAAAATGGGGCCAATCACAAATCCAATATGGCTGGCAACACGGTTGTTTTAAAAATCTTGCTGTCACTACTCCCCTTTAATGGATGGTCATATTGACATGGATTTTTCACAAAAAGATTTCTGATGATGTCTACTTAGTCCTGAATAGAAATGCTGCCAATCTAATATCCAATATGGCGACCATGGCAGCCAACTTAAAAATCGTGTTATCGTTACTCTTTCAAAAGAGAAGATCATAGCAACATGGAAGTTTCACCAGAAAACGTCCTATGATGTCTTGTTGGTCCTAAATGAAAATGGTGCCAATCTAACATCCAATATATCCACCACAGAAAATTTGAAAATCTTGTTATCGTTGAAATATATCAGAGACGGTTTCAACACTCAGAACTTAAAAGGAGGAAATAATCTTATCTTGAATTCCTAGAAATTATTGTTGGCCAGTAGTCAGCATCAGTCCCTTTGAGGGAGTCCTGTATTGTCCATGTTCAGAAAAAGTGTATTCATCTTTTAACAGAGAATATCTATGAAGTTTCATCATTAAGGTCAGATTGAGGGTTTTTTCCATTGAGGGTTCAGTTTAACGAGGGGTAATTTGTTTTGCTTCCAATAGTTTACTTTCTGTTTTCCACTGAAAAGTGTACTATTTTAAAAATTTAAAGGGGGTTTCACTGAACCCAAACTCTCTCGAGATGCGAAATGAGAAGTTTTTTTTCTCCCTTGACACCATGTTGAACTTTTCGCAATAACTTATTCAAAAATTGCGAACTTGATCACTGTTAAAACAATTTTAGCATTTAAACGTTCGTTCGTTAGTTGGATTAACGCCATGTGCGGCCATTCGGCCATTTACGTCGAGTTAATGGGCGCAAATCGCCCTATTTAATTAGTCACCAATGGGTTATAGTTGTAACCTATTGGTGCATCAAAGTGTGCAAAGCACACTATTTAATTTACACCCCTCCATCGCTGCATGGTTTCCCCAAATGGTGTTCATTGAAGGCGCGATGTAGGAGGGTGTATAAAAATTACTTTCAACCTGTGCATAGGATTTGAGCCGCAATGTTTAAAGGTTTGAGAGCAATGCATGCAAAGCATGCTATAATCAGTGTGTCTGGAGCGAGGCAGGCAGCTTGGGCTGGGCAAGGGAGACGCTAAGCGGAACGGAAGCATTGAAACGCCATGGAAGTGTATGATCAAATTCTGCCCAGTTAACTAAATCGGGCTGTCCCTAGTACCAATTGTGTGTTAGCCACATATTGTAATTAGTATCATGTAAACCAGTTTGAAAATTTTTCCTAATCGTGAAATTTGTAAATTTCGTGAACATGGTGTACTTAGAAAATTTCAAACACCTTTAAACCGGGTTATTGTAACCCACTGATATTTTTGTGATCTTACTTAGATATTATTGAGTGCTGTTTTTTTTTAAACGGCGATCGCAAGGATCATTTTAGGAATGTCTAAAAAAAATAATTTCGAAATAGGTTTTCGAGTCAAAATGAAAACCGAGGCAAACGAGGCAATTTAGCCCTTAAAAGGGCTGTTATGTTTTCCCCTTCGGCAGGCTGAGTTCTCTGGTCGGGGGATCCTCTGCTACGCACTGTTTCGCCGTTCTCGTCTCCTGATATCTGGTTTTCGGGAACGGGCGCATGTTATGGATCTCCGTCAGTGCATCTGCAACCTCCACCAGACTAGCCACAGAGTAGTTGGTATAGGCGTTCTTGTAATGATGCTGCATTACATGTGCCCCAAATTTCCACTCCTTTTTAACTGGCATCCCCCTTAATTGCAACGACCGCCAGGCAATGTCTCTTACAACTCCAACGAAGTATCTTGCTTTAGTTGTATGTCTGGGTCGTCGCTTTTCTCCTCCTTTGCCGTCTCCTCTATCTCCTTGTCCGTAGATTCGGGCGGGTTTTCGGCAATGTAGGTGGGTGGTGGTACAGTTTCGGAGTGTGTGGTCTTAGTCTGCGTAGAGGGTTCAGTCTGCTGTGGTGTGGTGGTGGGGGTAGACTTTTCCGTCAACTCGCCGGTTTGGATACTGGAATTTGATGTCTACAAATGGTCAGCGTCATTCGGGCAAGGCTTGGAGTGGGATAGGTTAAAGCCAGTCACTCTTTTCTCCTCCTAGCCCTTTTCCTATTATTCCTAGACCTCGCAGACTCCCAATTCCCCGTATTATCGTTTCCGGCATCGTCTTCTATGTTAGTGCTCCACACCAATAGTAGCGTAGTCCGCCGTGATCCTGTCCTCAGACTCCAGCTAGTTGCTAGAGTCCTACCTAGGGCCCTGAGGGCCCTTAGTGCAGGCTTTTAAACAAAATGCCCTCTGTTTATAAAGGAAGTGATCTTGTCGCGTGATTCATTGGTCATAGTCTGGTACCCTGCTGAGTTTACGTTTCTTTTATCTATTTGGGAGAAGCCACAAAGGCTATCAGAAACTTTTCACTTCATGCAGATTTGTTCTGATCGATACAATACATCGTCGCTATTAGCTTTTGTAATCTTGATAATTATCATCAGTAATATTATCCACTAATCATCAAAGTGAAGAAACTCGACATTTGAGGGAAGCCAAAAAGGCTATCACACCATTTTCGTGCTAACTTGTGCTCATCAATACTGCACATTTCACCTGTTAGCTATTGTAATCGTGACAATTATCGGCAGTAATAATAGCCAGCAATTATCAAAGTGACAAAACCTACAGTAAAGATAATCAGATTACTTACCTCTTTGTGTGGATACAAGTTTGGTCCTTTATCTGCATGTTGGAAACATTTTGACCGCTCGTGAGGGGCAAATATGACATTTTTTGCACTAATATGTTCGCCGCTGGTCGCGTTAGATGGTTGCCGTCGTTGAGTGGTACTTTTGAACACAAACACGTCGTTGCCAAGGGATTCTGATCGTAAAAAGTGGGTGGCTGCTTGTCGGTGTGTGTGTGTGTGTGGGGGGGGGGAGTGTTCAAGAGGACGACTATTGTACGTGATCCATCACAACAAACATACTCCTATAAAGTGGCATAACCAGAAAATTTAATACTTCGAGATAGTTCTGTGCATCAATGTTATAGGATTATGATGAGTCTTGTTTCCACAGAAAGGAAACAACATTGTATCTCTTAGTGCAGTGGTTCCCTAATGTTTTTGATCGCGACCATAAATACCATCTTTTGCGACCCAAAATACAGTACCAGTGCAGGGTCGCGAGGGTCCTCGCTCGGAGTTTGGGAGCCACTGTCTTTGTGAGATAACAAAACTTTCAAATGACTATATCCTTGTGAGTTTCCTACTTTGATAATCAGTAACTGAATTCTTTCCTCCTCTCAAGAACAACAGGAAAAGCGCACTTATGCTCCATAGTGAAAAGCCGCAGTTCGTATACACTATACACACTCGTTGTTAAACTGCTCTACAAATCTTGTTAAATCCTGTATTAGCCTGAAGCCTGAGAAAACTAAAATTAAACCGTATGAAAGTCATATACAGCCCACTCACAATTGCCAGAGCATTTTTGTTTTGGCAAACCCTTTATTGTTTTTCAAAATAATTGATTCGTTATACTAGTATCAATTGCATAACTTGCAGTCTTGCACTTGTTACGACTCTATGGTCTAAGAAAAATGTAACAGAAAGAAAGTGAAACCAACAAATCAAGTAAAAAATCAACAAGCAATTTATTACTAGATAATTAAAATGAAAAATCAAAAGGTCACTTACAGTAATGTGTTTTGAAATCCTAATAATCCAATAAGAATGATTGTTCTAATCACAAGTCCTAAATATAGAATGTTCCGAATTCACGGCTGTGTCCTTGAATGTTATGATGTACTAATGGTCTCCAAAGTCCTGATGTACTAGAAATGTTGATGTGCTGATGTCAAAATGAAGTATTCCAAAATCTCTGAATAAGTTCAGTTAAATTCCAAAATCATCAATTAAAAATCCAAAATCCAAAAGTTTATGAGCACTGTTATAATCCAATGAATATTTAAAATAATTCCTCTCTTAGAATTTGGAATGAATTTTCACAACTGTAATAGCTCTTTACAAGACTGATGGTAATGTCAAAACTGAATAAATGTCCACCAAACATGGCATATATAAAGATTGGTCACATGACAGAATGTTCTAGAATATGAGTCATCTTAATGTAATTTTACTTGTAAACAAAATTCAATCTTGACCTTCAAATTGAGGAAACATATTGATCAAAACAACCTAATTCAAGGACACTAGTTAAACATGTTTTTCCTGATAACATTAAGATTTAAGCAAATATCAAAGTGAAGAAACATTTATAATTTCCTAAAATATTTATAATATTATATAAACATCATACATAACACCTCCCCTCATAAAGAAAAAGAAAGATTTATATAATAAAGCTTTCTTTTGAATATACATCTAATACTACAATAACCAAAAATACATAAGAACATGTTTTATGATACTGGACTTAATTACATCAAGCAATATTACATTTCTAGGCACGTGAGAGTACATCTGCAATCACATTGTCTTTTCCCCTGATGTGTTTGATGTCAATGTTATATTCCTGCAATATCAAACTCCATCTCAACAATCTCCGATTTTTATCTTTCATTTTGTTGATGAAAGTAAGGGGATTGTGATCACTGTACACAATAATTGGAGAAAGAGCTGAGGTAACATACACTTCAAAATGCTGTAAAGCCAATATCAAAGCCAAACATTCCTTCTCAATTGTGGAATAATTTTTCTGGTGCTTGTTTAGTTTTTTAGAAAAATAACACACAGGGTGATCCACACCACTTTTGTCTTCCTGAATCAATACTCCACCAATCCCTACATCACTTGCATCAACAGATAATTTAAATGATTGGCTAAAATTTGGTGCAGAAAGAACTGGTGCATTCTTAAGCATGGCCTTTAACTTGTCAAAAGATTCCTGACACTTGTCAGACCAATGAAATTTGGTTTTCTTACTCAATAAACTTGTTAAAGGTTCAGCAATTTTGGAAAATTTGGAACAAAATTTCCGATAATATCCAGGGATACCGAGAAATCGCATCAGTGGCTTTCTACAAATTGGAACTTGAAATTCAGAGATAGCTTTGACCTTAGCTTCTATAGGTTTAATTTGACCTTGTCCCACAATATGTCCTAAAAATGTGACACAAGCATGGCAAAACTCACTTTTGCTCAAATTAATTGTCAGATTCGCATCGCTGAGTCGATCGAAGAATTTTCGAATGGTTTCCAAATGATCTTCCCAGGTGTTGTTGTAGATAATGACGTCATCGATATAAGCGTCACAATTATCAAGACCAAATGTTATCATGTTCATCAGACGTTGAAACGTTGCAGGCGAATTTTTCATTCCAAACGGCATAACTTTATATTGATAAAGTCCATCTGGAGTTACAAATGCTGAAATTTCTTTTGCCCTTTCCGTCAGTGGAATTTGCCAGAATCCTTTTAAAAGGTCAAACTTAGTGACATATTCCGCATTTCCAATTTTATCAATGCAATCGTCCATTCTTGGGATTGGAAATGAATCAGTTTTGGTGACACTGTTGACTTTTCTATAGTCAGTACACATACGGAATGTATTATCTGGCTTGGGAACAACAATACATGGTGAACTCTAGTTACTTTTACTTGGTTCTATGAAATCATTCTCCAGTAGATACTGAATTTCTTTCTTCAGATAGTTCTGTTTGAGAGGATTCATCCTATAATGATGCTGTTTCACAGGCGCAGAATCTACAATGTCAACGTCATGATAAATTTTACTTGTTCGTGTTGGAACATCAGGAAACAAGTGCTCATAGTCATGTAATAGCTGTTTTAGTTCATTTCTTTCCTGTTGTTGTAGATGTGAAAGTTTCTGGTCTAGGTTGTTCAATATTTCTGAATTCCGAAGATTGGTTATACCAGAGTCACTATAGTCTGATCGTACTCCATCGTTGATATCTTCACTGTGTGGGACAGGTACAACTAAATTAACAGAATAATTAGCTGGGCTATCTCTGTCAAAATATTCCTTTAACATATTTATATGACAAAGTTGTTTCTGTTTCCGTCTCCCAGGAGTGTTAATGATATAATTTAAGTCATTTACTTTCTTTAAAAGGTATAAGGACAAAAAAATTTAGCCTGAAGAGGATTCTGAGGTATGGGAAAGAGAGCCAGAACTTTGTCACCAGGTTTAAAACTCCTTTCCTGTGTATTTCTGTCATACCTTAATTTCATTTTTGACTGGGTATTGTGAAAATTAGTTCTTGCTACTTCACAGGCCTTTGACAACTTGTATTTGAAATCAGAAACATAATCAAGAAGATTAATCTTTGAATCTTCATTTGAAAGAAGTTTCTCTTTCAATAATTTCAATGGTCCACGGACAGTATGAGCAAAAACTAGTTCAAAGGGACTAAAACCCAACGACTCTTGAACTGATTCCCTAACAGCAAACAACAACAAATGAACACCCTCATCCCAATCCTTTTCTGTATCAAAGCAATATGATCGAATCACATTCTTCAAAGTTTGATGAAATCTTTCCAAAGCACCTTGACTTTCAGGGTGATAGGCAGAAGATTTAAACTGTTGGATGCCTAATTCATGCATAACTTGTTGGAAAATTCCAGACATAAAATTTGACCCTTGATCCGACTGGACAGATTTGGGAAGGCCAACAAGTGTAAAAAACTTCACCAAAGCTTTCACAATAGTTTTAGTTTTTATATTTCTCAGAGGAATTGCCTCTGGAAATCTTGTAGATGTACACATGATGGTCAACAAGTATTGGTTGCCTGACTTGGTTTTAGGTAAAGGACCAACACAGTCTACTATTATTCTACTAAATGGTTCATCAAATGCAGGAATAGGTTGCAGATGAGCCTTAGGTATCTTCTGATTGGGTTTTCCTACCATTTGACAAGTGTGACAAGATCTGCAGTATTTAGAAACATCACTTTTGAGTTTCGGCCAATACAAATGATTCAAGATCTTGTGATAAGTCTTACGGACTCCTAAATGACCAGCCAAAGGAGTTTCATGGGCTAAATTAAGAATTTCCTGTCGATATGACTTAGGAACAACAATTTGATAGCTCACTGACCACTCGTCACCAGCGGGTACATCAGGTGGTCTCCATTTCCTCATAAGGACCCCATTTTTCACAAAGTAACACACTGGAACTTGTGTGGCTTCAGTTTCACTAATAGCCCTCTGAAACAAACAAGATATCTCGGGATCTTGCTCCTGTTCAACGACAAGTGATTGTCGTTTGTCATCCTGATTAGAACAAAGAGAATGAGTTGCCAAAAGAGGATCACTGTGATCAATACCATTTGATTGATCAATACCTGAGGAAAAAGTGACCTCATCAAAAAACTGACCAATACATGTGTCAGCTAAAGGAATACTATCCTGATCAACATCACTCTCAAGAGCTCTTTTTGCCATAGCTCTAGTAACTGCACAAGCAGGGTACAAATCAGGGATTTCAGTTTCGACAGGATCAACTTTCTGATCCAAACAAGGCTTGTCAGTTACAAGTGGATTAACCACAACCTTATCTCCAGCTAGGTCATTGCCTAGTAATAAATGAACACCCTCTATGGGTAAAGAAGTCACTGCCCCAACAGTCACAGGTCCAGAAACTAAGTCTGATGCCAAATTTATACAATGGAGAGGAACATTTACAAAGCCGCACTCTACTCCCTGAACAAGAACACTTTCACTTGAAGAAGACTCCTCAGACAAAGGCAAAGTACCTGATAATAAAAGACTCTGAGAAGCTCCAGTGTCCCTTAATATTTTAATTGGGATAGGTTTGGCAGAATCACCAATAAGTGATATAGAACCTTCTGACATGAATGGTTCATAAGCCTCCAAAATAGAATCAGACTGGGGTTTGTTTGACCCAACAAATGTATTGCTTTCAATACAAGACCGTGACCTTGACCTCGTAGAAATAAGAGCATTTGGAAAAGCTCTGTCTTTACTCTGTTGCTTCTTTTTCAACTTGAAGCAATCAGAAATAACGTGCCCTTTCTTTTTACAATAAGTGCACGTAGGAAGAGATAAGGATTTCTGATCAGTCTTATCAGATGTTTGATTCCTAACAGTTGTGCTGTTGTGAAATTTGGAAGTACTCGAATGAGATTGAAATGGTTTTTTACCAGAAAACTGCTGAGAGGACGACTTATTGCCAAATGAAATTTTGCGAGTCAAGGAATAATCATCAACCATACGAGCAGCATTTTCCAAAGTTTCCACATTCCGCTCGTCAAGATAGGTTTTAACATCAGTATGGATGCACCTCTTGAACTCTTCAATTAATACGAGCTGTCTGAGGTTATCATAAGCTTGATCAACTTTCTTGGCTGAGCACCACCTATCAAATAGTTGTTCTTTATCCCTTGCAAATTCGACATGAGTTTGTCCAGTTTCTTTTCTACAATTCCTAAACCTTTGTCGATATGCCTCTGGTACCAACTCATAAGCTTTCAAGATGTACTCCTTAACCACATCATAATCAGTGCTTTGTTGTACTGACAGTGAAATGTAGACTTCACGAGCTTTGCCAATTAGTACACTTTGTAATAACAAAGTCCAATGCTCTCTGGGCCATTTCAAGTTTTCAGCTATTTTCTCGAAATGAAGAAAGTATTTATCTACTTCTTTTTCCTGAAAAGGGGGTACTAACCTAATATATCTAGTAACATCAAAACCTGAACTTGTATTTAAAGGAGTGGAGTGTGCTCTGTTTGCCAGTTCTAATTCTCTTAATTTAAATTGCATTTCCCTTTCTTCTCTTTGCATCTGCATTTGTATTTGCCTCTCTTCTTTCTCTCTCTCCATCTGCATTAGCCTCTCTTTCTTCTGCATTTGTATCTGCCTCTCTTCCTTCTGCATTTGTAGCTGCCTCTCTTCTTTCTCTCTCTCCATCTGTATCTGCCTCTCTTCTTTCTGCATTTGTATCTGCCTCTCTTCCTTTTCTCTCTCCATCTGTATCTGCCTCTCTTCTTTCTCTCTCTCCATCTGTATCTGCCTCTCTTCTTTCTGCATTTGTATCTGCCTCTCTTCCTTTCCTCTCTCCATCTGTATCTGCCTCTCCTCTTTCTCTCTCTCACTGAATCTGAAGCTTTGCCAATTCTAAATCAATCTGGTTCTTTAACTCTAATTCCCTTAATTTCCTGTCAGAACCAGATACAGGCTTTCTCTTCAAACTTAAAGCACTGCTATCAAAAATTCCCTTTCCTACTAAATACTGAATCAAAATAATCTTTATCTCCTGTTTTGTCAATGATACTTTTGCCTCAGATAGACTGTATTTTCTGGCAAGCTCGAGCAACTCATCCTTTCTCATGCACTCTAACCCCTCCTGGGTAGGTTTTGAAATGAAATTCTGAACATTAGATGCCATTGTAAATGCTTGTTGGTTTCACACACAAAAAATTTCTCTATTAAAAATCTTTGCAAAAGACAAAAAAAAAATTCCGAGACAAAATCAATATGAATTTCAAAAATAACTTTAATATCTCTAATATGCTTTAAAGAAATTCAGATCCCGGACGAGCCCCCAATTTCTGTTACGACTCTATGGTCTAAGAAAAATGTAACAGAAAGAAAGTGAAGCCAACAAATCAAGTAAAAAATCAACAAGCAATTTATTACTAGATAATTAAAATGAAAAATCAAATGGTCACTTACAGTAATGTGTTTTGAAATCCTAATAATCCAATAAGAATGATTGTTCTAATCACAAGTCCTAAATACAGAATGTTCCGAATTCACGGCTGTGTCCTTGAATGTTATGATGTACTAATGGTCTCCAAAGTCCTGATGTACTAGAAATCTTGATGTGCTGATGTCAAAATGAAGTATTCCAAAATCTCTGAATAAGTTCAGTTAAATTCCAAAATCATCAATTAAAAATCCAAAATCCAAAAGTTTATGAGCACTGTTATAATCCAATGAATATTTAAAATAATTCCTCTCTTAGAATTTGGAATGAATTTTCACAACTGTAATAGCTCTTTACAAGACTGATGGTAATGTCAAAACTGAATAAATGTCCACCAAACATGGCATATATAAAGATTGGTCACATGACAGAATGTTCTAGAATATGAGTCATCTTAATGTAATTTTACTTGTAAACAAAATTCAACCTTGACCTTCAAATTGAGGAAACATATTGATCAAAACAACCTAATTCAAGGACACTAGTTAAACATGTTTTTCCTGATAACATTAAGATTTAAGCAAATATTAATGTGAAGAAACATTTATAATTTCCTAAAATATTTATAATATTATATAAACATCATACATAACACACTGTAAAACATTTTATTTGATGGCCAGTTACTTCAGCAGCCATATTGCTCTTTATGTGTTTTAACAGAAGCTAGCTGGAAGCCCGACATAATGATCACTTTGACATCCATGTAGTGTCCATCTGTTCATCCATACACATCCTAGATTAAGTTCAGTGTTCAATGTTATAACTGTACTGGTCATAGACCAGAAGAGCTTATGGGATGGTCAGTCGTTCTTCCGTTAGCACAAGTTTGTTATCGCTACTCCTCCTAAACCACTTCGAGGATTGCCATGAAACTTTACACACACATTCATCCCGTGGTCTAGTTGGTCCTTAGAATGAAAATGGCGCCTCATGGACATCCAATATGGCAGCCAGCTTGAAAATCTTATCGTTACTTCTCCTGAATGGTCATATCAACATGGGGTTTTCACTAAAAAACTTCATATATGATGTCTAGTTGGTCCTAAATGAAAATGGTGCCGATCTGACTTCAAATATGTCCGCCACGGCAGCCATCTTGGAAATCTTGTTATTGTTACTCCTCCTGAATGTAAAGTCAGATTGAGATGGGGTTTTCACCAAAAGACTTCTTATTATGTCTAGTTTGTCTTAAATGAAGATGGTGCAGATCAAACTTCAAATATAACCGCCACAGCAGCAATCTTGAAAATCATCTTGTAATTGCAACTCCTCCAGAATGAAAAGTCATATTGTGCATTTCACCAGAATACGTCTTTGACGTCTAGTTGGTCCTACATGGAGATGGTTCGAATCTGATATCCAAGATGGCCACCATGGCTGCCGTGTTGAAAATCTCCACTTTCATGCTTGGCTCATATCAAGCGATCAATCTGCCAGGACCAGTTCTCGAGCAAAGTTGCAAGTTGCTTCACCCTGGGTAATAGGTGGTCCACTTCCAGGGTTTACAATGCGAAGTGGAGAATATTTTGTCATTGGTGTTGTAGGAAACGCGTTGATCCTAGCTGTCTCCCTTTGAGAGTAGTGGCAGACTTTCTTCTCTTCCTTATTGAGGAAAGAGAATTTCGGTCGCCACAATTAAGAGCGCAGTCTAACACGCTGAAGTTATCTAAGGATCTGTCCATTGGATCACACCATGATCTCTTCGATCTGAGTATTTTTCGTTCTTAAGCCCTGTTGAATTTCGACCTTGAAAACTGGTCGTCTTGGATAAACTTGTTCTGAGAGACCACATGTCTTGAGAGACAGCTTTTTGTTGGCAGAAGGGGTGGTCTCTCATGACAGATTTTACTGTACCATTTAGTGCAGTTATATCTGTTGATATTCTAATTTGTACAGGGCAATAAAATATGTGTTGATATTCTAATTTGTACAGGGCAATAATATATTTGTTGATATTCTAATTTTTACAGGGCAATAAAATATACGTGTTGATATTCTAATTTGTAGAGGTTAATAATATATTTGTTTATATTCTAATTTGTACAGGGCAATAATATATGTGTTGATATTCTAATTTGTAGAGGGCAATAATATATGTGTTGATATTCTAATTTTTACAGGGCAATAATATATTTGTTGATATTCTAATTTGTACAGGGCAATAATATATGTGTTGATATTCTAATTTGTAGAGGGCAATAATATATTTGTTGATATTCTAATTTGTAGAGGGCAATAATATATTTGTTGATATTCCAATTTGTATAGGGTAACAATATATTTGTTGATATTCTAATTTGTACAGGACAATAATATATTTTGCTTTTGAAGTAATGTCCATATACATCATATGTAGATTTGTCATATTTCATAATTGTATCTAAAAAGACCTTTTAATATTTCATTGATATAAATTATGGGATTTATTTACATATTGACTGACTAGTACAGACTGTTTTATCTTTATACAGTAATACTTTCATTTTGAAAGTAATATCAATATGTATAATATAATAGTGTAGATTTTACTTATGCTATTGTGCAATTTTCATCAGTTACATGTGGATATTTCCATGGAAACAAGTTGTAACTTCTATTAATTTTGTTTGCTGTGCGTAACTCAAAAACTGATGGACCTATGAACTTGGTACTTATGATATAGGATTTGATGACATAGAATTTTGAGTTTTCTAAAAAGTTATTAGTTACTAAAAAGTTGCCCATTTTAATTAATTTTGAACCACCTGATATGGGACATATTTCGATATGAATGGAGATTTTCTCGTCGGTACTGTGTAAAGAATTAACTTGTTTTAGTTCAGCAAAAGATGTGATGAAAGTCACCAATGTGATCTTTGTCCTACAAATTTAGTAACATCATTAAAAATATCCAACTGATGTTCTGATTGTGTGATAACAGAGACACCACAGAACAAATCTTCCTATTGAACATTAAGATCAGTATATGAAAACTCATCATTAATTAGTTAGAGATGTAACAGCATTCCATTTTTGCTTTTAAGCTAAAGATTATGAAAGACATTATATGACTTTAAATGACTATGCTTGTTACGACTTTGGAGTCCATATTTCTAATCCGATTTCAATCAAACTTCAAATATGGGTTTACATTATTAAAATCTCAGCCAAGTTCTATAATGAGCGAGATCCATTCATATTAATGAGGTAATCTTAAACTTGATTGGTTAACTTTGTTACCACTAAGGAGGCCATATTTCTGGTCCTATTTTGATCAGATTTAAAACATATGCTTACATTATTAAGGTCTTGAATGAGTTCGATAGAGCCACACATACTAACGAGGTGATCATGCATCTGATTGGCTGAGCTTGTTACTCCTCTGGAGACTACATTTCTGACTACATTTTGATCAAGTTGGAATATATGCTTATATCACTAAGATCTGAGAAGAGTTTGATAATTAGTGAGATCAACGCATACTAATTAGGTGATCTTGCATTTAATTGTCTGGGCTTGTTACCCCTCTGAAAGTCATATTTCTGATCCGATTTGTACCCATTCTTGGATTATATGATTGAATCTTTAAGGTTTTGAACGAGTTCGATAATGATTGAGATCCATGCATACTAAGGAGGTGATGATGCATCTGATTGGCTGAGCATGTTACTAATGATTGAGATCCATGCATACTAAGGAGGTGATGATACATCTGATTGGCTGAGCATGTTACTAATGATTGAGATCCATGCATACTAAGGAGGTGATGATGCATCTGATCGGCTGAGCATGTTACCACTCTAGATTTTCTGAATGTTGTGATTTAATTCAGGGTTACAGTATCAGACATCACACTCATTTAGATGTTTACTATTTCTCTGAAACATTTTTAGCACCTCTTGGACATAGACTAACAAGCACGATTCAATAATGTCTGCCTTTGTGTGTTATTTGCTAATTGTGCTTGGTTCAAATTTACAGAAAGTTTTTTCAGACAAATGCAAATTATTTAGTAATTATATTGAGGGCGTATATCTACAGATCTAAGTAGTATCAGAATAGGTTTTTTCTTTCAAGGGAATAAAATTCAGTCATGCAACCTTGATTCACTTTTGGTAAATAGACGGAGGAAAATAAATTTTAAAAAATCTTATTCCAACGTACCAATCCAATTTTTTTAGCATGAAACCGGAAACACTCGTATTTTTTAAAATGCCTAAAAGATATAGTGGCAACTAAGCGCTCCAAAAGTTTTCTTTCCACTCTACAGTTTCAATACATGAATGAATTTACTTTCAAAATCTTACATTTTTCATTTGCCAAATTGAGCAATATTAGGCCCTTAAGGGCTTCTTGTTTGAAAAAATGTGATATCGAACTCACTTACACTTTATCACCCTGTTATATTGTACATAATAATCTTGGTGTGATTTATCAAATTTATGTGCAATGTGCATAAACCCTATTTTTATGCATGTATTGGAGAAACAGCTGAAGGAAATTTGTGCAAAGCAGCCACCCCAGAGACAAAAATATTAGGCTAAATGATCAGTTAGACAGAACACCCAGTGAATAATCCAACATAAAGAGGCTAAAGTGAACACATTATTTTGGACACAATCACCAAGGATCAAACTTTCTTAGGTGCTAAAGTATACAGGATCACTTGAATGTTAATTATGTAAAAGATACTATAAAACAAAAATGAAGTCTTTTCTGTAAGTCTTTTTTTCTTTTTTATATCTTAACAACTTTTATCACAAAGACTTTGTAAATACAAGCAATTTTTCTCGTTTCCACCCACTAAATGTAACAAATGACACTATACTATGGTACTGTGAACTTTGGTACATGTTAAATCTCGACTGTTTAATATGAAATCAACATGATGTTGCTACTTATGTTGATTAAACATGACAGCCATCTTGTAACGTTCATGTAATAATAACTTTTATGAAAGGATCCCCCAATGGCTAAAAGTCTGACACAGACATACTAATGGATGCACAGTTAGGTACTCTGGACTTGGGTGCATGTTACATCTCAACTATCTAGCATGTCCTTAACAGGATGTTCGTATGGATTGCATCTAACACATGTCATCTCTCTCTTGTTAATTGTAAATGACATACCGCATGTACTCGCGTATAATTCAGGTCCAAATGCAAACAACATAGACCCTGATCTGCCGTCGCGTAATGCGCCGGCAGATCAGGGTCTATGGTGTTTGTTCTACTGATTAGTCCTTACAAACTGCATAGACCCATATCTGCTGGCGCATTTTGCGACGGCAGATCTTGGTCTATGCAGTTTGCAGTTGGGATTGCTTTTTACGTGAGTACATACGGTAAGAACAACTTCAGGTTTTGTTTCTTAAATACTAATGTTTTCTACAGACGTAACCCCTATTCCTGATATCAGATTCTGTATCATATGTTAAACTGTTGATCTACTTGTGCCTTTAACTATGATGAATTCTGAATTTATAATGTTTTATGTCTATTTGGCAACAGTTTAAACTAAAGCATATTCTTGATTTACATAAAATAATTAGGAATTTAGTTTATTACTTACACAAATGGGCATGGAATGTAAAGGCTTTTATTTTGACATTTATTTCAACTTTTATTTTTATGCACCTGAGACAGCAGCATCTGGAGTTTGGGTTGTCTGTTTATGTGTGTGTGTTTTGGGGAGGGAGGGGGTTTAGACTTGGTGTGTGTCTAAAAATAATGTTGGTTTAAATTTTTTCCGGCATGTGTAAACCAGTAATTACTTATCTGATTCACTTCATATTTGGAACACATCATCAAATACGTACCCTTCTCGCGATACCACTCCTACCAATTGGTACTGTCCCAGGTCAAAATGGTCAACAATTACAATAAGGACAGGTTATAGTAAAAATTTTATGTTAAAGTATTTTCCAACAATTGTAACTTGGTAATCCTTCATTCAGTGCACTTCATATTTGGAATATAATGTCACGTGATGCTTGCCCGTCTCTCAGTATCACACCTGTCCATAAACAGCTTTACTACTCAGCAGTATTGAAAAATACTCTTATCTTGGATTCCTGGAAATTCTGTTTGACCAGTACAACATAAGTTCCTTCGAGGGAGTCTTGTTTTGTTGTATCTTGTAGAATATGTAATATTTTAATATTTTAGCTGTGTTATAAATATATACTTGCTATATATATATATATATATATATATATATATATATATATATATATATATATATATATATATATATATATATATATATATACAAACGTAAGATCTAATCCCTTACGGCCTGTGTTATATCCTGTTATATCCACCCACAACACCCCGCCCCAAAGTATTTAGCCCCTTTTTCTCGAAATCGGCTCAAGTACTCTTCCCTAAACTCTTGCTACAGTTGGAACAGATCCCTTACGAGATGTCAAACAGGGGTTGAAATCAAAATTCTCTAAGTAGGGGTTCACGAATTAAAAAATTTAGATAGAATCGTTCCTCAATATACCGCTTTAATATTGCCGGTATCCATAGGGACCCTCCAATTTCTTTGTTTCCTCTCGACGAAGTTCGTCAAAACTTCCTTTGGAAGTTAAACATATTACTAGGTACAAAATCTCAAATAAAAATCCATGTCGACATCTTTTTAGGGGTGGCTTGCAGATATGAACTCAATGGATAATCTCCTTGTGGGCTTTGTTATACCCACCATATATTTATCTCCCTATTTTTCCAAATCGACTCGACTACTTTTCGTTGAACTTTTCCTACTTTTGGAGCCAATCCCAAAATGGAAACTCTCAAAGAGGCGTTGAAATCAAAATCCTGCAAATAAGGGTTCAGTTAGTACAAATTGTTGTTAGAGTCGATCCACACTGTACCTACATTTCATACCCGGTACCATAAGTTGCCCATTTGCCTGATTCCTCTCAACCAATTTCTTCAAGACTTCTTTTGTGAGTCGAATATATCACTAAAGATAAAATCTCAAAGCCCATGTCAAAATTCTTTAAGGAATGTATGTTTAGGTTCATATGTACACCTACCATTTAATACCCTCATGACGTGTGTTATACCTTACATATATTTAGCCCCCTATTTCTCAAAATCGGGTCTACAATTTCTCTTTGACATTTTCTGCTGTTGTAGTAAATACCTTAATAGAAGCTGCCAAAGAGGTGTTGAAATGAAAATCATCCAAGCAGGGGTATATATAGTACAAAATGTTGATAGCATCGATTCATATTGAGCCTGCATTTCATATATAGTACAAAATGTTGATAGCATCGATTCATATTGAGCCTGCATTTCATACATAGTACAAAATGTTGATAGCATCGATTCATATTGAGCCTACATTTCATACCCGGTACCCATAAGTTTCCCCTTATTTCGCTGATTCCTCTCGACGAAAATTCGTCAAGATTTCTTGTGTGGGTCGAAAATATCTCATGAGGTAAAATCTTAAAGAAAGGTCAATGTTAAAATTCTAGAAGGACGGGATGTTAGGGCCCATATATATATACGTAAGATTTAATCCCCGTACGGCCTGTGTCAAACCCGTACCCCCACCCCCAACCATCCATACAAATCAGTCCCTATTTCTCGAAATCGGTTTGATGAATTATTTTCTAACTTTTCCTACTGATGGAACAGATCACCAACTATGAACTTTCGAACAGGAGCTGAGATAAAAATCTTCTAAGTAGGGATTTACGTATTGGAAATTTTGGATATGATCGATGTATACTATAGCAGTTTAATATTGCTGGTATCCATAAAAACCCTCCTATTTCTCTGATTGCTCTCGACGAACTTCATCAATACCTCTTTTGAAGGTCAAATATATCTCTAGGTACAAAATATCAGAGTTAGATCCATGTCAAAATCTATTTTTAGGGGTGGACTGTAGGGTCGATATATGGACTCAAGGGATGGACTGTAGGGTCCATATATGGACTCAAGGGATAATCTTGTGGGCTTTGTTATACCTACCATATAGTTAGCTCCCTATTTCTCCAAATCGACTCGACGAATTTTTTCAATGACTTTTCCTACTGTTGGAAGAGATCCCTACCTAGAAACTCTCAACGAGGCGTTGAATCAAAATCCTTTAAATATGGGATAAGTTAGTATATATTATTGTTAGAGTCCAAGCACGTTGTACCTGCATTTCATACCCGGTATCCATAAGTTGCCCTTTATTTCGCTGATTCCTCTCGAACAAATTCGTTATGAGTTCTTGTATGGACCGAGAACATCACTAGAAATAAAATCACAAGGAGGGGTCCATGTCAAGATTCTTTAAGGAGGAGATGCTAGGGGTCATATGTATAAGATTTAATCCCGTTACGGTCTGTGTTATACCTCCCATACATTTATCCTCCCTATTTCTCGAAATCGGCCAGACGAATTTTCTTCAAACTTTTGCTACTGTTGGAACAGATCATTGACTATGAACTGTCAAACAGGGCTTCAAATCAAAATTCTCAAAGTAGGGGTGTACGCATTGCAAATTTTGAATATAATCGTTTCACACAATACCAGTTGAATATTGCAGACATCCAAAAGGATCTTCCTATTTATCTGCTCACGACGAACTTCATCAATACTTCTTTTGGGGGACAAACATATCCCTAGGTACAAAATATCAAAGAACGATCCATGTCGAAATCATTTGTAGGGGTGGACTGTAGGGTTCAAATATGGACTGTGGGCTTTGTTATATATATATATAACCAAATATTTATCTCCCTATTTCTCAAAATCGACTCGATGAATTTTCTTTGAACTTTTCCTACTGTTGGAGTAGATCCCTAACTAGAAACTATCACAGGGGCGTTAAAATCAAAATCCTCTAAATAGAGGTTCATATATACAAAATGTTGATAGCTTCGATTCACAGTGTACCTGCACTTCATACCATGTACCGATATGTTCCCGCTAATTTCGCTGATTCCCCTCGACGAAATTCGTCAAGACTTCTTTTGTGAGTAGCAAATATCACTAGAGGTAAAATTTCAAGGAAAGGTCCATGTCAAAAAGTTTAAGAAGAGGATGTTAGGGCTCATATGTATACGTAAAATGTAATCACCTTACGGCCTGTGTTATACCCCCTCCCCCCGATATATTTATCCCCCTATATCTCAAAATCAGCTCGACGAATTTTCCCTAAACTTATGCTGCTGCTGGAACAGATGCCTAAATGGAAACTGTCAAACAAGGGTTGAAATCACTTTTCACGTATTGCAAAATTTGGATATAGTCGGTCCTCACTGTATCGGTTTTATATTGCCGGTGGCCATAAGGACCATCCTATTTCTGTAATTTCTCTTGTGGAACTTCTTCAATATCTTGTTTTTTGATCGAACGTGTCCCTAGATACAAAATCTCAAAGAAGGATCCATGTTAAAATTATCTGAGGAGGGGATGTTTGGGTCCTATCGTGGACCTAACAGTTTATCCCCTTACGGGTTTTGTTATGGCTTGCATTTATTTAGCTCCCATATCTCGACTCAACAAATTTTCTCTAAACGTTCTTTTCCTATAGTGGGAGCCGTTTCCTTACTAGAAAATGTCAAAGAGTGATTGAAACCAAAATCCTCAAAGTACGGGTTCAGTTGGTGGAAATTGTTGATAGAATTGGTTCACTATGGACCTCCTTTGCATAGCCGGCACTTATATGGACACTCCGATCTCTGTGATTACTCTGTACAAATTTCATCAAGATTTGTTTTGGGTCGAAAATAACCTTAGACATATAAATCTCAAAGACGGGTCCATCATTTAAGGAGGGAATGTTCGATATGTGGACTTGATAGGTAAATTTATATAGCTATATCTCGCAATCGGCTGGACGAATTTTTCTTAACGTTTCCTTCTTTTGGAGCAGATCCCTAACTAGAAACTGTCAAAGAAGGGTTCAGATGAAAATACCTTAAGGAAGGTTTTACGTCATTGAAAATTTTAAAAAATTGGTCATCTCACTGTATCCAGCTTTATATAGCTGGTGCCAATAAGAACAACCCTATTTCTCCGATTGGATTAGACTAATTGTTTCGTCTCAACATATTATAGGGGTCGACGTGACCAATAGCTAGGAATGCCCTGAAGAGTGTTCAAATTTGTAGCATTTTGTGAATCGGCGATAAGTAAGTTGTAACCTATTCCTTATTGAATCGGGAATTGGGAATAAATAACCAAGTCGATGTGAAAAATTTTGAATTGGGAATAAGTACCTGGTTACTTATTCCTTATTGAAGCTGTAACTGGTTACTTATTAACCAACTTGATTTCAGTATATGTCCATCAGTCTGTCTTTCTCTCTGTCTCTAGCTCTAGAAATATCCTCTGCAATGGTATTCCCTTGTTTTTATTAAGCTTTTATGTGGAAACCTAGCAACATCGAGCTGTATACTTTAACAAAAGAAAGATTTTTGTGGTTTCGTGCTAAGTTGCTAAGTTTGGCAGGAATGTGGCCAGTTTTCGATATCTTTTTTTCTAGGCTATACATTTTTGCACAAAGTCTTAATTAAATGCAATTCATGCTGAATTTATCAAATCTGAAGTCCATTTATTGATTAATTTACTCAAAAGCATATAAACAAATCATGTGGTTGTGCTCAGCATTGTATATATGACCTAATATTAGAACATTGCTAAATTTGAATATATTACCAAAGCTAAATTTCAATATATTACCAAAGCTAATGACAAACATCTCGTTAAAAATTATGCCTTTAAAAAAAAAATATTATTATCATGCACATTTTTCTGTGATGTAACAAGAGACCAGCTCTTTGTGTTTAGTTCATATTAGCAAACTTCACTCATATTAGGAAAGTAAACATTCTGCCCGTTGGAATGGTTCCTAATATGACTTCAATAAGATATGCAATTTAACGTTTTTAAAGTGTACAAATGGTAAGTTTTGAAGGAAAATAGGGAAAAAACCCACTTATAAACCATTTTCCTTTTTCTTCGCATAAGTTTACCATTAACCTTGCGTGAAAAATTAACATCTGATCTGAAGAAAAAAATATATGGATAAAAAATTGTGTTATATTTCTATTTGCAAATTTATTTGTATGCATTGAAACTTATAAGGGGTCTCCTTGAGTCTCATATGTAATAGCTACGAATCAGAACGACTCATTCTGTTGTAACTACCTTGCTATATTCTTATAATTTGTGATTTGGTCCTGCAGCCTACATTACGTGAATAACGATTTATATTTATATTTACCTTCTATGTAAAACAATCTCATTCATTACTGCATATTCTCGATGAACAGATTATGACACTATTTTTTCTCATATTGTCTCCATTTCTATTTTTTTTCTTCTTCTAATCTTTCATTTTCGTCTCATTGGATTTTCTTAATGCAGAGGAATTTCTTAAGTTTTACCTATCATTGTGATATTAGAAACTTGCATGGCAATGACATTTGTTGTACTACTATTGTCTTGAGTAGTCTGCAGCATGAGGGACACAGTAGAATGTGTGCAAACACCACTGACCATGATTTGGTACATTCTGAAACTTTGCATCCAACAAAACTAAAGATCGAGCCTGAGCAATCTGAGATTCAAGTCACGCAGTTTACCCTCTATAATGAACTTTTTTATATTATATAACTGACTGTGTTTTACACATTTTCAGGTTTCCTTACAATCGGTATACCATCTGTACAACGTCCGAATACTAACCGAATCTACCTCTTTGAGACACTTGACTCAATAGTCCAACACACTGATACGAAAGACAAACAGGATGTTATAGTCGTCATCAGCATTTGCGATAAAAATAATACATATAATGACATAATCATTAACAAAATAAGCAATGAATATCAGGAGTATATCAACAGTGGATTTATTCAGGTGATTAAAGCCAAGGCGAATATTTATCCAAACTTTAATAAACTCAGGAGGAATTTCGGCGATTCCATGGAAAGAGTAAAATGGAGGACAAAGCAAAATGTTGATTTTGCATTCTTAAAATTATACAGTAGAGGTCTATCTAAATATTATATTCAGATAGAGGATGACGTAATAACATCGGAAATGTTCGTTAAAGACATACAGACAGAGATAAAGAGAATGACGTTTTACAATATGTCTTGGTTTATGCTGGAGTTTTCCAGGTTGGGTAACATTGGAAACCTTTACAGATCCAGCGATCTTGACCGGATTGCACATTATCTTTTGTGCTTCAGTGATCAGATGCCGGGAGATCTTCTCATAGGAACTCTTAGAGAACTAATGCATCAGCCAAGCCCACTTTTTGGTCGCTTTAGTCTCTTCCAGCACTTTGGTAAATTCTCTTCTCTGAGGAACAAAATTATGCCGTCATTGGATAACAGTTTCAAGGACATTACAAAAACGTATGACCTCATGTCCATTCCTGATGGGGACAATCCTCCTGCAAAAATCACCACATCGCTATTGGCTCATCACAAAATTATGGTTCAGAACTTCAGAACTTGCATATCAACAAAGTCGGCTCTATTTTTGGAGTGCCAAACCCAGGAATGGTGACCATTACACTATTATGTTTGAAAATCTACAAAATATATCGCGAATTATTATTACAACTGGGATTGGCCCTATCAAGACAGATATGCTTCTCTCTGCAACCTTGAATGTGGGCGTTGAAGGTGCCTCATCAAAAAATGGGAGATGTCACCCTAAGACACCTTTAGTTGATTTTGTATCGGGGGAACTTGATACAAAAGCTACAGGGACTCGTTTACCGTTAAATGTTAAATGTGTTTGTATTGAAGTAACAAAGGATATGAAAACTGGGCTGGCTATAAGAAAAATTTCTGTGTTTGTCAAGAGATAAATACCATATAAGTGGTAATTGTTGCGTCTTTAAATGTTTTCGACTTTTTAAATCTAAAAGTTGTAATGTAATATTAACGATTTCACTTTTTAAAACCTCAGAAGGAAGGAATATTTTGAGACTTTAATATTTCAGACCGCAAATATAAGCAAACATTTGACTACAGTATTACCGTTATTCGGTCAGAGGTAATTCAAAAATATTCAAGGCGTGACCAAGCGGATTCTTAAAGATTATACGTAAACTGAATAACATGCAGAAACCTTCAATGATGCATGTGTTGGAGGCGGGACAAGAACATACGGTTCGGAGATAATTTGCAATTTCAAAATTTCATGGGAAAAGCGCCTTCGTACTAAGGGCATAAACTCAAATTTTGGAAATGTTTAAAATTTCATCTTCGACTGAAATGGAACACTAACCTCAATATTAAGTCTATTTTAAACGAAGAATGGATTGTATGCATAAAGGAGCCTAATTTACTTAATTGTTATGTATGATGTTTATATAATATTATAAATATTTTAGGAAATTATAAATGTTTCTTCACTTTAATATTTGCTTAAATCTTAATGTTTATCAGGAAAAACATGTTTAACTAGTGTCCTTGAATTAGGTTGTTTTGATCAATATGTTTTCTCAATTTGAAGGTCAAGGTTGATTTTTGTTTACAAGTAAAAATTCCATTAAGATGACTCATGCTCTAGAACATTCTGTCACGTGACCAATCTTTATATATGCCATGTTTGGTGGACATTTATTCAGTTTTGACATTACCATCAGTCTTGTAAAGAGCTATTACAGTTGTGAAAATTCATTACAAATTCTAAGAGAGGAATTATTTTAAATATTCATTGGATTATAACAGTGCTCATAAACTTTTGGATTTTGGATTTTTAATTAATGATTTTGGAATTTAACTGAACTTATTCAGATATTTTGGAATACTTCATTTTGACATCAGCACATCAAAGATTACTAGTACATCAGGACTTTGGAGACCATTAGCACATCATAGCATTCAAGGACACAGCCGTGAATTCGGAACATTCTATATTTAGCACTTGTGATTAGAACAATCATTCTTATTGGATTATTAGGATTTCAAAACACATTACTGTAAGTGACTTTTTGATTTTTCATTTTAATTATCTAGTAATAAATTGCTTGTTGATTTTTTACTTGATTTGTTGGTTTCACTTTCTTTCTGTTACATTTTTTCTTAGACCATAGAGTCGTAACAGAAATTGGGGGCTCGTCGTTCCGGGATTGAATTTCTTTAAAGTATATTAGAGATATTAAATTTATCTTTGAAATTCATATTGATTTTGTCTCGGAGAATTTTTTTTTCTCTTTGGCAAAGATTTTTAATAAAGAAATTTTTTTTGTGTGAAACCAACAAGCATTTACAATGGCATCTAATGTTCAGAATTTCATTTCAAAACCTACCCAGGAGGGGTTAGAGTGCATGAGAAAGGATGAGTTGCTCGAGCTTGCCAGAAAATACAGTCTATCTGAGGCAAAAGTATCATTGACAAAACAGGAAATAAAGATTATTTTAATTCAGTATTTAGTAGGAAAGGGAATTTTTGAAATTAGTGCTTTAAGTTTGAAGAGAAAGCCTGTATCTGGTTCTGACAGGAAATTAAGGGAATTAGAGTTAAAGAACCAGATGGATTTAGAATTGGCAAAGCTTCAGATTCAGAGAGAGAGAGAGAGAGAGAAAGAAGAGAGGCAGATCCAAATGCAGAAAGAAGAGAGGCAGATCCAAACGCAGAAAGAAGAGAGACAGATGGAGAGAGAAAAAGAAGAGAGGCAGTTGGAGAGAGAAAAAGAAGAGAGACAAATGCAGATACAGATGGAGAGAGAGAAAGAAGAGAGACAAATGCGGATACAGATGGAGAGAGAGAGAAAGAAGAGAGGCAGATACAAATGCAAAGAGAAGAAAGGGAAATGCAATTTAAGTTAAGAGAATTAGAACTGGCAAACAGAGCACACTCCACTCCTTTAAAAACAAGTTCAGCTTTTGATGTTACTAGATATATTAGGTTAGTACCCCCTTTTCAGGAAAAAGAAGTAGATAAATACTTTCTTCATTTCGAGAAAATAGCTGAAAACTTGAAATGGCCCAGAGAGCATTGGACTTTGTTATTACAAAGTGTACTTATTGGCAAAGCTCGTGAAGTCTACACTTCACTGTCAGTACAACAAAGCACTGATTATGATGTGGTTAAGGAGTACATCTTGAAAGCTTATGAGCTGGTACCAGAGGCATATCGACAAAGGTTTAGGAATTGTAGAAAAGAAACTGGACAAACTCATGTTGAATTTGCAAGGGATAAAGAACAACTATTTGATAGGTGGTGCTCAGCCAAGAAAGTTGATCAAGGTTATGATAACCTCCGACGGCTCATATTAATTGAAGAGTTCAAGAGGTGCATCCATACTGATGTTAAAACCTATCTTGACGAGCAGAATGTGGAAACTTTGGAAAATGCTGCTCGTATGGCTGATGATTATTCCTTGACTCACAAAATGTCATTTGGCAATAAGTCGTCCTATCAGCAGTTTTCTGGTAAAAAACCATTTCAATCTCATTCGAGTACTTCCAAATTTCACAACAACACAACTGTTAGGAATCAAACATCTGATAAGACTGATCAGAAATCCTTATCTCTTCCTACGTGCACTTATTGTAAAACGAAAGGGCACGTTATTTCTGATTGCTTCAAGTTGAAAAATAAGCAACAGAGTAAAGACAGAGCTTTTCCAAATGCTCTTATTTCTACGAGGTCAAGGTCACGGTCTTGTATTGAAAGCAATACATTTGTTGGGTCAAACAAACCCCAGTCTGATTCTATTTTAGAGGCTTATCAACCATTCATGTCAGAAGGTTCTATATCACTTATTGGTGATTCTGCCAAACCTATCCCAATTAAAATATTAAGGGACACTGGAGCTTCTCAGAGTCTTTTATTATCAGGTACTTTGCCTTTGTCTGAGGAGTCTTCTTCAAGTGAAAGTTTTCTTGTTCAGGGAGTAGAGTGCGGCTTTGTAAATGTTCCTCTTCATTGTGTAAATTTGGCATCAGACTTAGTTTCTGGACCTGTGACTGTTGGGGCAGAGACTTCTTTACCCATAGAGGGTGTTCATTTATTACTAGGCAATGACCTAGCTGGAGATAAGGTTGTGGTTAATCCACTTGTAACTGACAAGCCTTGTTTGGAACAGAAAGTTGATCCGGTCGAAACTGAAATCCCTGATTTGTACCCTGCTTGTGCAGTTACTAGAGCTATGGCAAAAAGAGCTCTTGAGAGTGATGTTGATCAGGATATTATTCCTTTAGCTGACACATGTATTGGTCAGTCTTTTGATGAGGTCACTTTTTCCTCAGGTATTGATCAATCAAATGGTATTGATCACAGTGATCCTCTTTTGGCAACTCATTCTCTTTGTTCTAATCAGGATGACAAACGACAATCACTTGTCGTTGAACAGGAGCAAGATCCCGAGATATCTTGTTTGTTTCAGAGGGCTATTAGTGAAACTGAAGCCACACAAGTTCCAGTGTGTTACTTTGTGAAAAATGGGGTCCTTATGAGGAAATGGAGACCACCTGATGTACCCGCTGGTGACGAGTGGTCAGTGAGCTATCAAATTGTTGTTCCTAAGTCATATCGACAGGAAATTCTTAATTTAGCCCATGAAACTCCTTTGGCTGGTCATTTAGGAGTCCGTAAGACTTATCACAAGATCTTGAATCATTTTTATTGGCCGAAACTCAAAAGTGATGTTTCTAAATACTGAAGATCTTGTCACACTTGTCAAATGGTAGGAAAACCCAATCAGAAGATACCTAAGGCTCATCTGCAACCTATTCCTGCATTTGATGAACCATTTAGTAGAATAATGGTAGACTGTGTTGGTCCCTTACCTAAAACCAAGTCAGGTAACCAATACTTGTTGACCATCATGTGTGCATCTACAAGATTTCCAGAGGCAATTCCTCTGAGAAATATAAAAACTAAAACTATTGTGAAAGCTTTGGTGAAGTTTTTTACACTTGTTGGCCTTCTCAAATCTGTCCAGTCAGATCAAAGGTCAAATTTTATGTCTGGAATTTTCCAGCAAGTTTTGCATGAATTAGGCATCCAACAGTTTAAATCTTCTGCCTATCACCCTGAAAGTCAAGGTGCTTTGGAAAGATTTCATCAAACTTTGAAGAATATGATTCGATCATATTGCTTTGATACAGAAAAGGATTGGGATGAGGTGTTTATTTGTTGTTGTTTGCTGTTAGGGAATCAGTTCAAGAGTCGTTGGGTTTTAGTCCCTTTGAACTAGTTTTTGGTCATACTGTCCGTGGACCATTGAAATTATTGAAAGAGAAACTTCTTTCAAATGAAGACTCAAAGATTAATCTTCTTGATTATGTTTCTGATTTTAAATACAAGTTGTCAAAGGCCTATGAAGTAGCAAGAACTAATCTTCACAATACCCAGTCAAAAATGAAATTAAGGTATGACAGAAATTCACAGGAAAGGAGTTTTAAACCTGGTGACAAAGTTCTGGCTCTCTTTCCCATACCTCAGAATCCTCTTCAGGCTAAATTCTTTGGTCCTTATACCGTTGAAAAGAAAGTAAATGACTTAAATTATATCATTAACACTCCTGGGAGACGGAAACAGAAACAACTTTGTCATATAAATATGTTAAAGGAATATTTTGACAGAGATAGCTCAGCTAATTATTTAGTTAATTTAGTTGTACCTGTCCCACACAGTGAAGATATCAACGATGGAGTACAATCAGACTATAGTGACTCTGGTATAACCAATCTTCGGAATTCAGAAATATTGAACAACCTAGACCAGAAACTTTCACATCTACAACAACAGGAAAGAAATGAACTAAAACAGCTATTACATGACTATGAGCACTTGTTTCCTGATGTTCCAACACGAACAAGTAAAATTTATCATGACGTTGACATTGTAGATTCTGCGCCTGTGAAACAGCATCCTTATAGGATGAATCCTCTCAAACAGAACTATCTGAAGAAAGAAATTCAGTATTTACTGGAGAATGATTTCATAGAACCAAGTAAAAGTAACTGGAGTTCACCATGTATTCTTGTTCCCAAGCCAGATAATACATTCCGTATGTGTACTGACTATAGAAAAGTCAACAGTGTCACCAAAACTGATTCATTTCCAATCCCAAGAATGGACGATTGCATTGATAAAATTGGAAATGCGGAATATGTCACCAAGTTTGACCTTTTAAAAGGATTCTGGCAAATTCCACTGACGGAAAGGGCAAAAGAAATTTCAGCATTTGTAACTCCAGATGGACTTTATCAATATAAAGTCATGGCGTTTGGAATGAAAAATTCGCCTGCAACGTTTCAACGTCTGATGAACATGATAACATTTGGTCTTGATAATTGTGACGCTTATATCGATGACGTCATTATCTACAACAACACCTGGGAAGATCATTTGGAAACCATTCGAAAATTCTTCGATCGACTCAGCGATGCGAATCTGACAATTAATTTGAGCAAAAGTGAGTTTTGCCATGCTTGTGTCACATTTTTAGGACATATTGTGGGACAAGGTCAAGTTAAACCTATAGAAGCTAAGGTCAAAGCTATCTCTGAATTTCAAGTTCCAATTTGTAAAAAGCAACTGATGCGATTTCTAGGAATGGCTGGATATTATCGGAAATTTTGTTCCAATTTTTCCAAAATTGCTGAACCTTTGACAAGTTTATTGAGTAAGAAAGCCAAATTTTATTGGTCTGACAAGTGTCAGGAATCTTTTGACAAGTTAAAGGCCATGCTTAAGAATGCACCAGTTCTTTCTGCACCAAATTTCAGCCAATCATTTAAATTATCTGTTGATGCAAGTGATGTAGGGGTTGGTGGAGTATTGATTCAGGAAGACAAAAATGGTGTGGATCACCCTGTGTGTTATTTTTCTAAAAAACTAAACAAGCACCAGAAAAATTATTCCACAATTGAGAAGGAATGTTTGGCTTTGATATTGGCTTTACAGCATTTTGAAGTGTATGTTACCTCAGCTCCTTCTCCAATTATTGTGTACAGTGATCACAATCCCCTTACTTTCATCAACAAAATGAAAGATACAAATCGGAGATTGTTGAGATGGAGTTTGATATTGCAGGAATATAACATTGACATCAAACACATCAGGGGAAAAGACAATGTGATTGCAGATGCACTCTCACGTACCTAGAAATGTAATATTGCTTGATGTAATTAAGTCCAGTATCATAAAACATGTTCTTATGTAATTTTGGTTATTATAGTATTAGATGTATATTCAAAAGAAAGCTTTATTATATAAATCTTTCTTTTTCTTTATGAGGGGAGGTGTTATGTATGATGTTTATATAATATTATAAATATTTTAGGAAATTATAAATGTTTCTTCACTTTAATATTTGCTTAAATCTTAATGTTTGTCAGGAAAAACATGTTTAACTAGTGTCCTTGAATTAGGTTGTTTTGATCAATATGTTTTCTCAATTTGAAGGTCAAGGTTGATTTTTGTTTACAAGTAAAAATTCCATTAAGATGACTCATGCTCTAGAACATTCTGTCATGTGACCAATCTTTATATATGCCATGTTTGGTGGACATTTATTCAGTTTTGACATTACCATCAGTCTTGTAAAGAGCTATTACAGTTGTGAAAATTCATTACAAATTCTAAGAGAGGAATTATTTTAAATATTCATTGGATTATAACAGTGCTCATAAACTTTTGGATTTTGGATTTTTAATTGATGATTTTGGAATTTAACTGAACTTATTCAGATATTTTGGAATACTTCATTTTGACATCAGCACATCAAAGATTACTAGTACATCAGGACTTTGGAGACCATTAGCACATCATAGCATTCAAGGACACAGCCGTGAATTCGGAACATTCTATATTTAGCACTTGTGATTAGAACAATCATTCTTATTGGATTATTATGATTTCAAAACACATTACTGTAAGTGACTTTTTGATTTTTCATTTTAATTATCTAGTAATAAATTGCTTGTTGATTTTTTTACTTGATTTGTTGGTTTCACTTTCTTTCTGTTACATTTTTCTTAGACCATAGAGTCGTAACATAATAAAATATAATATTCCGTTTCAAAACTGACTTTATGTAGTTATGGTCAATTATGTCCGGATTCCCCGCTGTCGTCGGTATCGGCCATTCCCGTAATCGTGAGAATAACCTCGTATGTGTTAGGCGTAGTGGTATGGACGATTTTTACACAATTTACATTTTGAATGGAAAGGAATAAGATAGATGATGCTTGCCGGTCATTTTATTCGCCTATTACGAACACCTTTATAATGAAGCTGTTGCCCTCGATATATATATATATATATATATATATATATATATATATATATATATATATATATATATATTCCGCAAAAAAGTGATTGGGAATCATTATCCATCTTACTACTCTTTCAGCAGGTAGGAAGTAACTCAACCATCATTAATTTTACAACTGTTTCTACTACTTATGCTATTGAGCCCACTGTAAAATGCAATAGTTACAAAAGACAGAAGAAAGTAAAAAATATGGAGAAGCTCAACAGTTATTATCGCAGACGTCAGGAGTGCCCATATAAGCATAACAGTTATTGTGCATATTCGATAGCTTAAACTGGACACAATTGATAATAAGAGGTTTTGATGTAAATATAGAAGGACGATAAAATACATATCGTTTGACAAACATTGCAAAACAGAAGTACACCTAAAATATGTGGAAGAAAACTCAAAACACATCAAAATGGAAGTTGAGAATCATATTATGAATATACGAAACGGAGACACAGAGAAACTTGATAGGAATTATCAAAAAAAAAACTAATGAAAAAAAAAAAAAAAAACGAGAGAGTATATGAGTTATCATAATATTACATGATTTAATTGAATTGTGTAAATTTGTAACAATTAATAATGAACATCAGTTAAAAACTACTAAAACGGTACACCTTATCATTGTCTTGTAACTCAGTTAAGACCTCTAGTTAACCACGAAAATGAACAAATATTTAAAGAAATAAAAATCCACTATACAGAAAATAACATTTGTCCATACAAGCGGTTGAACATTTTGATAAACACACTTTAAGATCTGACAGTGTCGATTCAATGAAAATGTATAAAGCACAGTGTGATTTAAAAGTTTGCAGAATGCATTAGACTGGTCAGTATCGATAGCACCAGCCGGATGCGGACTATCTTATTGGCATTTAACAGACCAAAGTGTGCCGGAGTTAGTAAAATACATAAGGAAGATTCACGTTTACTTTCAGATACGAAAACTGTTGTTTGAATATACAATATCATTACCTGATGAACAAGCTTTAAATCCACCTAACAACAACATAGATCTGAAACAATTTAACAATATCAGTAATAACTATAACATTACACAAAATCATGACTATAGTTACATCAATGGAAAAAACTAAATACTGCATTGATAATAGACCAGAAGAACATAAAACAATACATCATAAATTTGAATAGTCTACACCTGATGATGTATTAAAAACTTACAAACATCATTGTAAATATGGAGCAGCTGTTAAATACTGGTGTCGGCTGATGAAATTAACTTAATGATATCAAGTTATGCAAAAATAAGATGGACTATTTTCTTTCGGCTAGGTAGCACATATCTGACAGAAGAAGGAATGTGAAGATCGAATTAAAGTATCAGGTCTTATGTGAGATTTCTTTTCTTCTCAACTTAAAAAGAACATATATTACACAATCCGTTTCCACTGTCTAATACACTGTTAAAACGTTGTTTGATAAATTTTATTTGTTGGCGATCAAGGCTATAACCCAGTTGAAAATATACCGATAAGATTTCAGCAGTATATTTAGAATTCAAAAGTTAGACTAAATTATGTTGATAGTGGCGAAGGAATGTTGCCTATTCCCGAGTGATATGAAGATCCAAACGGGCAGCATTGTTGCTTACAATAACTTGAAAAATTTATCAGATACCAATACCGTCGTGGTAAAAATATGATGCCAGCAGCTGATAAACAGTCTATAACAATTCGTCGAAAGACAGAAAATGAAACAAAAAGAAGAGAATGTGGATAAAAACTACTGCACATGATTTAAAACACATAGATCACAAAACAAATAAACAATCGTTTATAATCATGGCAATGGTGTCAGAAGCTGGGTTTAGTTTCTTTAAAATAGGCTATGAATTTCCTTATTCTTTTTGTTGCCGTGTCTACACCTTTGATCAAACGTGCAAACAACAGACCAACTAATGCTATAATAAGTAAACTAACATGATCGCCAAGAAAGAAATAACCGTACTAATCGTTTTCAAAGGTCAGCTTATTACACTACAAATGATACCTGTCAATACTGCCACTGCCTTTTGGGATATCTCGAACAAATAGTTGGCAATGTATTTTGTGCCTCATTTGACCTTGTCAACGAATAACTCTGTTACCTTTTCCATTACCAATTCCACCACCGCTACCACCAGCGCTTGTTTCTCCATTAGTAACGCCTTTAACCAAATTTGGTTTCGATAGAGCAAGATTTTTTGCTTTTATATCTATAGCTGTAATAATCGTGGCAAGTGTCACATCTTTATTTTTAAACAGTTGTTTCGACCTTTCATTTAATTGTAATTTTTCTCTAACTTTTGAATTTATGTTAGTATCGCTGTTTCTATCATGTCTATCCAAATCTGTTAAACGTCTAACTATCAGCGCTCTTTTGCTTTCAGTAGTTTTCAACAGTTCTTGCTGCAATTTGGCTTTTTAGTTTTTTTAAATTCTCTTTTGTTTATCATACGTTTTAACGTCTAATAGCATGTGTCCTATTTTTGCATTGACCACTACAAATAATTTACTTCCTTCACGATCTGAAGTTTTATAAAAGAAATACTCATAGTTCAAAGCCTTATCTAATTCACCAATTGATTTCATACAATAAGTATTTCCTGTTTTAATTCATTATCTATATCGTTTGTGTGATCAAAACTTTCTTCCATCAATTTCTCCTGTATTTCATTAGGAATTTGTATTACTTGCCTTTGTTGAACAATGGGTTACAATGGATATTTAGTTTGCATTTATTCCGTGTCTTGTAAGGTAGTAACCATCTCGTCATCTTTAATAAATTAATTTACAAAATTATAAACGTTTCTTTTGTCTGATTAAATTTTCTAAACTGTCTTTATTTAATTCTTTAACAAAACTAAAACCTCTAAGTTGATTTTGTATCGAGATGAGTGTTAAAACCTCTTGCTACCTTTCTGAGTAATAAGTACATTTTTCTGGTCCAGTCCTTTCTTTGATCACAAAAAAATTTGTTATCACTACCGTTATGTACAGTTTCATCATATTTGTTGATGAATTCATCCGATAACATAGTAATATTATCAATGCAAACATTCTGTATTAGTTGACGAGAATTAAAACTTGAAAGTCTAGATTGTTGAGGCGTTTCAATTTCCTCATTAGATACATTATTATGATCGATAAGATCTTCAATTGTTGCGTTATGAATTTATTCATCGTAGTTATCTTCCGTTTGATATTCAGAAACACCAAAGTCATCAAAATCTCTACTTTCTTCTACCATGTGTACACTACTTAATTGGTATTAGCAAGAACTTGAAAAAGAACTGGGTTTCACAGAAGAAAACAAAAACAGCAGCATTGAAGAAATATATAAACGAGTTGAAAATTGGTATAGCAAATGGAACATACATGGAGATAATTGGATAAACTTTAACTAACAAAGAGTTGGACGACAAGCAAATCAAGAAAACCTATGAGATCCTTGCAAATGTAAGATCAGCCAAATCATTGTCTGATATTGCCATCCTAGGATGAACATATCTAATGATTAAATTTCTACTAATTGATGCATTCAAATGAATTACAGATAGAGTTAAAGGACGAGTGCATTACATCAAGTGGCATTAGATACTAAGGATGTGCGGTTTTAACCGTATATCGGTATATTGTGGTACGGATCTCGTTGATATGTGTACCGCTGTACATTGCAAATGAACCAGTATTTTTATAAATAGTATCAAATAACATTTTTACATCAGCCATCATTTTTTTTTTTTTTTTTTTTGCTAGAATATTTGTCAATTTCAACGATCGATGTTCTAAAAAAATTTCTGAAAGATGTGAACGCGTGGCTGGACTGCACGCTATATCCCGTTTGTTGCATAGCAACAACCCAAACCTGAGGATGTGGCAAATGAAGTCTTGTCGAAGTAAAAGGCAAAATCACCGATCTTGCAGCATGCCAGAAATTGTCCAAGAAAGATAGAACATTAATCGATAATATTGCCAGCTGTAACGAGAGTGATTTGGAGGTGAATTTAGCGCTTGGGTGAACATTATTGACTGCCTATGTTGGCTGACATCATCCCATCCTAGCCACCATTACGGCCACAGTTGAGAAGATGCAAATTAAACAGGAGCCCATCACATGTACCTCGGAACTGCCCACATGTAAAGATGTTTATTGTGTTTTTTTTCTTTTTTTCCAATCATTATTCAGGTAAAGAGAATGAACATAAATTAAAGTTATATTATTGTATTCTGTCTACTGATTTCGCCAATATATTGCAAAACGTACAACAATACACTGTCCTGCATCGCAATATATCACTACACGAAAATTCTGGCGATACCCAACCCTATTAGATTCTGAACAGAGTTTTTATAATTTATGTTGGGATTACCTCCACATTGAATGCTCAGATGATATAAGTTAAATACATCAATTTAAAATGTCAACAGCGGAAAAACAGAACAACTTGGAAAAATGTGCAGAGCATAACACTGAAAATAATGGCAAAGTAATGTGTACTGGATGCTTTGTAATTGACGCATATTTCTTTGACCACAGTTTAATAACTCCTTTTATTACTGGAGTGTCTATCTATTACATGGTAAAATCTTTGAAAAAAAAAAAAAAAAAAAAAAATAAACCGTTGATCCAGGAAAATAAAAGAAGTGACTAATACATGGAATCCAAAATCTCATAAATGATACTGTTACCAGTTTTGAAAGCTTTGACTTTACTTTTGTGTTCTTGTATTTTTCTTTTGGATGGCGTTTTATTAGTTTTAGACTTGTGATCACGGGCTATTGTGCTTATAGTTTTTGTCCAGTGAAAGCTGTTTCTTTGTTGCTTTCAATCAGAAAAGTCTAAAGGAGCATTATGAATAACGTGATCTATACAGAGATCTCTTTCATCAACATCTTCAGGCTTTGCGAAATTTAAAGACCTATGATAAAAGTCAACTGATGGAAACACCGATAACTTTCTGCGCAGTATCTGGTTTGATGTTTTGATTGAATACCTGTAAAATTTTACCTCTTATTCATTTAGGTATTCTCTATTTTCTTGATTCTAATTTATAAAATAGTCCTTATTTTAATCTCTCCACTCATTCATGTAAACTGTATAACAAGGTTTGAAATAACAGTTTGTTTGAATTCAGTTATGTCTTTTCTATTTTGCATTTTGAACATACCTTAGTATTCATAATTTATATTGTACTATTTTATTTCATTGACCTTTACTACTCAGATTTTACTACTTTTACTATCAACATAATTGTAAACAAACTTAAGTCGACATAGTTTAGTTTAAACATGGTGTTAGTTATCTTGCATGTAACCTTGATATCATGCTTACATTCACCGGATGAATGTGTTGCAAATAAATGGAAGATGGCGAAATTAAAACTGAAGAAACATCTACGGTTGTCAAATCACTGGAGAAGGTAACTTCACAGATATGGTGGATAATGATCTGGCCTCAGTTTCTCTGAAATTCTCACAGTTCTCCTCAGACTGAGATTTTACATTGTCTTGCCTCTAATACTTTAGACAATATCAACATTTTTAACAGGTACAGAAAAAGATGCAAAATCAAACTTAATTTTTTAAATTTTGCACACGGAAACCATTCTAATATTGAAAAAAGAATTAAGGAATTCCTCAAATTTGACGAAATAGTCAAACTTTCCTCAGAGATAAGGCAAATCCCCTATAAGGGAAATTCGAGATTTTATGACTGTATTTTAATCCCTGATGTATGCTGATTCCTCTGTGAAAAAAATAATTGTTAACCATCAATAACAGAGATATTCAAAAATCACAATTTTGAGGAAGACATTTTTTTTAGATATTTTGTGAAACTGGAGCCTGATAGTATCTGTAAGTCAGGTGCTATTCGAACTTCTTTCCGTGCACCACAAACTGTACAGTTTCAGTACAAGTATTTTGCGCATTAGCATCTTTTGATCCTAACTTTCTCAATATATCATTCATTATACTTTGTTCAATTATGTTTGTTAAAATTGAAATAGGTAACTACAAATCTGTCTATGTCATAAAATGTTATAATAATTTACATTTGAAATGATCAGCGCTTCCTTAGGATATGGTTATATGTTTCACATTCTACTAAAATTGTTTATCACTAAATTTTAAGCATCTCCTCTCTACCTCATTTAAAATGACACGTAGAAACTACCTGGCACAATCAATTCATTTGAAGTTACTTAGTATCTGTAAAGTTTGTTCGAGTTTAATGCTGCTAGGGGTATATGACATATATTGATATCTTGAATTCGGTTATACACCTCCTTGGGGTATATTTTCTGTTAGGAATTATATATATATATATATATATATATATATATATATATATATATATATATATATATATATAGAGAGAGAGAGAGAGAGAGAGAGAGAGAGAGATCCCCTACCTCAACATCTTTACTATTTATATATTATAAAAACAACTGTAAATATGGTTTTGCTTTCACGAAACACTCGTAAGCAATATATACATTAACACATATACTAGTATATTCAAAGTTGTGTGGATTCCTGATTTCTTTATTTGAGTGACAGATTATTCCAAAGCATTGAATATGTGTAACTCGTATCGGCAAACGTGATGGAGATTAGTTGAATCCGTAACTGTTAACCAGTGTCTGTGATGAAGTTTCAGCTAAATTGGTAATGCAATTATTGGTGAGGTTGTTTCACGCATTGCTGCATTTATTTTATCTAGAAAAATCAGTAAGGCATTTAAGAGATATATCTCCAATCATTCTATCTATGATCTAAACTATTTACACTACATGGAAAATATATGTTACACGCATGCAATGAAAATCTATAACATTTCCATCTTCATCTGTTATATGCTTTCTTCTTTAATTGCTTTAAATTTCCTTCATAATGGCTTTTAATATTGTATGAAACAAAGTTTCCGTGAAAAGTATTTTTAACTTGCAAAGACTAGTAATTACGAATAGACTGATCGGTTTTATAACTTCTTCCATTGTTTATAGTTTAGCAATTGTAAACCTCAATATTTTTTTCAAAAACATGATCTGGGCAATAGTAAGAGTAGAGTTTAATGATGAGTGCTAAATGTTGTAGTTTGCTTTCTCGACATTTTTCTGTTTGTTATTATCCCAAAAAGGTAGCCAACTGGCGCGAAGACTTAAAGTTCCGGTAAAGTATTTCTGGTATCGGGTTGTAAGATACTGACATGATTGGATTTTATTGCTGTGATTTATTGGTTGCTTATTGCTAAATCTGACATCTTTTTACAGCTGGATATTTAAGACTGTGAAGAAACGCCTTTAGTTTCTGAACAAATTAACAAGCTACCTAAAACAGCTATATCAGCAACTTTCAATTAATAGGTTGTGATGTTTGGTCAGTAGAAAGGGAATATAGTTTCAATGCATTATTCTGAATGAAAAATTATATTATTTTCTCGTTTTCTCAAGCAAAAAAGAGAATCATAATTCTGTGAGATGAAAGTCATTGGAAATCTGTCTATCAGATACACTCAAAGAAGAATCATGCCAGTAAAGTGGATAAAAGCTGTATTGTACTATATTCCTTACGAAGCAACGGATTTAATGTAAACAGAGAAGAAATAAAAGATATAATCAATACATAAGTTCTTGCGCATACATGCTTTCTCAACGTTTTTTTTATCGGATGACTTGATAAAACAGTGCATACAAACAATAAAGTTAGGATAACAGTGCTGATATAAGAGTATCTTAATTCTCTGCCATGCAACCAGTTGCGGCCAACGTCGAACACATCCGTCACGACAAGGCGCTGGAAGAACTCCAAGCTCCGCAGGCCGAGTACCAACGTAAGCGCAACGAGCGTCTCGATTACCTCAACGAACGGCTACGCTAGCGCTCCGAACAGCATGCCGAAAGAACTTACCAAGACGTTAGCGAAGTTGCATGCGAGTACTACCTAGTGACCGGCGGAAAAAAAGACGACGGTCCACAGATCGACAACGAGCCCAAGCCGCCAGGGTCACGCCGCCATCGGTTATGTGGTTTAAATTTTTCTAACCCAGCAAGCAAAAGCAATTTTTTGTGCTGTCTAGTTGGAGCGAGAGAGCTTGTTTGTAGCTCAATAGATGTTGAAACGACAAAGCACAACAAACTGCTAAACTTCTTAAAATCACGAAAACGCAATGGATACTAAGCTTGCGACAATATACTACAACCCGCAAGGATAATGGAAGGGCGTGGTATCAATCAAAAAGCTGACAGAAGCTGCAAAAGTCTCACAAGATGTTGCCAGGGCAAGGCTCAAAAAGCAGACCATGTGGAAGATTTACCGTCCAGCACAGCGCAAAAGCCTTCGGCCGCGGTTTGACGGTCCAACCCCTAAAGAGGTGCACCAGGCCGACCTCTCGTTTCTGCAACACAACAAGATTGGGCGATACACATGTGCTTGATGTCGTCAGTCGTTGCAAGCAGGCTGAGCCCTTGGTCACAAAGGAGACTTTCAATGTCGCCGGTACTTTGGCGCGTATCTACAACCAGGGCCGCTAAAGTGGCCCAGACTGCTGTAGGTTGACCCCGGTCAGGTGTTTATGGGCGCCGTGCCGCATCTCTTGGCCAAGCACGGTGTACGTGTAAGGTGGGGCGTGGCCAGCGTCCGCAGTGCGCAGGTCATTGAGGAACGGTTCAATCGTACTCTGGCCGAACTGCTGTTTTGGTACCAATACGCCCAAGAGATGTTGCAACTTAGCACTGAGTGGGTTCGGCGGCTGCCTGCGGCCCTAAACGATCAGGTAACGCGGCTCACAGGTAAAAAAACAAGCCATTGATGTCATTCGTGCTAGGTCTGCGCGGTCAGCGACGTCTGCAGCGTCTGTGACGCGACGGGTTGGTCTGGAAGAGCACCGCCTGGCCTCAAATATCCTGGTTCGGTACTTATATGCACCAAGAGAGCTTGAAGGTGGGCAACGGCGTGTCACCGACCCTTTGTGGTCGCTCAAGGTGTTCACCTGACTGATAGGTTTGACATCCCAGGCCAGCCATCTATATACCATCTTTCGAGCGGGGGTTCGCGTAGAAGCTTCGTTCGTAAAGAACTACAAATTGTGCCAGAAGGTACTGAGGTACCACCAAAGGGCATTTTTATCCATGGCCCAGGCTGAAGAGATCGCTGAGGTACTCGTCCGCCCTGGCGTGTTGCTCTTGTGCGGTGCGGTAGTGTCCATATATCCGCGTCATAATACCGTTCGGCACAATCCACTGTTTGGTGTTCAGCAGACTAATTCTTGTCTTGTTTATGCGTAACACCCCCATTTTGTGGTATCGCTGCGAATAGCGGTCATAGAGTGCGAAACTCCTTTTTTCTCTTGGATGTACTCGAGGTAGAGGTACGGCTGTCTTCGAGATGCCTTTGGCCTTGCGTATGTCTGTTCTGGTCTCGTAGCCCCCGACTAGTATGGAATACATCTTGGGGTGGAGGCCGACAAACTCGGCGATGGGCTTTCCAGAGTACTTATCCCTAAACTTGACAATGACCTTTTTATTTGACGTGCTGTGGAGAGGATGTTATTTAGGATAGTTGCTCATGTCATAGAGGTGACCATCTTCGGCTATATCTCGGTAGACATCAGCGGTCTTGATGCTCAGCAGTAGACTGTCTGTGTCCTTGCGCAGCAGGCGAACCTCGTTGCCGTAGCGCGCTTGTATATGATTGTAGTAGAAGTCGTTCGTAAGGTGTTTGCTTAGAGCAGACTTCGCCTGGGTTCGTAGGTCTATGTTTAGATGTATGTATGGTGCCATCCACGCGCTTTGATCTAGCTCTATTGCCTGGGGGACCTTGGTAACGCGCGTACAAAGTCTGATGTAGAGCTGAAGGTTGCAAGTCGAGCAATGAATCCGTACATTTCCTTCAGGAATGCATGGTTTGGAAGCTAAACAGCCCTGGCATCTCTCTCCGCAATGAATGTGTTGGTCCCGACTGCAAAATCGTTGATCACGTTTCTTGCAATAATAAGTGTATCCAAGAAATCCTCTGATACTTGTAATAGCATCTAAATGCTCTTGATGATGATACACATGAATGTAGTTTCCATCTGGAAAATACGGTCCTCACTTGAGGATATACTTTCAACGCATAGCGAAGAACCAACACGTCTTGAAGTTTCTGCATTTCAGGAATGGAATACCACACACGGTCTCTTTGAAAATGCCTCCTTGATATAAAAGACTTTCAGCTTCTCTTCGTTGTTTGGCTCTGTCAGATTGTCGAATCCTATCCCATGCTCTCTACGAAAATTTCGTCCACTAATAACACCTTTCTGCATCCGCTACCTCTAGCAGGTAATACCAGGGTCATGTGAAGAGTAGCTTGTCCATGAGTCATGTTAAACTCGTCATTGGATTGTTGAACGTGTTGAATTTTGTCGATGACTTTGGAAGGTGTTACTTCTGCCGGTGTACTAAACTCGATCCAAACAGGAGACTTCAAACTGTCGAGAGTGATGGGGAGTCTCAAACGATCGTCTTCATTAGGTTTGCATTGTCGTTGCAATGTCTCTAACAAGGAATCCCACAATCTGTAATGAAACCTGCTGCTTTCTCTCGTGGCACTTCAGACTTGGACTCTTTAAATGGTGGTGTAAGCCGTGGTTCTAAATTGTCTGGAAGTCACTTTGTGCGTCTCTCGAATGTGAAAATAATCTTCGGAAGCTACTGAACAACTTTCTTTCTTGGTGGATCTTGACTCTCTTGGTCTTGTGGTGGTGGTAGAGGGTATTGGTTCAGGCTCACTCGTGTCATCTTCGACATCACTGGCATGCACTTGTCCTAACACTTCAGTTAGCGTATGAAATGGTTTCTTCTTCTGGTTTCTTCTCAGCAAAATGTGATCGTTTCATCTTGATTCCAAAATTTGATTTGACTACGTTTTACACACACTCGCTCCCTATATATGGAGAGAGGTTCTCACCCTAAGAGTATATATTATTCATTCAGCTTTCGGACTGTGAAGAAAATGGAAGAGTCAAAACAAATCATCCTTCTCGTCAGAGATTTACAAAGAATCATTCGAAAGTATACTTCAGATAAGACTACGGACTACTCCTCTCGAGATAAAAGTCGAGATACTTGCTATGTCTGTCAGGTGAAAGGACACTGGGCTCCAGAATGTAAAAAACGTCAAAGAAAAGGAAAGACAGGAGAAAGGAGAGACATAAGTAAAGATACATGTTATTGGTGTCAAGCAAGAAAAAAGGAGGTTGGTCTTCAGAGTGTCCAAAAAAGGAAAAAATAAAAGAGAACAAGGAGAAGTTGGAGGAGGAGCATTCTTCAGAAACAGAAGAAGAACCCATACCTGTCAAGAAATTCAAGAAGGCAAGACAACTAGAAGAAAGTGAGGAGGAAGAACCCATACCAGGGAAGAAATTAAAAAAAGAGACAGACAGTGAACGAAAGAAAGAAAGAAAGATGAAAATGGACTTTTGTGATATGGTATGAAATTTCATTGCGATTCTTGTTCAAAGAGAATATACAAACGAAAGAAAACGTAAGTCTCTCTTTGTCTTCATTTGTTATTTTAGCATGGATAAGATACTAAAACACAATCACACACGCACAAAATTTAATCATGGGTATTTAAGGTTTACTTGATTTGGCAATCATTGAGTGGTATCTCTTTTCTAAGAGGTATGGTGGCCCAGAAATGGACCATTTTACCTTTTTTTTAATTCTTTTTTTGTGTTTTTTTTAAGTAAAAAAAAAACTTATGGACTTGACATCATCAGCTTTAACTGTCCTAATCGTTTTCCACGGCCAAGTCCTACTTCTACTGTCGCTGATGCTGCTTTGGTTGTGGTAGTAGTAACTGCTGCTGCTGCCATCTCAGTGGCAGTGAGAGTGGATGTAATGATAGAAGGTTGTTTAGAAATCTTGGCACGTAAAGGTCTCTTTCTCTTGGTTGAGCTAAAGAAGTCTGATACATTTCTTTCAGATACTTTAATTCTTTCAAAATGTCCTGTAACAGACTCACCGTTTCGTTTTCATTCCTTTCTTCTGCCATTCACAATTCAAAGTTTTCCTCTTCTCTTCTTCTTCTTGTTTTCGTTTTTCTTCTTCTTGTTGCTGCTGAAGAAATGCTTCTTCTGCTTCTTTCTGTCGTTGCAATAAATTCTCCAACTCTTCCGTCTGTCTCTTTCTGAAATCATCCATGGTAATGATGGAGAAGGAGGTAAAGGTAGTACTACCGTTGCGGAGACGACAGGAAATCAGCCAAAGCTAAACTGAAGTCATCCTCTTCTGAAAGAAGAATACTGGTTACAGCCGCCGTAGTAGTCGTAGTCATGGTACTATCACTCTGAGTATACGATGTATCCGGAGCAGGCGCACCCGAATACATTGTCTTCGTTTATTCAGCCATAAGTATTGCACTTGAACTGTTCCTTAGGAACGCTGGTGCACCTATATATTGAAAGTGACGTCACGCGCCCGCTCTTTTCTGATTGGAAGAGAAACCACACGCTCTGACTTAATTTTGTAACGCACGTTTTGATTGGTGGAACAAATCAATCCGTTTCGATCCGCTCCTAGACTATGTATACAAATGCATTATCCCATGGTTTCACCTGTTATCAAGACAACTCAAGCGAGATGTGGACTAGTGTAGAGTTATCAACCATAATTTCGGGCATGCTGTTCAACCCGGACTACCCCATGTATGTGAAGGCATCGTGGGCTATTACCTAGATCACATACACAGCGATATGGAAAAGAAGAATTTATGTGGAGAGGTAAGGGTGTCAAAAGCGGGTCTTACTCTACGGACACCGCCGTGAGACGAAGTTTGAGTAGAAGAAGACCAGTGAAGCGATGCCAAATACGTTAACTGCCATTGGTTAACAAACCCCAGCATCCCTTTTCAAGGCCATCCAGATCTCTAGAAAAGAGAGACACTAATCCTAAATTGCACAAGAAAAAAAAAAAAAAAAAAAAAAAAACCCAACAACAACAACCAAAATTTGTTTGTATGTTGTGTATGTATATGTGTTGTGTATGTCTTTGTCTTTCCCCACAAAACTAAAACTTAAAACTCCTTTTACTCCTTCTCTCTTCTGTGTGATAGTATATTTGTATATAAGTGTATAGTAGTGTGTCTATAAACACTTCCTACCCTTGTGTGATAGTATAGTATGTTTATGTGAGAGTTTGTGTTTATTTCATCCCCCTTCTTTTACATCCTCCCCCCTCTTGTGTGATAGTATCTGTGTTTGCTTGTAAGTATAATGTGTGTAAAAACACTCCTACCCTTTTCGTTAGATAGCAGAGGGGGGTGGGTGTTGGATTGTAATAAAAAAGCGGTTTTCTGGATAGTATATGTGGTGTGTGTTGGGTGGTAATCAAAAAGTGGCTGCTGGATTGTAGTGTGTGTTTGGATAGTAGGAAAACAGCGGGTGCTGGATAGTATATGTGGTGTGTTGGATAGTAATCAAAAAGTGACTGATAAACAGTATATGTGGTGTGTTGATAGTAAAGGTGTGGGTTGGAATGTAGAAAAGAAATTATACATCACCATAACCGTTTGGCCCCATAAACACTTTTCACCCTATAAACACTTTTGAACCCAGACTGCTTCTTCCTATATTGAACCTATGGACAATTTTAACATACGATTTCCCGTATGACCCCCAAGTGCCTCCCTCATGTTAAACCATGACGTAATGTTAATTACCGTATGACCCTCAAGTGCCTCATGCAACTACTTCCAGCAGTGTGTGTAAAAAGATGAACTTCCTCATCGAAAAGCTAAAGACGTTCAAGCCAATGTCATCAACACAGACGACAGTCATCATCCAAGAATACACTGCGTAGCCGTCTACTTTCCCAACGACCACAGTGTGGTATATTTCGGTTCTTATGGATTACCTCCTCTGGAAGATGATATCGTCGACTTTATGACAAGAAACGCTGTATCTACTGAATTCAATTGCGTGTGGACCATATTGTTCGTATTTTCTTCACCAACGCAGTCTTGGATACCCCTTAGAACATTTAGTGACTTGTTTTGACCGTCAGTACTTTAGAAACGATGATAAAATAGAAGGGTGGTTTGTGAACATTTTGGAAATATTTTTCTTTAGCTCAGAAAAGTAGTGTGCATCGATGGCAAAATGACACTGTACTAGATGATCACTATAACTCTAGTCTGACTGCACAAAGTTGTCAGCCATGTAAATACGTTCATGTTTAATGTTTTGGTATTTGTAAATGAACAGGAAAGGACGTGCCATAAACCTCCTCTTCGTAGTTGATGTGGAAGAAAAAAAAAATTATGTTGACTGCTTTTTTTTTACAAAAATTTCTTTTGAACATGCTCTTTCACATTCTTTCTGTTAATCTTTGAGTAAGAGGAATCTTTTCTTTTTCACGTCTGCGTACCGAATCCGAGGGATGTTTTCCTTCATGTCCGCACTTCTCACACATAAAGCGGTGCGTTTTCTAGTTGTGCCATCCATCTTTGACTTGTCAACAACGATGTCTACCATCTGAAAATTAAATGAAAGCCTTGTGCATATATGTGTGTGATTGTGTGTGTATGTTTCATGCCTCTTCTTTTATATCCTACTCCTTTCGTTGGATAGTCAGTGTGGGGCTTTTAGTCACTACATAAGGCGTGTTGGATAGTACTCAAAAAGTGGATGTTGGATAGTACTCAAAAAGTGGGTGTTGGATAGTAATCAAAAAGTAGGTGTTGGATAGTAATACAAATGTAGGTGTTGGATTGTACTCGAAAATTGTGTGTTTGATAGTAATCACAAAGTGTGTGTTGGATAATACTAAAAATATGTGTCTAGGATAATAATCAAACAATGGTGTGTTGGATAGTAATAAAAAAAGTGGGTATTGGATAGTATCTAAAAAATTTAACATTACATTTCCCATTTGACCCCAGAGTGGCATATCATGTAAACCTATGACATAATGTTAATTCCCGTATGACCCTATAAACTGAGGTCAACCTCTTCTAACAATGTTACCATGTACCTCAACGTTAAATTCCCCTTGAGGCGCAAGTGGCGTCTCCATGTTAAATTCCCGTTAGAGGCTAAAAATTTAAGGTCAAACCGCTTCTAACAATGTTACCATATATCCTAAATGTTAAAATTCCCCTGCAGGCTCAAGTGGCGTCTCAATGTTAAATTCCAGTTAGAGGCTAGAAATTTGAGATTAACCACTTCCAACAATGTACACAATAGTAACTTTATAGCATCAATGTTAAATTCCCTTTGAGGTTCAAGTGGTGTCTAATGTAAACCTACGGCGTAAGGGTAATTCCCGTTATCATGTACCCTCAATGTTAAATTTCCACTGAGACTCAAGTGGCGCTTAATGTAAACCTATGGCGTAATATTAATTCCTGTTAGACGCTCAAGTGGGTCATATAAGTATTCATGTTCTTCATCAACTTTCCGTATTGCGCGTTGTCTTTTCAAGAGTGCCTGAATGAAAATGAATATGGCGATATTGTGAGTAATGTGACTATTCAGAATTTTGACATTATGATTACCTTGTGAGTCGGAGTTTGAATTTCAGGTGATTTAGCAGGTTTGACCCTGTTCCCTTGTAAACTAACTCAACAATACATAGGTACAGTAAACATTTCCCCATTTTATGTTTCTTTTACAAAATGCTGCCAAACTCGCTTTGAAAAGAAGCAGATATTCGAATACCAATTTTCTATTCGAATATTCGCAAAAAATATTTTAATTTGAATATTCGGTTATTCGTTTCAGCACTACTCGTGATGCCACATCAAATATTACACACTGAATAGTGTTAATATTCCGGAACATCATAGCAGGTGTGTAATGTTTTGCGTTTTAGTAATGACCTACTTCTTTGCAAAATGGCGTCGTAGGCAAGTGTTCGTGTTTGTGACAAATGGAATTTTCAATCACTGTGGCATTTTTGGCCATTTTTGTGGTCACGCAGTTCTTCATTACCTTTCACTGTTGTAAGTGTAACATTAAGCATTGATGCAATTGCTAGCATCTTATTTAAGAACCCGATTATCTCAACTGAGTACATTATACTGTATACTTCATTGTTGTCCGAGTCGGTCTACAATGAATGAGAAATCATTTAGTCTGCCATCGTAGAGCGGATTTCGGGTTATTTATCTGGTGCATTAAGGACCATTCATTTAATTTTCGTGGGGGGGGGGGGGGATATCGTGGCTGGAAAGAAAATCCCAGTCCCTCAAGCCTTAATGCATTCTATGATGTCTTCCAATCTTGAAAAAATCGTTGGCATGGACTGCTCCTTGAGAGAAGGCTACATAAACACTGAGATGTTTTAATGTGTTAAACATAAAATTTGATCATACTGGTACTTATTATTCACTCTTAGAATGATGAAATTAGCATTCGGACAAATATCGAAATTTACATGCCATCAGACTATTGAAATTATGAAAGCTAATGTACTGTAGTAGTCCAACAGGAAATTTACTGGACCAGCAGACTACCATTAATTTTGAGCAATGTTTTTAAATATGGTTTTAGTGGTCTTGTTGTTTACTTCATTTGAAGGGATAGAAAGACAAAAAAGGGTTCATTTTTGAATAGTTTTTTTCACTTTGTTCATATTTCATTCTACTATCGGCCTGTATCAATAGTTTTTGAGTCTGTATCATGATACACTATCGTCAGAGAAAATATTGTGATTTATTGATGCATCAATGATATCAAGCCACCTGAAATCAATAAATATTCAATTAAAATTCTCATTTCATAACAATTAAAAGATGTATTATCTTTTTAATGGATCAACACATGAGCCAAAATTAGTGTTTTCAAACTGGATAACATACATATACTTGGCCATTTCTCACACTGCTTGGTCACATTGATCCAAAATCTTGTAGCCTATATTTTCCTTGGCATCAGAGGTCAAATGATCATGGTTAAGGCCAGGCGAAATTTAGATAGATAAGCATGTGACATCATCCTGATCCAACAAGTTTAAGGGCTTTGTAAGGTCGTTCACATGCATAGGTCGGATCGGATATTTGAGTTAACAAAGAAATAACAAATGTTATACTTGCAATTGTTGAGAATATAAATCATCTTCATATCGATTGCATGTGGTTAGGGCTTGATATAAGGTCGTTAAATTTACTAGGCCCAGTAGTAAGCGGCTACTCTATGCCGACACCACACAGTTTTGGCAAATACCAACTTTTTGATAGGCCAAGAGCACTGACCTTACACCCCAGCATAAATATCAGAATATCAAAAATGGGGGTAGGAAAGGTCAGAGGAAACTCGGAGTAAAAGACTGTAAACCAAACTTATGAATGTTTGAAACCACTATTGTAGTGTCATAATCATCAAAATATCATGATTAACCATTCCATCTTTAAAGGACTAGCATCATGGAGACATATTTTGTTCAAAGATTTGTATCTGTTGTGAAAACCTGCACAGTGCTTATACTGTACACAATGGGTAGTGTCTTAAATTGTCTGTCTGTGGAGTCATGATATGTAATGGCCAGTGTGAGTGAGGTCTTTGTCTTTTTCTCTTATTAAGGCTGTCAAAAAGTTTTACTGAATCCTCTTTTTTTTACAGTTTATTTATGGAGAATCAGTCATTGTTTTTCTTGTGAACTTGTAGTGAATATTTTCAAGTAAACTTTGTGGTTTTTTAAAGCAAGATTTTTACTTCTGAATTGCAAATTATTGTGATGTTTATTAAATAAAAGTGTTGTAAATCTAAATACATGTCTGACATTGATTTGTGGGAAAGACTAGTAAAGATTCAGCAGGACTAGTAAATTTCTCAATCTATTAGTCCTGGCTACAAGGAAATTTTTTGTTCAGTTCTAGGCCAGCTACAACTACTGTAAAATAACATGGCAACCTAATTTCATCTAAGATGCCTCCATGTATCTACCACTGCAGTGTTTGAGTGATTCTAGCTGTATTGTGTGGGACTCTGTGGCAGGGTATACATCACATATTAGAAGCGACTTTTGTTGAAACTTCAAGTTGAGGTTTTGCAGAATTTTGGTTACATCACACATTACCTGGAGCATCATCATGAACTTTTTTCCTACAGGTACACTTTGGCCCTGGCTGCCTCATCAGAGGACTTCCTTTCTGCCACATGCTCAAGATGAGGGCGAATGACTATCATGTTTCTAGATAAGGCTTGAAGTGCTCTGAAATTGCTTGATAGCCATTGAACCTGAAGTATATTTAAATGAATCAAATAAGGCCAAAGTTTGACTTTTTTATCTCGATTTGTTTGCGAATTTACGAAATACAGATCATATGGTGCCTCTCACTACATCTATTTCAAAAGCAATTTACATGTACACTTGCATGAATTAATAATAAAATATAAAAGATCTTACCTGTTTGATACTGCTGATATGAACTAATTGAGAATCCAGAATTTCTGCAATTTCCTGCGTTTGTGCTTCATGTGCTTCAATTTGTACACAAAGCTGACAGCTTTCTATATACAAGTATGGTAAGTAGATGATCTTTATAAGGGTAAGGAGCCTACATGGGGATGAATATTAATAATTTACTAGTCTTTAAACAATTTCAAAATAAAATGTTGCATTTCCAGGCTTCTCAATAGATTTAAAAACTGAAGAGTCATTTGACCCTTGATGCTAATATCTCTAGAGTCAGAATGAAAATCTCAGGAGTCAAAACTGGAATCTCAAGAGTCATTTGTTTTTGAGTCATGAGCTCATAGCTGGGATTGTTAGTTATTCATGGAGCAAACAGATGCTTAAGATTTTCTACAACTTTAGGAGATTTATTCTCCTCAGAATTGTTACTAACTTTCTGTTTCTTTGCAGTCTGAGGGTCGGAATGATCATCACTGGAAGGTCATTTCTGAGACAGAAAAGAAAATATACTTCTTTGAGCCATTGTGATTTACCAGTTCACAAATAAATCTAATATAACAAAATTATTCCATCTCATTGTTCAGTCTCGAGTAATTCCAAAGAATGAAATAAATACATTAATTAAAGCACCCACATTTTTTAATGTTTCACCAATTGAAGCAAATTAATTGCCAGTTAAACAGAATTAAAGTTTGTCCACTTACCTTTGACAACAGTCTTCGCATGCCACCATATTTCTCACAGTTTTGTCTAATTGATTATAATTTCATGGGCAATCAAACAAATGCCGATATTTGATCAAAAGTTAATCCAATCAAGTCATAATTGATTCCCTCTTCTGTAACTATCATAAATGTCAAAGATAATCTTCAAACAACCTTGATTCAGCTATGTCCACCTAAACATGATATCAGTGACCTGTTAGCTCTGACCAGTTGATATTGATTTTGCATAGATGCGATATTATTGGCCGATAAGGTGTAAACAATAGTCTAGCAAATGTCGATCACTGGTGCATAATAAATTTCTTATGGACAGCGCACGCTCAGTAAAAAATTGTGCCTGTGGCAAATCGAGGGTAATTAAGACTGATGCTCCAGCCGAATCAATGTGCATCATAAAAACACACAGGTTCGAATTTCCATGCATCAGAAATGGGTCAAATTTAAATTCCAAGTGACAAAACCACGAGGGTACACGTCTATTGAGAACCCTGATTTCATCAGCTTGATCAAAGTTTTCTCAGGCAAATTAAATTGTTTTTATTTTACAAGCCCAACGGACAAGTCATTGAGAATATGGGAGGGGCCTGAGCTGGAATTAGAGTGGCATCGGGCTATCTGACTTTTTTAACACAGACTATAGAGTGTTTAAACAATTGGAAAACACAATGATTAAACAAGCATAGTTGGGGACAAAGAAACAATCTGTAAATTAGACCTAGTCACCTTTCAATTCAGCTTAGTTGGTGACATCTTTATTGATTGTCCGACAAAGAAACAATCTGTAGACTTGATATTTGAATTTAACTTCATTAAGGTGTTATTTGATGGTTTAATGGATAAACAGATGAAAACCTGGTTAAATACACGAAAAATATAAGAACAAACAAAATAATGTACAACATTTATTTCTTAAAAGAATTTAATTTTTCAAAAACATATATATTATACATTTTATTACTTCAGAGGTTTTCCATTGTCCAGGTATCTTATATGCCCTATTTCTTGCTCCAAGATGGTAGCGTCAGTACTTCGATCAGCAAGAATGGAAGGAATTTACTGGAATTCAGACTTCCATAACTTATTCTCTCAAGACTTGATCAATTTATAGAACAAAATATCTTGCCCTGAATCTGTTCTTATAATAAGCACCACGTTCAACACCGTTCTTCTCCTGGAGTGCACGCAGCATTTTCATATCAGAAAAGGGTTTTCAATAACAGGCTGGTCTGTACGCTTGTTAAAGAGTGCTTTTATTTATTTCATTTTAGTCTCGTTTAGTTTTGAAAGAGTCTCTCCAAGTGGAGTGTCAGAAACTCCAACTTAAGGTATTTTCTGCACATGTTTGTTAGAGTCATTAATATACTGTGCTGCACAGTCCTTGTGATGTCCAGAACCATCATGAGACTTGATTGGTTCAATTGTGAATTTGTCAATAACTACAAACATTTTTCCTACAGAGTCAGTGAATTCAAACCAGGTATAACTATCAGCCCAATGCAGCTGATATTTTCTCTGTATCTTAGTAGTGTCATATTTGACATTTTTTTGCTGCCACAGAGTATGGATTATATTTCTTTGGACAAATCATTAACTCACACTCAGTGGCAGTCTTACGTTTTACCCCTCCACTTTCACATGAATTTTCCTTTTCCAAATCTTCCTTATTAACTTTGCAAAAATAATTTAGTAAACTCATTTTATCCACATAGTAAATATCACCTTGCTTGACAACTACTTCTGATGTGACCATAACATACATTTTGTCCTTTAAATACACGTATAAACAGAGACAACTCCTTAATTAGCGTAATTCACTATAATTGTTTTGCTTCAAATGTCGGACGTGGAAGTTAATCCTCTGTATAATCAATTAAAAATTAAAGAATCATCACTGCCATTGAATCAGTTCATAAAGGGAACCAACACTAATGTCGGTAAAGTGCCTTTCATTAATTTAATTGGATTAACTCACTGGATTAAAATTAAAGGGTGCGTTATTCATGAGGATCTGGTTTGAGTACCGGTAAACACAACCAAGCCATTTAAAATAATTAATGATACAGGCTTTATTTTGTTTCATATGTTTTGATTGGCCAATACTTTGGTCACTTAGCCCAATATGCAGTCAAGCGGTAATATAGAACGTGGGTACATGCAATCAATGACTGCTGGTAGGTGTGATACAGGATGTAAATAAATACCTGGAGAGGGGTAAAATCAAGCATTTAGTATGCCCATAGGGCATGAATGGCCAGGTAAAGGTAGATAATGTGATTATATCATGAAAATAAGCACTTGCCCAACTTTTATAAAATAGGAAAAAAGCACTTGTCCTGGACTTGCGACTGGGAAAACTTTACTTGCCTGACTTTAAAAATGAATAGTCCAGGATGTCGAGCTATGGGATTTGCTCAGCCCTGATATATATATTATGTAATTCAATCTTTTCTTTTAGACTCCAGTGATCCATTGAAGATCATACCCTTGCCAAAGAATCAGGTACTGGTTGTGGAAGAGGGGCAGCGTGTGGAAGTCAACTGTTCCGTCACAGCAGGTCTGTTCTCAAATAATCTTGGGAGGCTGCGATGGGAATATCCCCATTCTGATCCCATGATACATGTCATTTCTGTCCCAGTACCTGCACTGAGTGTATGGAACACAGTTGTGCTTCTGATTGACAAAGTGAATCGTTCCGATGCTGGAGAATATAAATGTGTCTTTGACTTAATGCAAACTCGTCAAGAAAAGAGTCTGCGTATACATGTCACCAGCAAAGGTAAGGCTTAAGAGCACAATGTACTCTTTATCTATGATTATCACTATAACAGGGTCGGACAATTATTAGTGCATCTGTGGTATGAAAATTGGTTGCACAACTAAGATTTCACATGCACTTTATATTTTCGTGAAATTGTAGAAAGAAAATTGAGTGATTTTACACATTTTTTAAAAACTTAAAGTGGTACCATGAATTTAAAATGAATTGTTGATCCAGACTTGTATCATGACTTGCTTTGGTTTGCTGTCAATGCTCAGTTTTCCAGGTCTCACATCAGTGCTCAAAGAAAAAAAAATTCAGACACAGGTCCAGGTCTTGTGACTATACAAAAATCACAAGCCCTGTCTCAAATTCCACAAGCCCATACTACAATTCCATGTGCCCAAAAGGGCCCTAATTTTTGCTCTGAAAAGAAATAAACAAAATCATATTAAATTGACTTATTGTTTATTCAGATCTCAAAATATTTCACGTGAAGCAATGTCTTCCTCCAGGTCCTGATGTCAACCATTGTCAGATTGCTCTATCAGTGTCCTCCTTACTCATTGGATCAGCAGTGTTGATAGTCATTAGCATCCGAAGCATATCTTGCTTTACACAGTTTCTCCTTACAGGTTTGATGCTGTTCCTAGGTGCCACTTAATATGTTTAACCCGTGTTGCATTACTTACTGAAGTGTTGCTAACTAAATCATTTTTTGGTTGGTCTTTCCTTTTTATCTCACCCCTGCCAAAGAATGGCCAATTTTTAATCAAAGACTCAGAAGCCATCATGGACAACCTTTGATCCCTTTATTACTTATAACACCTCCTAAAACGTCCATCATTTGGTCCAAACTCTCCAGCTTTCAACAATAAGGTAATCAATTAACAGCTTGTTTGTTAACGTGTTAGCTTTAATCCGATTACTCAGCCACGCATCACTGCACTGGTCGCAATGACTGCTGGAACAGTTTCGGTCCTCAGTAAACTGGTTCTGACTGGTTTCTATGTGTGGATAGAATGCGTATAAATGTGCATTTTTTCAAAATTTTCTTTATTTAAATTAAAAAAAAAAATTAGTTAATTTTCAAAAGCTGTAGATTTCAACTATAAAATGAAATGTGCTGTGGATGGCCTTAAAATTGCATTTTTATCCTACCGTCGGTAGAATCACATGTATGTTAAAGCCAATTGAGTACTAATTAGAGGTAAATCAGGCAATCTGTTTCCCATTCATAGGTCACATGCTTTGCTTTGTACACAAAGTTTACAGCTTTTGATAGAAGTACAGTAAGTAGACGATCTTCATTTGGGTAAGGGGCTTTCATGGGGATAAATGTTAATAATTTACTAGTCCTTCAACAACTTTAAAATAAAACTGCACATTTAGTCAGAGAGATCGAAGTTTTCTCAGGCAAATTAGTTGGGTTTTTTTGACAAGCCATATGGGCACTTCACTCGGAATACAGGATCTGAAATTAGAGTGGCCCTTGGCATTGGGCTATCATATTTTTTTAGCATTGCACATGGGTTAATGGAAACCTGCCTGTGAAACTACAAGACATAAAACTGGTTTGAACTTGGCAGGAAAAAATCTCTTGGTGTTTAACCTCCTTGTTGGCTCCTATAGTTCAAGTTGTCTTCTAACATGCAGTAGAATGAGCGATGTGTTCATCTCTGTGTCATGCCATTATATATGAATTCTTGAACCTAGTACTAGTAGTTTCTGCTTAAGTTTATGACTTTTGTAATAATTTTTCTGAAACATTGACATCTTGTAATAGGGTTTGTATTCTTCTAGACTAGTGTGGCTCACTTGACATGTTTAGTTCACCTGTCCATAAGACCAAATGAGTTTATGGTATGGCCCAGTGCCTGTTGTCTGTTATCCATCATGTGTCCTTCAACAACGGCTTTTTGAAACTTGTTAAAAAATCTACTTGACCATTTAGACCAAATGCAAGAGAGACATTGTGGCACAAAGGGTTTTCATATTTATACAAATGATGCAGATCTGCCGCAAAATATGCTGCCAGTACTAAAAAATAACAAGCCTTTAGATGGCTTTTTCTTAAAAACTACTGAACAGAATTTGACCAAACTTTGCAAAAACATTCTGGCTTAAAGGGTTTCAAGTTTGTACAATTGTTGCCAATCCACCATCAAATATAGCCACAGTTGCTAAAAGTAGAAAAACCTTGAAATGACTTCTAAAAAAGAAAAAAATTGCTAAATGCACTTTGACCAAATTTGCCAGAAAGCATCCTTGTATGAATTGTTTTCAAATTTGTACAAATTATGCCAATCCACTGTCAAATATGCCCACCTTTGCTAAAGATAGAAAAACCTTTAAATGACTTCTTCTCAAAAACCACTCTTCAGAATTTGACCAAATTTGACAGAAAGCATTCTAGCATGAAGGGCTTTATGTTTTTTTATGTTACAAATGATGTCAGTCTGCCATCCAATATGGCTGCTGTTAATAAAAAAAGAAAAATCTTTAAATGACTTCTTTTCAAAAACTGCTAAACAGGATATAACAAGGGCTTTCAAATTTGTACAGACAATTCTGATCCGCCATCAAATATAGCCACTGTTACTAAAAATATAACCTTGAAATGGCTTCTCACAAACTGCTTAACAGAATTTGAAAGGTAATATTCAAGCAAAAAGGGCTTTAAGTTTTATACAAATGATGCCAGTCTGTCATCAAATATGGTTACCATTGCTAAAAAAAAATAACCTCTAAATATGCCCAAGGATTTCCTTTGACCCGAGGACCTGGGTCCCTGACACAGTAGTCAGCTACCTGGATGCACATGTTTTGACCACCCTTTTGGCCCTGAGGATGCAGCATATTTTGATACGTTCCTTGTGCTTATTTCGAGTATGTAATAAAAATATACTTTATAAAAAACTTTGTCCGCACATGGAAACCTTTTCAGTGATTGGTCAATTGTCTCAATTTAGTACTCTCGCAGATGTCAAAACAGGTACCTAATAATACCCTGACTGTATTACATAATTCCTCAGCAGTGCAATGTCTAATTGCATGGCAGGAGATTTTCAAGGACTGTCGGAAGTTATGTGGCTTCCTATAGATCAGATAAAAGAGATACAGCTATCTTTATTGAAGTCTTTGTTTTTACCACTTTCTTTGTTTACAGGGTTCCTGCGCTACTGGGAAATTGGGGGGAAAAGTCAGGAAAAAGAATAGGTTTGTTCCTGACCGGGAAAAGCCCTTTAATTTTGATAATTTTTATTCATAGTTTGGGGAAAAGCCAGTAATTTTCAACCACTTTATTGTGTAAAAAATACATGATTCATAATTGAACTAATCATGAGTTACATTTATTAAGTTTTTACTGGAATTTTTGGAATTTGCGAAACTTTTCAGTCAGTTGAAGTACAGTTGTTGTATGGATCATTGGGTGTTTGCCCTAAATATTAATCGTGTATAGTCAATCCAAGCACTCAGGCAGTTGGACTGGTCAAGTGGACTGGTTTCCCCATAGTCAGCTCCATATCAGTATCTTTATTTGTGTAGAAGGTATGAGGACCAATCTAGCATCACATTGTACCAACATGTGTAAGAGTTGTCTGTTATGCGTGCTCTTGAATGTTTCAGAAAAAAATAATAAAGTTCCCCTTTTGATATGTAAAGTTGGCGAAAATATATTTTGATAAATCTTTGCTTATTATTTGGTAGTTTGCACTGGAAATTACATTATCATGATCGATAAACATTATTGTCAATAGTGACCTTCGATACCACTTCCATTTCCAACTCGCCTTTGTGGTGAAATTTACTATAAGACATTGTTAAATACATAAAAAGCTACTGACTACTGGGACAATTTTCAGTGCAGAATACTGTGTTCTGGCCATACTTGACATTGAGTGCATTAAATATACAGTCCATAGTTGGATTACATTAAAAGTAGACGTTAGGGCACCAGTGAGATGCAAGTATATTTTTTAAAAATAAAATAATTTCAGACTTTTATTCATATAAAATTTTTAAGGGCTTTTTGTAAAAATATAAAACACCCATTTTCTAAAAAAAATATTTCTTCATACCAACAAATGCAGTTAAGAAGAATAAAATAAGGTTTTTTTTTTGTAAATTTAAGTTTGTTCCATGCAAATTGATATGAATTTCAATAGCTGTAATTATTTATAGTGATACAGCCTGTGATTTAGTATGTGGCCGTAAGTTTAATTCAGATGTTATGGGAGAGTCTAAAATAAAGGAACATTTTTTTATATTAAAATCACATGTTTTCGAAGTTAGTTTGTTATTGATTCCTTTCAGTAAGGGTCACATGTTGACCTTGAAAAACTCAATTTTATCCAGGAGAAAGCCTTGAAAAGACCTTGAAAATTTTGTTTCAAAAACTATGGGAACCCTGTATTTAAGTCTTTTTTGTCTATTTCATTCAGCAAGTTGTAAATTTGCCTTTGATTTAATAATGTCCAATGAGTTTTGTTTTAATTGTAAAAATTGAATTTGTTGGCATTAGGCCTAAGTGAATTGAGTGCTAGTAATCAACCAATCATTGTCAATTATGTTCACTTAGAAAAGTGGTATACATTTCCAAATATTTAAATGAGGATTACTTTCAGTTATCTTTGGAGTATCCAAAGAGGACGTGAGTCAGCTTTCTTAGCAACTATTTTTTGGAAAACATTCAGCAACTAGCTTGCCCGAGATTTGAGAGAAGTCTAGAATGTGCTGATATGGTGGTCAGATTGGGTAACGAAATTCCCTTGACTAAGAAAGAAAGTAACAATGTCAGAGGTATAAGTGTTGTTTGTTCCTTGTGTGCAGAGTGTAAAAAGATGAACTCTTTAATGGAAGTACTAATTTGCAGTTTTCTGCATTTATATGACACGAGACAAACCCTGATTATGTAAATATTTTGCCATATGTCAGTCTGTTTTTATCTTTGTAAGAAATACCTATTAAATAAATTGTTGTTTATTCATATCACATTAACCATCCTAAAATGCCTTGACAGTCTGTCTGTGTCTTCCCCTCTACAATTGTTTTTTTCTCAGTGCAGCATACACACACATTTAATCAAAACATCAATCTTTTGCAACAAAATTGTTTTGTTCACAAACATTACAAATACAGATCAGTTTTCTTTGATTATTTCTGTCTCTCAGATACAGAAACTCCCTCTCTCTCTCTCTCATTGTGCAAGACAATATTCAAAACCTATATTTTTGTTCACACTAAAAATGTAAAACATTTTGTTAAATTGTTGTATTGCATAAAGTATAGCTCAGAACATATTTAATTCTTACACTGGGACTGGGACTTCATTATTTGGTTGGGGAAATCAGGATTTTCTTTGGGACTCCCCATTTTTGGAGCCAGAAGTCCTTGAATCTCAAATTTCAAAATCAAGGGAAGCCCAGGCTCCTCTGAAACTGCTTAGCAAAATATACTTTGACAGAAGGCATCCTAATATAAAGTGCTTTCAGTATTGGACAAATGATGCTGATGTACCATCAGATATAGATGAAGATACAAAATATTGAGAAACCTTGCAACTATTGTGTCATAAGATATGCAATCATCAGCATAGGAAGAAATTTCTACATAAAGTATTCTAGTAATCCAGATTTCTTGGCCACTGATCTTACATTTAGCAGTTAGGAAGCTGTCAGCTATAGATGATTAATTTAACCAGGTATCATTCTGTTATTGAGATGATCATGTTCATAGTAAACAAAAAACTCTGCTTCTCTTCTTGGCATATACACTGACTTTAAATGAATTTAAAGTGTGACATTTTCTTTTCCTTCCAGTTTCTGAGATGCAGTGTGTGTACACACAGTTCCGATGTGTTGAGAGTGGCCTGTGTATTTTTAATCGCTACAAGTGTGACAATGTAAATGACTGCCCTGATGGTTCAGATGAACTGGATTGTCCTCGACGTAAGTTTTAGCTCTTATATGTATCAGATAATTTAATTAAAGAATGCAATACAACCACCAAAGGGTATTTATCAGTGACTCAGATTGGTCACCTCCTCATTATGATGCAAGAAAAAATTATTTTAAAAGGGCTATGAATAGGAATTGTTTGGAACAGTTGTTTGTTACTCTGTAAGGTTATTATTGATAGTTTCATGTAAACAATTTTTAACAGACTTTTTCTATAAAAAAAAATCTCACAATAATTTGACCAAATTTGACAAAAAGCATCATGGGATGAACTACTTTTAAGATTGTATAAATAATGCTAATTGGCATAAAATATGGCTGCCATTACTAAAATTAGAAAATTTTTTTAAAACAACTTCTGCTCAATAACCACTCAACAGAATTTGACAAATCTTCCTTAAATGAAGGGCTTTCAAGTTTGTACAAATAATGTTGATTCACCTTAAAATATGACTGTCACTACCAAAAATAGAAAACATTCAAAAGATTTCTCAAAACTGCATTACAGAATATGCCCAGATTTGACAAAAATTAATCTGTCAGCAAGGGTATGCAGATTGATATAATTGATACCAATACACCATCATATATGGCCATGATTACTAAAAATATAAAAACTTTACATGACTTCTATTCACAATGCCATGAACAGAATTTGACAGAAAGCACTGTCGGATGAAATCTTCAAAGTATGTACAATCCACAATAAAAATATGACCAGGTTATTAAAAACATTAAAAAAAGTTACGTTATATCAAAAATCGCTAAACAGAATTTGTCAGTTTTTGAAAGAAGGCATCTCGGCTTTTCAATAATGCTGATAATACCATTACATATGGATGAAGATACAAAAAAAATAGAGAAAATCTTGAAACAATTGTTTTCATGACATATGCAAGTAACAGCATTGGAAGAAATTATACAGAAAGCATCCTACTGGCCCAGATTTCTTTACTAACTGCTCTTGCATTTAGCTATTATGCCAGCCAGCTGAGTAATCTCAACCCACTTGTACCTCTTGTTTTCACTGCAGGATGCATTTTCTATCGTTACTCATTATTTGTACATTTTGAGAGAATTGTAGTTCATTGTGGGTTCACAGAACAGACTGAAAAGCAATTCCAGCTTAGAGATGTGTGCATGGCATCAACACCTACTGTATTTCATCCATGATGAACCCAGGTGACCTTCTGCATACAGAGACAGACCCAAATGTTCCCGAAAACTGAGAGCATATAGAAAACTGTTAAGTTAATTTTAAAGACTAAAAGTGCAGAACCAGAAACAGGAGGATCTGAAAGCAAGGACTCTCACTACAGAGAGTTGTGCAATAAATTTTTAAAAGTTGGACGGAGTTCTGTGTTAAATATAGAGCACATTTTTGTGCCATTGGTGCAATATGATAAATCAATAGCCCCTTAGAAACTGTAATGACACACTCCCAGTACTTGAATTTGCCACAACTTAACTTTTTCAGTACAGTTACCGATAGTCAAAGCAGCTACATCAGTGAGACAGTTACTGAAATAGGAAATTTTATAGTGTAAATTATGTTTCTCTTAAAATACTTACCCAGTCACATTAATGTTAGGAATTACTTATGCTACCTCTGGAATCCAGCCCTGCCATAGACTTGAAAACTGTATCTGTCTATACTTTGGTTAGACAAAGGGCAGTAACATTTACATACTACCTCCCCTTAGCTGCTAGGTGGCACTCTGTAGTAGGTTTTAACTTGAGCACTGTATGAGACAGGATGCTTGCATTGCAGGGAGTGATTTATAGTAATGTGATAGGGTAAGTATTTTCTGATAAACATAATTTACTATAAAATTTCCTTTCTCCATCAGATACATTACTCAATTACATTATTGTTAGGAGAATAGGTAAGAGGAGGAGGAAATGCTGAGCATCCAACTTCTACCTAAAAGTACCCTGTAGGGTAAAATAACTTTCTACTTAGGGTGAAACTCTCATAAAGGTAGTTGACACAACTGAATCTAAGTGTATTTACATGTGCAAGGAAATATCCTGTAGGCTCCCGCTCTTGATGAATCATTACGAAAAGGTTTATTTCTTAGGTGAATCCAGTGAAAGTTGATTGATCCTACCCGAGAATGCAGTTGTGTCAGGAGTGACGTGGTCTGGTGACTGTCTGAGAAGCAACCAATTGACCAGCAAGGTTTAACTGTGTGTTTTATGAAGCCATGTCACACAGATAAAAAGAGGAAAAAGTGGACTGGGCATGCCAACCAAATGATTCTATTATGTCTTTAATTCAGATATTGCATTGAAAGGCAATTCTGATAGAAATAGCTCATCTTTTATGGGCCGAAATCTTCATCAGACATACTTGTTCCTGTGAAGTCAGAGTATGCTGACTTGATGACTGCCTTTAGCCAGGACGATAATGCTTTTGGGGTTATGTCCTGTTTCCCTGCTTTTCATGACATGAACAGCCTCTGGCATCCAGACCGGGTAGACTTAGTGCGCTTCAGATAGATTCAGAGAGCATGTACCGGGTCCTTAACCTTGCCTCTCGAAGGACCGATCGATGATAGGGGGGCATACAATTATTTTCTGGTTGCCATTAGATGGAAGCCTGTTCTTAGCAATGAAACCCGGCTGTATCATTAAAATTACTGAACTGTCGGAACAAAATTGTAGGTAGTTAGGATCTGTGGATAGAGCTTGGATCTTGTTTATTCTCGATGCCAAAGCCAAGGCTATCAGAAAGCATGTCTTGTATGATAGTGGCTTCAGCGGAACAGTGGTAAAAGGTTCGAACTTAGAAGAGTTGAGCCATATCAGGACCCACAATAGATTCCACTTTGGGAACTGTTCAGTGAGCGAGGTCAGGATAGATCAAAGTTGGTCAGCAAGTCCCAGAGGTCTTTATTGTGACCAATGGCAAACCGATCATGATGTCGGAATGTGTCAGAAATCATGGAGCGATATCCTTTAATTGTTATCGGTGCTAGCTTCTTTCTTTCAAAAAGAAAAAGAAAGAAGTTAGTTAGTTGGGGAATGGAGACTGATAGTGGTGTGACATCATTTGCACGACACCAGTCACAGAATACACGCCATTTCCATTGTAAACTTTAAAAATGGAGGGCCTTTTAGCTGTTGAGATTCTCTCCACAGCTGAAGACTGGAAGTTTCTTCTGCGCAAGGCATGCCGGACAATAGCTATGCGTGAAGTAGACGTTTTTCCAGACATGTATGAAAGATTATTGACCATGTCTGTTTGAGAAGCTTTGGGGTCAGTAGCATTTGCCTGGGCACATTTGTTGCTAAGTCTAGCAGATTGGTAACCCATGACTTGTCCCATCAGATAGGGGCAATCAGAATTATCTTGCAATCTGTGCCCCTCATTTTCTGAATTAACTTCAGGATCAGAACTGCTGGGGGGAAGGCATAAGCCCAGATTCCCTTCCAGTCAATTGAAAGGGCATTGACAGCCCATGCATTCGGGTCTGGAAATGGGGAGACAAAGGTGGGCAGTTTGTTGTACCACCTTGTTGCAAACAGGTCTACCATCGGTCGGCCCCACAGACTGCAAATTGAATCGAAGATAGATGGATGGAGGGACCACTCTGTGTGCAGTTGTCCCTCCTTGATAGAGAGTCAGCCAGGACATTGAGCCTGCCCGAGATATGTCATACCTGAATGTTTATTTGACGTTGGGACCACCAACGAAGGTAGTCCCAAATTAACATGCATAGTTGTGGTGATTTCGTTCTGCCTTCTTTCCAATGGTAGTTCACCACCACAGAATTGTCTGACATTATTTGGACTGTCTTCAAATGAAGACGGTCTTGTCAAGCTTGAGAAGCCTTGAGGATTGCCTTCATTTCCAAAATGTTGACATGAAGGGTTCTCTCTTGTTGTGTCCACTTACCACTGACCATGGCAAAATACGGTAACAAGTGGGTTCCCCAACCTGACAAGCTTGCGTCTGAGCATATTGTGAGTAGTGGCTGCGGGGCTTCAAGTGGGATTCCTGATGCTAGCTATTCTCTTTTGCCATTGAATCAGAAAGTGTCTGATTTCTGTTGAGATCCGTATCTGATGCTCTAACAGACAAGAAATCAGTAGCCTCTGAGAGAGGAGTGCCATCTGCAAATGGCGCATGTAGAAGTGGCCAAGATTCATGAGATCTGCTGCCGCACTGTAAAGGCCAAGGAGTTGAAGAAACTCCCTTGCCATGATTAATTCTTTGGAAGAAGCTATCTATGATGCTAGAACAATACCATCTATGCGTTTGGGAGGAAGACAGATTAGGTTTAAATGGGTGAAAACTCCATACCCAGATGGATGAAATGTTGGGAAGGGACAAGAGCTGATTTGTCCATATTTACTATGCATCCTAAACTTCAAATGAGGCAAAAAAGGTTGCGCATATTGTGGAGCAAAACCGAACTTACTAGGTGGTTTTTTAGGATGTCGTCCAAATACACTCATGGTGTGGATGAGGAGGTCGTCCAGAAGAGGGTGAGTCCAATGTTTGAGTGAAAGCCCAAGGGCTGAGGTCGAGACCAAAGGGTAGAGCCCTGAACTGATACGCTACTCCCATGTATGTAAAACGTAGGTATTTCCTTGATGTTACATGTATAGGGATGTGGAAATAAGCATCAGACAGATCCACACTTAGTGTATATTTGTTTGGTTGAACAGACCTAGCCGTTTCCATTTTTAATTTTGGGACTTTTATGAATGTGCTCAAGTTTGTAATGGGGTACAACTTCCCGTTCACTTTCCTGACCAGGAACAGCCTTGAATAAAACCCTGAGGATGCAAGTTTGTGAATGATTTCTATCGCCCTTTTGTCTAGTAATGTCTTTATCTCCTTCTGCAAAATGTTGGCCATTATGAGGTTGGGTGGAGTCTCCATCATGAAGGGGACTAATGAGAGAGGAGGGGGCTGGCTGAACGAGATGCGGAGCCCCTCCGAAACCAATTGTGTCCACCACTCGTTGTGTGGGAATAATTTGATCCATGAACTTTGGAACAGAATGAGCCTGGCACCCACTGGAGGGTTGCCAGTGGGCAGTAGAGGAGGGAAGTCATTGGTTGGAATTGGGATGCCTAGAGAAGGAGAAAACCTGTTATATTTCTCTTCTCATGGCCTGTCTGCGAGAAGTAGGGCGAGATGAACGCCTATTGCTTGCTTGGCCTCTATAGTTTCTCTCCATCAGAGTATAGCTTCTGTCGCATCTTTGACGCTTTTCATCCTGTCCCTGAGCCTGCTTGTGCCAAGGGCAAGTCAAGAACAGATTTTGTTCAGACAATTGCAGAGGCAACTCTTGTGCTGCTTGTTTCCTAATTTCCTCAATACGTCCTCCAAACACTAGTGGGGACCCAAAAGGAATGGAGCGCAAAGTTGCTATGTGATGTGATTTGAGCGATGCAGAACGCAGTAGAGTATCGCTTCATATTAAGTCTAAATTGCAGTAAGCTGTTAGGGCATTATCAACTGTATGATGGGCTGCCCTATTGATGACTTTGGAGATGTGACCCAAGTATGATCATTTTCAGTCTTCTCTGCCAAGCGGTAAACACTGCATACTAGTTTTGAAGTGGCTGTGAAAACTTGTCTGTCCACCTTGTAATATTGAGGGGAAGACATATTGACAGCCATAAAGTCTTTATTGAGGCAGGGAAAGTCCGTATGATAGGTGTTGCTGTGTGAATTATACCAATACGGAGAAAAGGTGGCCGTGAGTTGACTTGCCAAAAAAACAGGCTTTGTTATTATCTGGATCGCTTATTTTTTTTCTGATAAGTGACCAGCTATTTCTCTTCAAAGATTGGGGTAAGACTACGAAGGACAGATGTACTTCTTTGTCCCAATCCAGTGAGATTTTGACTTTATATGTTGTATTAGTCACCAGAGGTGGGGGACATTCAGTAGGGGATAGAATTTGAATTATCATGAGACTCCACGTCGGAACAGTCATCAACTTAAGGGTCCTCGTCCTCCAGTGGGTATGTCCCAGAATATGTTATATGATAAAAAGATGCCGCTGTCTCGTCAGCATGCATTGCTGGAAATCTGTTGAGAGGGAAGGCTACGAACTGTTCTTGGGACATTCCGGACATCTTGTGTTCCAAGGCAATGGTCTGGCGTCGCTGGCATGAACGGCTGGGTTGGGACAGCCAGCTGGCTTGGTTGGATAGACTGTTGCACTTGTGAGTGTTGAACCAGCATTACAGGTGCAGCTGGGTCAGGTGTATGTCCAGAAAGACGGCTGGCTGGCTGGCCAGTACGGGCAGCGAAATCCTCATATGACATCGTCGTTGATGGTATAGACGAGTGATGTTCGAAAACTTAACCCCCTACCATGACTAAGGTGTTAAAACAGCTGGACAGATCTGTCTACAGTCTGGACTGCAAATATATTACTGTGGAAAGCTTGATGGCCAGGCAGCTGGACGGTTGAGTCGATAGCCAGAACAGCAAATAAATCGCCATAAGAAAGATGCTTGCCGGGCCAGCTGGCAGAATAAAAAAATACTCCTATACACCCGGCTTCATCACCTATATCATGCCCAGGTGGGGAGCTGGACTTATACCCAGTGGGTTGCATAGATTTGTATGACACAACTTCATTGTACTCACTTGTCAACATTCTTATTGACAAAGCTTTATGAATCGTATTGATCATCCTCGATTCTAGAACTCTTTTGGTGTCAGGTTGCACTATTTCTTTTTCCGTACGAGGCATGTTAACTGGTGGAGGGGGAGGCACTCCCACATCCCAACTAAACTAGATAATGAGTCAGATGTAGGATGTAAACTTAAAATATCTTGTTCACTAGATTTGGAATTAGCTCTCTTTTCCTTGCCCTTGAACTGCCTTTGACGAACATTGGATCATACATCTTCTGATGACAGAACGCACACCTTGCAGGTGTTGGGCGATGAGTATTTCATGCAGGAAAGGCATGATTCATGATTGTCTTCCACCACCTTAAAACGCCTGCACTTTTTACATTTAATCACTGTGTTGTCGCAGACTATCAGAAAAGATAAAGAAGAAGACATGCCAGGTGTAAATACAGGGTGAGATAATGATTATTGAATATCAACTATGAAAGCACGTTGACAATAGAACGTCATAAATCAACAGTAGTCTGCTAGTCACACATGAGACAGTTACTGTTATTGAATTAATATTAAATAGATACTGATAACATATAAATATAAAATAAATATATTTATAACAATGAAATATTGTGTGAATATGCAAATGTATGAAGACAGGTATTGATCAAATTAATATTAAATAGATACTGACCTATGAAGTCAGTTATCGATTGAATAATAATAAATAGATACTGAAAATATCTAAATATATGAAAAATATATTCATAAGATAAAATGTGCGAATAGGCGAACCTATGCACAAACACAGAGAACTGCGATACTATGCAGTGGTGAATATGTAGTTACTGAACGTATTACACGTGTTCATAGCCGGTAACAAACTCACACAATTATTCGAAAATTCACCGCAAAACACAAAAATGTAGTATACACTACATAGGATGATTGTTTGACTTACTGTACCACCACAAAATATTGTTGGATGGCTAACAGAAAAAATAGAAATCCACTGATTCTGCAGAGGCCTGTTGACAAGATAAAGCAAAAGTTAAAACTGACTACATCTGGTATACAGAGTGCCACCTAGTGGGGTAAGGGGGTAATCTGTAATAGTTACTCCCCTTTGTCTATACAACTTATAGGTAGATATACTTTTCAAGTTTATGGGAGGGCTGGATTCCATAGGTAGCAGAAGTAATTCCTAACGTTAATGTAATTGGTTAATGTATTTAACAGAGAAACTATGCAACTGAAGTGTGGCAGTATGGAATAAGCAATTTGCCTAGTTGGGACAGTCTGGTTCCAAGATATTGCATCAGTTACACTCAACTTTTACATGCCAAGTGGAGCTATTATATATGCAAAGTCAGTAATCCAAAATGAAGAGAAGACAAACATACATCACTTATTCTTTTTTGCCCAAAGTTGTCAAAATAATGTTGCAATTTGCCCGAAAATTATAATTCTGGTAAAACAGCAGATTCCAAATAGACCCCTGACATTGATAATGAATGTCAGTCAAAATCTTGAGAAACAAATTCCAACAGTATTCAAAACAAATCACGTATAATCTGGGTCCAAATGCAAACAACATAGACCCTGATCTGCCATCACATAATACGCCAGCAGATCAGGGTTGTGTTGTTTGTTCTGCTGATTAGTCCTTACAAACTGCATAGACCCAGATCTGCCAGCGCATTATGCAACGGCAGATCTTGGTCTATGCAGTTTGCAGTTGGTATCGGCTTATACACGAGTATAAATGGTAAATATTTATGCAAGTGACTATAGTGACAAATATATCTTTATTTCATTGCCTGAAACATCTCATGGATAAATTATGTATCTTAGAACAATCAGCATAAATTGTAATTCATTGCTCTGTCATCAATTATAAGTTCTTCATTTTGGATTATAAAATAATTTCAATTGATTGATTCTTACTCTTTGTACAGAATATAACTATTCTGCTGTAAGAAGAATAATTAATATTTCAAATAATTTATGGTACATTTATTATCTAATCTTTATGTAACCACTAGTTGAGTCATGAAGAAAAAGTAGTGGCCTAGTTGAGTCATGAAGAAAAAGTAGTGGCCCACGTCAAATTTTTGGTGGCCCATTTTGAAAATCCTTGATGCACCAGCTTCCTGATCAGGCTGAATCCTGGATTGAACCCTTGTAGTCTTACCATCAGTTATCGCATCGTCATATTAACGTGTTGCTACTGTTTTCTATATGTCTGTGATATTCTTATCTTCAAGCATGGGCTTATCATGAGAGAAAAAAGTCAGATTAATATTTCCATTGATCTCACAGTCTCAGACATTATTGGCAGCAGAATCATATAATTTTATAATTATACAAATGCATCATGAAGATTAATACAATGTTCAGACAAATTATAGTATTCACTCCCCCCCCCCCAACAGTTTGTACCCCACTTGTAATCGTGGAGTAGGCAAATACTATAGGTTCCATTGATCTATATTTCACACGAGTAATTGATGTTGTGCTTGACATTTAGCTCCTGTTCTCCGACATGATTGCTTTCTACCATGTAACTTAATATTGAGATGCATCACAAGGATTAGTACACTGTTCAGACAAAACTGGGTCACAGTGACTTGTATTTCATGCTCCAGTGATAGACATTACATTTTGTGTTGAGCTCAGTTTTCTCAGACACCATTGCTTGCAGAGACATGTAACTTCATATGTAGATTCATTATGAAGATAGCTACTCTGTTGATAGAGATATATGTTTAAAATCCGAATGTAGCACCATTGGCACTTTTATTTCTCCCTGCTTTTCATAGAAAATGGGGACATTAAATTGGGTCTTTCCAGCCTTCTGTCTGTCCTTCCATCCATCACACTTTTATCTCGTCACAACAACTACCCTAATTATTATTGGAATTTAACCAAATTTGGTATGCAGCTATTGAGGAGACCTTGGCTGAATTTGATTGTCAGCCATCTACATCATGATTTAGAAGATCTATAGCCTCTGATTGTTAACCCAACCACTTTCATTTGTGCATGATAACTTCCTTTATTGTTATTAGATTTGACCAAAGGGCAAGGTTTGATAAGGGCCAATTTTGGCCCCCAAATTACCGATAAAGTGTTTGTAAGAGTATTTATGGTTATGCCATATACACTGTATATCAACTGCAACATATGTACACGTGATACAATGAAATATTCTAAAATTAACAGTTAATTTTATTCCTAAATAGGCCTGTGTTCAATCAAAACCTCAAATTTTGCCAGATTTCTGCCTCTTTCCTTAAAAACTAGCAGCGCATTCGAGAGCACATTTGATTTTTTTACAGAAGACACTTTTTGTAACCATCTGAGTTCAGTTGTCAGCAGTCTGTATCATTTTTTAGCATAGATTTAAAGCCCTTGATTGGCAGACCCACCCACTTTTGTTTGCACACAATAGCTCCTTAATTATTAGTTGATTTCAATCAGATTTGGTATACAGCTTGATTTAACTAAGACCTGGACTGAGTTTGATTGTAAGCATTCTGCATCATTTAAACTTTGATTGTCAGATCCTCCTACTTTTGTTTTGTTACAATAATTCCCTTGTATATTATTGATTATCATTGAATTTTAATCAAATTTATATCAGCAGCTCGATATAAATGAGGCCAACAAAGAGCTGGTAACATCAATTCTTGTAATATGCTTGTTGTTTTGAGATTTATCAAGTGATTAAAAATGAGGTTACACGAATTCAGTTGATGAAATTATAATTCTAGCTTCACCCGCATGGAAACTTCTTCAAGGTGAGTTCAGAATGTTTTGTTGACATGTTGTAAAAGATTTGTGATTTACCTTTCCTTTTGCCAGTTTCATTTCATTTGGGATATATGAGTGGTCTATTTTATATGAGTGGTCTATTTGGGATATACATGTATGAGTGGTCTATTTTATATAAGTGGCCTATTTTATTAGTTTATTTACCCTTGCTTTGAAATACATTTTTAATATTTTTTTGTTTTTGTTGTTTTGTGTATTTTAAACTCAAAACATATCTTCCTGCTCACTCCATGACATGATCATAAGCCCTTGTTATCACAAATTGATCACTGATTTTTGGAGCTGTGGTAGCTCGATAGTAGTTTGATATCTGACCAGGTCAGTCTAGGTCAGCTGCCTCCATGCATCCTTTGGAAAAGCACTTAGCATCCATTTCCTCCGCTTGATATAGCCAATAATGTGTTGAAAATGTTGCTAAAAATCATTTTTTAATTTTCAATTCATGCTTTTATTCAGGTATTTCATTTCATATGACTTTTATCCCCAAATCATAGACTTTTTCATATTATATGCACGTAATTTAAAACCAGTCATGACTGACACCTAATTTTGACAAAGTAACCCTTAACACACAGATTTTCATGGTACATTTTATGATTTTTATCCCCATGCTTTTTGGGGAAAAAATGGGAATTATGAGATCCTGCCCATCAGTGTCTGTGTGCATTTGTAATGTCATGTAACTCCTGGATACCTGCTATCTTAGGATGTGATTGAGAGATGTGCATAAGGGTTTTAACAATTTTTGATACATCTCCCTGGGGATGGGTTGGGTTTTTTGTTGCATAAATTTAATTTAATTCCCAAATTATAAGACTTGTATATCTTAGAATTTATGTATGTGATCATTGACCCAGGTGTCAGCACATGTCAGAAGACAGGTTCGGATGAGAACCCCAGGTCATGTCCTAACGGCATACAGTTGTGGTCATAGGGTCATATATAAGTCATGAAAAGACAAATTCAGATTTAGAACTAATATTGGCCCTTGAGTCCGTCCTTATTCCCAGAGACTTGATTCAGATTTAGAACTAATATTGGCCCTTGAATCAGTTCTTATTCCCAGAGACTTGATTCAGATTTAGAACTAATATTGGTCCCTAAGTAAATTCTTATTCCCAGAGACTTGATTCAGATTTAGAACTAATATTGGCCCTTGAGTCAGTTCTTATTCCCAGAGACTTGATTCAGATTTAGAACTAATATTGGCCCTTGAGTCAGTTCTTATTCCCAGAGACTTGATTCAGATTTAGAACTAATATTGGCCCTTGAATCAGTTCTTATTCCCAGAGACTTGATTCAGATTTAGAACTAATATTGGTCCCTAAGTAAATTCTTATTCCCAGAGACTTGATTCAGATTTAGAACTAATATTGGCCCTTGAGTCAGTTCTTATTCCCAGAGACTTGACATTTGTGGCATAGATTTTGGAAGTGGGTGGAACTGACTGGAGGAGCACGTGGATATGTGTCTTACACACATTCTTGTTAAGGATCATGTAAACTATAAATAACTGGTTAACTACTGCTTATTATTATTATTATTATTATTATTATTATTGTTGTTATTAATGGATGGAAGGAGTCATTACTGCAGAATAGTTGTTATGAATCCTTACACCCCTCAATCCCTATTTGCACGTTTTTACATATATTACTTTGTGTAAAGATTTGTATCGATACAATCAGTAATTGATTTAATTTTATGAAAATTGGATCTTCAAACTTGCCACATACTGATTCCATAAATACATTACTAGTCAGTATCAGGAGCAAATTTGATGATTGTTTTTTTTTCTAACAGCACTTTAGCACATTTTTGGATATGGCTTTTCTCTACAGTTATTACGTACTTCTAAAAGAGGGACAGGTATACGGTGAAGTTGTTTGCATTTGCAACATCCACAATGGAGAGAATGTTGGCATGTCTCTATGCTACTTTCATGTACAGAGACTGAAATTTCTTTACATGTGGTAATTATGGAAATCATGCACTATCTAAAGCAGACAGCTGATCAAAATGGCTGCTCCCATGTGCTTGAACTAGCCCTAAGTACACTAACTATAGCAGTTATTAAATTAAGGAAAATTAATTTTGCCAGAGTAGGAAATACCAGCTTCCTAAGGTAGTGCAGTAAATGAATTATAAAATATATAAAAAGTTTTAAAAGTTATCAGCTCGTTTTTTTTCTTCCAATTTACATGTACCAGGAAGTGAAAATGACCAAGCAGAGCAAGCAGTCTTTTGATAGAGAGAAGTAGCGGTGATGCAAGAAATTATATATATATATATATATATATATATATATATATATATATATATATATATATATATATATGTGTGTGTGTGTGTATGTGTTTGTGTGCTAAGGTTCTCTTATTTGAACTGTGTCCTGTATTTCTCTTTATGCATATTTGCATTTAACATTAGTTTTAAGCAATATTTTCTCTTTAAGTAGAAAATTCTCAATTTTGTATGTATATTATAAACACATTTTGTAAGTGTATGAATGAATCATACTGATATGCAGTGCATTCATACTTAAAAGTGTGTATGTTTAGATGGAGAGAAATATGCAATGTATTTAGGCCATATGTCTTCAAAAAAGCATAGCAGAAACTATACATTGTAATTAATTTTAACTGACAGGAGTACCTAGATTACAGTATTGTAATTACAAATAGGTAAAAATACTAAAGCCACTTAGAAAACAAATTTAATTTTTTGTTAGTTACTTCACTAGAAAATGGCAGTCGAAAACATTACCAAATTGGTTTGAAACAACCCCAATATTAGGCTATAACATGCACATGAGAGCACATGTACATGTGTCTTTAACATCATAGTGTTCATTCATTCAAACCACAGTGGTCACTGATGATTAATCTCATCTTTACAACTGCATTTAGAGGGAGTTGAGTTTAAATTAAATGTGAATCTTTTGACTGTCATTTTTGTTATTGTTTTTAAAAGTAGATGCATCTATTTTTAGAAACAGGGATTTTCATCATATGACTACTCACTTTCTAGCTTCGTTGCAACAATCCCTAGATAGGATTGAAAATGTATGCTTTTAATATTTGTCTCCATGTGCGTAATAATGTCGTGTACTGGTTGGATATTTTTTTCTCTGCTACTCTATCTCGTATTTGCACAAAAATTTGTGATGTAAGCTAACAACCTTGACCTTAAGTTACAGCGCTTATCAATTCTACAACATAGAATTGTCCCATACGTTTCTGACCAACAAATTTTTATTTCTAGGCTAAATCTTTTATGACTTAATAGTTACACTTTGCTTTCTATGAATTTTATAATTTCCTTAATGTTTGTGCCCAATTAATTATGACAACAGACAGTCTAATGAAGACGTACTTCCAAGACACAGTGATGACTGCCATTATTACCCCTTAGCAGGTTCACTTACGGTTTAAAACTGATTTTTTGATGAAAATAATGGAAGCACATCAGTTAAAATCTTCGAACGATATATTTAGAAAGTGCTTTTCACCGACACAAATTATTCAGTTTTCAGCATCAAATGATAACTTGCGGAAATCGGGCAGTGATATCTTGCGGGGCGAAAGAGTTAATTGGTCGGTCAGCTATTAAAACACATGCCTGTGAATGTGCAAGAGTTTGTTTTGTTGACGCAATTGATATCAGCACATGCTAAGGCAACATGCAATCCATTTCGCCTGGGGCTTAACACTACTTGGCTGGGTTGAGGGAGCATCTCAAAACCCGTAAACTACAGGCATTTGGTGCAGATTAAAAATAAAAATGACAGGGCGATGTCGTTTTCGCTTTCCTAATTAAAGAAGGCGAAGTTTAAATTTTTTCGCCGACTTAGTCGCCTGGTAGCGTGACCCCTGGTCTTGTATTTTGGTTTTAACTGAGTCATTCTGTGATTAAACAAACTACTGTAAACTGGCTATCTCAACAACAGGCCACCATTGAAGATCCCAACAGTATCCACTTAGCAAAGTTTTACTACGTTGGAACGCCATAAAAGTTGGAACACCCTAACAAGTTTGTAAAAATGCACAGTTAAGTCGGTAATTTATCATTTCAAAAGGTTTGGGACAATGAAATAATTATTGTTTTCCTGTCCCAAGATATACGGTGATTACGATAAGTTTTGTATTAAATCTATTCTAGTGTTCTTTACTATTTCAATCACAGTTAATGGCCTTCGATCAGCTTTAAATGTAAGAGCATGTGACATAAACGTACTGAAATTGTTTGTTTAAATGGGGTTTTTTTTCATTCATTTATAACATGTGAGAAATTTGATGTCTTTCCTTTACTACAAACTAATCCATTTACAAACGCTAGTGGTTTAAGTACATCTGCTACAACCCAGATCTTTAGATTTTAATGCCCAGATGCTTTACAAAGAAAACCAGAAGACTACCGTACAGTATATACTCGCATATACGCATATACCAACTGCAAACTGCATAGACCTAGATCTGCCATCGCATAATGCATGGGCAGATCTAGGTCAATGCAGTTTGTAAGGACTAATCAGTGGAACAAACATAGACCCTGATCTGCCATTGCATTATGCGACGGCAGATCTGGGTCTATGTTATTTGCATTTGGATCCGGCTTATACATGAGTATATACAGTATGTTCTGCTGTCTGTCTGTGTGTTTGCATTTTGTAATGCAAGTGTAATGTGCAATTCCTGTTATGCCATCAAAGATAGAGATGTCAAATCTTGGTACCTTGTGAGAGAGGTTTATACAGGTGCACAATGTACATACTGTAGACTTTGGACTCGCCCCTCTTCCACCCCACATCCCCTGGAGCATGGTCTGTGATGTAAAATGTTGGTCCAGAAAGATGAATAACTCATCAAACCTAGGGGACAATATTGACTTCATGGCAGATTCTAGTTCCTTGTGCATTACTTAAAAATCATTATGTTTGCAGGTTTACCATGTGACAGACTAACTCAACATCGGTGTGACAACTATCATTGCATAGAGAAGTCCAAGCTGTGCGACTTGATAAATGATTGTGGTGATGGTTCAGATGAGAACATGAATTTCTGTCAGCATTACACACCAGGTAACAAAGACTGTTAACAAAATCTTCACACAGAGTCATAATACTGGCACTGATGCTGTGATGCTGATGCTGCCAGAAAAAGAGATATCCATGTCTTGCTATGATTTCATATAATGTGAGTCTTACACAGAAAAACGCACCTTATATTCTGAAAAGTTTGACTTTCTGTAACTGTGAATAGAATTAAGTTAGAATTATGGAACTTCAGAACTTTGGTTTCTTTATGGCTGCTTCATTTTCATTCATGTTGGCATACTAATTTGGGGGTATTGAGCTTGAGAATAAGTTTCTTACTATAAAAGTTTCAAGAATACAGGGACTGTTCTATTTTAACTCCTAATCTCTGGATCCCTGCCCATTAATTGCATCAAAATTTAGTCTGTCTTATGCTTCTATTCCTTATATTAATGTTTTTTGTGCAGTTCTTTATATTTACATTTTTAAATCTTTACTTTATCTGGCACCATATAGCCACTATTTTGTTGATGTGCCATTAAATCCTAATACATACATACCAGATCTCCTGTAACAAACCCCTTAAGGAAGTCAGATTCAAAGGTCACTAGGTCTAGTTTACAGATTGTTTCTTTGTCAGACATTCAATAAAAGTGTTGCCAACTAAGCTTAATTCAGAGATGACTAGGTCTAGTTTATTGATTGTTTTTTTGTCAGACATTCAATAAAAGTGTTGCCAACTAAGCCTAATTCAGAGATGACTAGGTCTAGTTTACACATTGTTTCTTTGTATGACAATCAGTAGAGGTGTCACCAACTAAGATTGTTTGGTCATTGGGTTTTCCCAATTGTTTAAACTCTAGCCACAAAGTGCACGACAAAAGTGACGTGAAAGCTTATCTCCTTGACTGATGAAAATCCCTATATTTCAATGATTGCCCAGGGTGTGTACTATAGACATTACATCAGTCCCTCACACTACTTGCTTTTAGTTGTACTGTATTGCTGTGTGTCAGCACATACTACTTTAGAACAAAATATGTGAAGTTTATACCCGATTTAAGAAAAAAAGATTCTAGCAACAGCAACTAAACTTTTGTTATCATCCTCCAAGACTTATTTGGGGACCTGACCAAATAAAACTTCCGCTTCGAACTTTACTGGATATGTCCATCTATTAGGTGTTACATATTTTTGAGGTAGTATGTCTTCTTGTCATTAATTAATAATTATTTTTTAAAAACAGTAGAGTGTAATAAAATACTGTTGTTGGGTGAAATTGTATTCTATAGTGTTTTGAAAGAAAAAATGATTTTCATAAATAATTAGTTTGAGAGGAAACCAGTGAATCATGGAAGGATAGAGAAATGAAGAAATTGACTAGTCCTGTCAAGTCTTCATGAGTCTTTCTTCACAAACTGACTGATGACAACTGAAACTTTACCAGCCATCAGACTACTGAAATTATGAAAAGTACTAGTTTGACAGCACATTTGCTAGCAGACTACTGCTAATTTCAATATATACATAAAATACATTTGACACAAAGTTATGGGACCTGAAGGTTTGATTCCCTTCATGACTTGAATGCACAAATCCTATTGTCCATCATTACCATTCACTTTTATTATGGCACTAGGATTGCCAAAATTGCCAATGGTGTTCAGAATTTTGAGATCGCAATTTATTTCAGTAAAAACAAAGTATTTGTCTATTGAAACTTATGGATCCTTTGCTGTTGTCTGCAGATTTTTAGCTTGAAATCACAGACATCCGCAAGCATAATATAGTTTTGAAGTTGTACAAATGATATGAGGGTCTAAATTTCCTAACAAAGGAACATGCAACAATGCATAATTTAGCAATACATAAAACTTTTATTTTAAAAGAAAAAATGTTATGAAAAAGGCAAATCATGAAAGAAAATATTAGTTAATAATGCATAATGACTAAATATTTAATAGGCGCTAGGTCCAAAATAGAATATTCCATAGTGAAGCCCATTTGTATTTATATATACTTGGGAAATTGTATGACCAACGAATATTGACTGTCAGGTTGTATGGGCTCTTTGCTAGTAGTACATTCTCTGATGTGAAATGGCACCAGCCTGGTTTTTTTTTCGGAATTGTTTACCTTGGATGAAATTTTTAGTTATTTTATATGATTTAGGGTTTCAGCAGTAGTACTTTTAAAAAAAAAATTTTTTTTAAATCAAGTAAAATATAAGTTTTATGTTTCTGAAAAGGTAAGATGATGAAATGAAAAAGTCTTAGAGATATATGAAATGTTTAAAAAATGTTAAAGTATTCTTAATGATTTATTTTAGTTACCATCATTTTTTGTGAGTTTTAAATTATTGTTGGAATTAAAGTGTTTGTCATTGCTCTGATGCTGGAGTTGAAGTCTAGTTTTCTTGACTGGTGTTTTTTTATATAAATAAATTGATACCCCTTGAATAAGATCAAATCCACATTAACTTTAAATCCAATTTCACATTATTACATTATGATTTAGCAACATGGTTTTTATTCAGGTTTGGTTGTTGCTGTGGCATTATTCTTGTTACCTCAACAAGAAAGGGCTTTTTTAAGAGTGAAAATGAAAATAGTTTGTGTAAAATTGAAATATGGAAGCAAATATTCAAGCTAGTGATTTTGCATCCTTGCCACTGTCTCTATCACTGACAAAAATATTGATATAGTTTGAAGTGTAGTACGAAAAGTTGTAAAATCTCAATTTAAGGAGAAATTTTGAGAATTTTAGTGAAACGGGGTTCTGGACCCAAGATTACACAAAAATATTCAAACATTCAAACTCGTACTCAGCTCAAAATTTTTGAATCTGATTAGCAAAGATTAAATTGCTGATCAAGCAAATGTCAGAACTAGCATTGTATTCTCAAAACTTTTTGAGCATGAAAGTTCAAAATTATTCCCAGTCTGCAACTTACCATATATACTCGCATATAAGCTTATACCAACTGCAAACTACATAGACCCAGATCTGCCGTCGCATAATGCGCCGGCAGATCTGGGTCTATGCAGTTTGTTATGACTAATCAGTCGAACAAACAACATAGACCCTGATCTGCCGGCACATTATGCGACAGCAGATCAGGGTCTTTGTTGTTTGCATTTGGTCCCGGCTTATACATGAGTATATATGGTGAGTTAGAGGTGGAATAATAGAAATTTCAGGATTTTCTAAAATTTGGTCCCTCTTCTAGACGGCCAAATTTTAATGTTGTAGGTTTTGCACTATATATTATATCTGGTTTTGGGATTGTAGACTTCAGCTTGAGTTTCCTGCTTATACAGTTTTGAAAAAACAGGGCCTGAAGTGAATCAGAGTTACATGTAAGAAACGTTCTGAATCTTTAGATGTAATGCAGAAAGTTACATTTTTAAATTATTTAAACCTGATTCATCATTTTTTTAATAAAACTTGATCAATAAATGTAAATTGTTTCACTGGTATTAGTTCAATTAGTGAGCCAGATTTTAGTCATTAGTGTTGTGAGTAAAACTCAGCAAATGTTCTCTTTTTTTTCAGATTGGAGAACCACAGCATCTTTAAGACCAGGTAATACTGACATCAGTACAGCAGATCAACAAATGACATGGTTGAAGACAACTGTTTATACTGTTATTGCATGTACTGTCGGGGTTGTTTTGTTCATATCCATCGTTGTTATTGCTGTTTTTCGAATCAAAATGAAGAGGGTGGCCATGAGGCGAGCACTAGGAGCTGCTGAGCGTCGGCAAAGATTAGCACAGAGACAGTCTGAACCAGAGGGCACAATTGTTATGACCACCACAGAAAATGAACCATTTCTTGCACCTTGCCCAATAACCGACGCTTACGTAAGGAATTTGATAGCTAATAACGGGCTGACATATGTGCCAAATACTGAGGTAACCTTGCTTTTACAGGCCCCACCATCCTACTCAGATGCAGTAGCAGAGACAGATGAGGGAGTGAGGGGACGGCACTCCCCACCTCCTCCATATAGTACTCTTGATAGGGGCCAAAATAGACAAGTAAACTTCCCAACTCCCATTGCAGAAAACCCCCACAGAGATGCACAAAATGTTAACCAGGATGAAAGGCATGAATTTGTTCCTTCATGTCAAGTCAGAGAAATTGTAAGCACTGAAAACTGTGAGGCAGATACTTCCTCCTTAAATTACCATGTGGAAATCTCTGATAGTAACATTGTAAATGCTCATGATTGTCCAGCAAATTTGCCTTCACAGTGTCAGACAAGAAATTCATCACAGAATCCTAGTGTTGCATCTCAAACTGTTGAAACTGGTCAACCCTGGCGACCTAAACAACTGGGTGTCTGTGATGGTCAGATCATACTTAGAGGTGATACTCCACCAGGGACCTCAACAAATGAGAATCAAACAGCAGCCAATCAGAGTACAGGGACTGATAAACTATTGCAGCCAAGGCAGCTTCAGGTGCTTGATGGTCAAATAATTTTATCCAATCAGGATACAGAAGGTGCTGTTGCTGCAGGATCTTCCTGTCCAATAGGAAGTAGGTCAACACAGGGCTTGATAGAAGTCAAAGATGGAAAGATCATTTTCAAGTCATCAAAGTGACTGTACTTCTGATGGAGTCATAAATACCATTTTCAAGTCATCAAAGTGACTGTACTTCTGATGGAGTCATAAATACCATTTCATAGCATTTTTCTCATTTTTAAATTTTGGTGTATTTTTATGCAGCTGGTAATACAAGTACATAGGCTGTACTGTGTATCAGACATTGTTTGAGTTGGCTACATATTTATTTCTTCAGCATGACTGTTAGCTAAGAAATTCATGTGTGTGCAGTTTATTTTTGGCTGCCAATGTGTGTGTGTGTGTCTCTGTCTGTCAAATTAATGCAGATTTTTTATACTCTCAGCTTCTCAGAAGGATAATATAATCAAAGTTTACTACTACTAACTATTTTTAAAGTTCAGTAAATGTTCCAGCCATGAGTTCCTAATCTACATCAGATGTGTCTTGTAGAAGGATGCAGCTAATATGATTCTGTCATGGGAAGGCCAGTTGTAGCTACTCATTCTAATGACATTTACTTTGTCAGGGTATTTCCATATTTTTTCTTTTTTCTGAGCACATTCTTTTTTATGTGTTAAATAGTGAGATGTGTGTCAGCATATCTTGATGATTTGTTATTGACTGTATTACCCAAGGATATTTGTTTGTGTATTCTTGATTTGTCATAACCTGAAAGAAGTGGGGTGCATTTTGTGGGAGTTTTCCCTCTAATTTTCTTGCCACCAATTTCACTGATTCTTTTTTATCTCACAATTATTTAAAACAGAATATTTTCAGAATTTTCAAGTCTGTTTCAGTAGAAATATCTTAATGAATTTTTGTTAGACACAATGTTTCATACAACTTGTCCACACATAGTGTATGATATATATGTCTGTAATGAAGAATCTTCTTTCACTTTTATATTTTACTTTATAAACATTTAAGATTGTCATATTTTCAGGTCTCATAGAGATGTATACAATTTTTCATGGTTTTCCTACCAAAAATTGTGTATTTTGTGCTTAAGTAAAAAATTGCAAAAATTAACCTTTGCAGAAAATTAAAAAGTTAAACAAATTCATACAGCCAAAATTGCAAATTAACGGAAATTAAACACATGGAATTTTCCATAATTGTACAAATGTATTCACAATGTGGGAATTTCCTTGTGTCAAAGCACTTTATGTATAGAATGTAGTAACTGATTATATTGGGTACTCATAAAGATGAATTTTCACCTATAGTTAGGTTCACCTTCAAATAAAAATTTTTCTAATTTCCGGTTGAGTAAACTGGTGGGCTTCCTATTCAGCCAACATATTCATCTAAAGTAATTACACCTTTTGCATAGTAATTAGTTATAGACAGCTGTTTGAGTACAAATGTGATTGTTTTAATATCGATAGTACCATACCTGTTGCTATTGCATAGCTGGTACTTTTCCGGAAGGAAAATACCCTGATTGGATGACAAAATTTCATCCTCCCATTAGGGTGAACCAGAAGATTCCATAACACTGGATCGCTCTTGCAGGCCACCCCACACATATTCCCCTTGCGTACTGCCGCTGTTCATTCTTTTCTCAGTCAATATGTGATGTCCAACATCGTTTACGTCAAGAAGATTTAGCCATCGCTTTGTGGGTCAGTGAGCGGATTAATTTGTTTTGTGTGCTATATTCTTCTTAAATGTTAGGATTATAACCTGATCAGGTTTTATTGCTGTTTAATTAAGCTTTCTTGAGAGTTTTTTTGGATTTGTTCAGTACATGTGGTGTACAGCTTGGCATTTCATTTAATTCTTTTTACCTCTTCACAGGGCATTAGAGTTTCAAATTTGGTTGTGCTTTTTTTAGAGAGGGGTAGGTATTTTGTTTTAATTTCCCTGTCCTTGGATAATTGTAGTTTATGGACTTGCCTTTATCCATTTTATTGTTTTTTATGAATCATCTTGCCTATATCGTGAATTGTGTATATTTTATATGTGGTAAGCAGGTCGAACACCACTTTTTACCTTCAGATCTCCTGCTCAGTTATCGAACACATTTTCTTTTTCAATTTTAGTTCGAATAGCAATCCTTAATTTTTTTCTTCATATTATTAGCAATCGTAACCTACTGGTATTTTGCTAATTTAGTAGTTCCTAGCTTTCTTTAAACCTGGTTGACTTGCTTATATTGCACTTTTCTGTTCTGATCTTAGTGTTGCTTCCTTTTTAACATTTAATCTTGTGAAAACACCCAAGTGAGGTGACTTCTTGCTGAAATAATTATATTAGCATTGACATAGACTTAGTCCACACATTACCTTGTGTATACTGTTTGTTGCATAGTAATTTTTGTATAAAGAAATCTTTTCAGCTCATTTTTCTGGAACAATGTCTAAGCAAGGTGAGGGTAAGTGTGGTCACAGAAAATCCCCCTGGGACACACCCCCCACTTGCTTATCTTGCACACACTGCGAGGGGACAGATGTTTGTCCCTTCTGTAGCCTATAGTTGGATGAGGTCTGGGATCTCATCAAGAGTAGATATACCTACAAAGCAAGGAAGAAGGTATCCTCATCTTTTGATGAGTTTTCCAGGTTCTCGTTTCTGATTCCCTCAGGTCGCAGAGAAGGATTACCTAAGTCTCTCCAGAGACTCTTAGGGTTAGTGGGCCACCTCACAAGGGAGGTTATAAATGAGTGGAGAGTGAGTTACGCCCTCCCATTAGGGAGAAGCAGCACCCTCCCCATTCTGTCAGGGCAGAGAGGGAGGAGTAGCACCCTCTCTTTTCCACTAGGACAGAGAGCGAGTTGCACTCTCCCCTTGGGGAGGAGCAGCACCCTATCTCATCCAGAAGAGCAGAGAGTGAGTCGTGCCTCCTTCCCACCACCACCACCATGAGGGGGGAATGGCACCCTCTACTGGCTCGCAGCTTTGTACGGGCTGAAAGTGAGAGTCATTTAACCCTTTACCTCATGTAAACGCTTTCGGGGAAAACCCCCTATGAGATACTAGAGGCGTTTAGGTAAATGACCATTACGTCAGATCACGTGGTTGCTATTTAAGATCTAGTCGTAATCTGCTATTTAAAGTAACTAGGTCAGATTCTCCACTCTCCAAAATGGAGGCCGCTGATTTCGTTCAGCACCTTCTTGAGTTTTGATGATTAGAATTACGACTATGAAAGCTTCAATAAGTCGGATGTAGGCTCTGATGTCAATGTAGGCAACAGTGATTTTTGATAATTTATTAAATTCTGATGATTTAGCGATATAGATGTATCAATGAACCGATATATTTCGAGGTTAAGAAATGTTAGCTACGGTTGGTCACATTGCTTCACTGACTTGACGGTGAATGAGTTCTCTCAAGATTTTAAAGCATATAAAAAATTCTTCCGTGAAAAATAAGTCTTTGCCCAGTGTCCAGGCACCGGTCTTTGGAGCCCCCATTATACAGGGATAGCAATCGGGACATGTCTCCCCCCTCTCCAGACTGCTGTTTCATCCCACGGAGGACTGGGAATCAGTCTACAGACACCAGATTAGGGAAGTGGATCAGATCAGCATCCCCCCTTCATTGTTATCCCTCTAAATCCGTATGGGATGTTGGGCTTTCTGTGCAGGCAAACGATTGGCCCTTTCCCTAAATACGGCCATGGACTTCTGGACCTTGGCCGCATGGTATTGAGGTTGTGACTGCAGGCTATGGACTTGCATCTTACAAGGCTGGGTCAAAACAAAAGGGAGGATGATAGACCTAAAATGCTCTAGGCAGGTGAAGAGGTGCCCTAAACTACCTGCTGAATCCACTGCTAAGAACAGTCCATTAGCTTTGCCTGAGGAGTTACCGGTTCAAGTTCCTCCTCCCCCCAGTTCTCCCCTGCAGCAGAGAGACATTGGGTCACATAGTCCTGCCTTCCAGGATGGAGAACAGGACAAAGACATCCTTTCTGTCCTCGTAGATGCGCATGAGTTTGACACAGAACAGGCTGATATGGTATTCCCTCAGTTCGGGTCCCCTGCCCGCTCTCACCCGTTAGTTAAGGAGGTTAGGAGGAGGAGAGCTGGTTTTTCATTAAAGCGGTAAACGAGGTTTACAAGGTAAACTTGCCCAGTGACCTGTGTGCCAAACCTTCAAAAAATTCTTTCCAGTTTGGAGAAACTTTCTGGGGCAGACTCTTGACCATATCTCTTGTTACTTCCTGACTTGGTTATGATCAAGGAGTTCTCTCAAAGATTTAGCAAGGGCCAAGACTTTGCTAGATAACGTAAGGGGTGGTCTGTCCCCCCACCCCCTCTACATTGCGACCGTTGGTAGCTGCTTCTATCTATAGGGTTCATACCCCTTGCTGGCCCACTAAACCACCCACTTTGGATGCTGAAGCGGCTCAAATTGGTATTCTTATGGTTACCTGGGCTCGCCTTCCAGTGAAACGCTGGAATCCTTAGAACAAAAGGCTAAGTCACTAGTAACCATAGCCTCGCATGCTGACCTCTTTTTAGCAGCCTTGTTCAACCTGTTGTAAGAGGAATCTCTGTTGCCAATGGCTGTCCATCTTTTGTTGGAAGCAGTGGCAAAAGATTCTTGGCATGTGTTCTCTTTGTCAATGGCCTTGTCAGCAGAGCTTCTCCACCTCCGAAAGATGTTGCTCTGGACACTTCCAAGGTCTTACTAGAGTAAGAACCTTCTGAGGGTGGCCCCTGTGGAGGCAGAGACTCTCTTCAGAGGGCTCATCCCCGTCGTGGCTATTCAGGATTTCAGAGACCATCAACACCAGGTTCTTGCATCTGCTCCTGGCTCTTCGAAACCAGCCAAGAAGCAAAATCATCCTGACCACCGGTAGGGTCCATCAGCTAAATTCTTTAAAGCTGTGCAGCTACAATCAAAGCAACAACCCCATATCAGAGCTCCCCCTCAGCAGGTGGGCCCTAGAAGGGTGTGCCGCAATGGCCAAGCTGTTTGAGAACAAATGTGATTGTATTTCAACATGTTGCGAGATTACATGAGTATGAACGTGCATTACTTTAAGCACTATATATAGGCAATACTGCTTACATCAGTGAAAATGGTAATGAACAGTTTTGAAAATCTAGCTCTGGACAACTTTTTAATTCACAAGGTAACTTGTATCTTGAAATAATCACTTTGGAGTACCAGTAATTCAAACACAGTAATGGGAACTTCAGGTACTGTGATATCTGCATAGGTGTGAGTAATAACAACCCTTTCTACCCATTTACTTGTTATCTTGTGACCAAAGGTGCAGGGAGGATATAGAAGTAGTGATTTTCATGCATCCATCTGTAGACAGTGTGGTTTCTGCAACATAACCTTAGTTAGTTGTGGTCTTTGTTTTTTTTGTTTGTTTTTTTCTCGAACCTCATTTGTGGCTTAATCATGGGTTGAAGCAGAAGCCTATTGATTTGGGGGCTGCTAAATTGAAGGTCGAGGTCACAAGCAGAAAATGTGATTTTCCTTTCTGCATGACAAGTCAAGTTTTCTTGTCCAAATTTTCTTCAAAGTTCAGAGGTAGACTACACTTGGGCAAATGGAGCCCCCTATTGATTCTGAGGCTGAGATGAAAGGTCAGAGTCCCTGTAGCCAAGATTTTAATTTTTTTGTTTCTGCTTGGTAAGTAAAGTTTCCAAGATCCAATTGTTATAAAACTTCATAAGTAGTCTACACTTGGGCAGATGCACCTCTCTATTAATTCCCATGCCCAGAGGTCAACATGACTGGAGCTAAAGTTGTCATTTTTGGTTCCACATGCTAAGTCCACTTTTCTAAAGTTTCCCTCACCCAATTTTATCAACTTCGTAGTTGCATCACATTTCAGGAAAGAGCAGCACCCTATTGAGTCTAAATTGATAGATCATAAGTCATGGTCACTGGATGTGAAATTGCAAAATGATGCTCATTTTACATTTGTAATAGATTTGATGAGTCAGTGGGATAGGCCAGTCTTCTGATGACTCTTGTTTTTCCTTGTGTCTTTGGATTTATTTATACAGGGTTCATACAAAGTCTGGAAAACGTATGGAAAATAAAGATTTTGCCCTAAAGGTCTAGAAAAAGTATGGAATTTTGGGTTGCTGATTTTATTTTGCTGAAGATGAGTGTTGCCTGGGCCGCCATTTGGTCTAGGGAGAGCCCTGATGGTTCAGTGCAGATGGCAAGACACATGACCTATCACCCACTTGTGATTGGTGAATACTATTTTATATTATGTAGATACCACATGCTCATTTATTGTGACACAGGCTTCAAATACGTGTGCCAGAGGGGTCTGGAAAAAATTGCAATCCAGTCTGGAATTTGTTTTACTAACAGCTGTATGAACCCTGTTTATTCAAATGCAAAGAGGAAAAACAAGCCAAAGAAAGAAGAATAAAGGTATTTGTGACATTTACATTCAGGACTGTATAATTATTTCCATATTAGGTGCAGCATTTGGGGAGGTTTGGTAATGTCTAAAATTTTCAGAAATTTTAGGACAAAATTTTCTAAATGGTTTTTTTTTTAGTTCAGTTTTAGGACAAGGAAATTTTTTTTTATGTTAATGTAGTTGTCTGAATGACATATAATGGTGGATGTGTGCAATATATGTCATAATCATAAAAAGAGAATTAATTGTTAAAAATTGTATTTTCATTTGTTTATCACTAACCATGGTTACATTTATGACATCTTGGGTACTCTTTGTGCCAAATAATCGTGTAAAAAATGTTACTTTGTACGAGATAAAGAAAGACCAAAGATTGCATTAGTTGTACAGTTTACCTTGTACTTTCTGGGCCAGTATAAAAAATTTCTCTTTGAAATGGTATGTCTGTAAGTAAGAATTTTCTTCTCTTATTTTTTATTTTACTGTACAGTTTGTAATATATTTTTATGTTTGTAATTTTTGGTACACCTTTCATTATCCATACATCTTTTTATTTCCCATTTGAATCTATGTCTTTTTTTAATGTAAAAAATAAGATCATTTTAGCATAAAAATTGTTTTAATTCATGATAATGATAACATTCAATAGACTCTCTGGGTCCATGCTAGACTCAAATTTTGTGGCAAAGTTATCTCTCTCTCTCTTCTGCCAGAATAGGGCAAAGATGTTGAAAATGGGAAGCAGTGAGTGCAGAGGAGTCAGAATTCAGAGTATTTAAAACTGTTGCTTAAAACAGTTGTTTTACTTAAACTTTGAGCCCAATAGTATAAAAAAAGATATATCATGCAGCTGTATGAAAATATTCAGTTGGTCTTTTGTTTGATGAGGCAAATTTGTTGCATGGCTTTGATTTGTAAAAGATGATAATGTCAAAAATAGGTTACCTTGGAAAACAGGTGAAAGATATCGAGGTACATGTTCTCTCTTACTACTTTTGTAATATGAAATAAATATGTTTACCTTTACTATATATGTAATATGAAATATGTTTACCTTTACTATATATATAATATGAAATAAATATGTTTACCTTTACTATAATATGAAACAAATATGTTTAACTTTACTATATATGTAATATGAAATAAATATGTTTACCTTTGCTATATATGTAATATGAAATAAATATGTTTACCTTTACTACATTTGTAATATGAAATAAATATGTTTACCTTTACTATATATGTAATATGAAACAAATATGTTTACCTTTACTATATAGGTAATATGAAACAAATATGTTTACCTTTACTTGTCTATAAACCTCCACAGAGTACCATCTAGACTCGTGTATAAGCCGGGTCCAAATGCAAACAGCATAGACCCTGATCTGCCATTGCATAATGCACAAGCAGATCAGAGTCTATGTTGTTTGTTCTACTGATTAGTCCTAACAAACTGCATAGACCCAGATCTGCTGGCACATTATGCGAACGCAGATCTGGGTCTATGCAGTTTGCAGTTAGTATCGGCTTATACACGAGTATATACGGTAATAATTTACTCTTGATTAGGCTACACATGTATGGAATATCACTTCAAGCATCATGTGCGAAATTTTGGCAACAGTCTCATAGATTGAAGTGTAATTACTGACGAATAATCATTAAATTGACACAAAAGTTGATCAAAAGCATAAACATAGTATATTTAAACTGATTTACAGTGCTTTTTTAACAGATAAAAGACGAGTTAATGTTTTACTGAGAATGTTTTACTCAGAATATGAAAGTACTTGTCAACAAGAAAAAGGATCGTGTGGAGATGACAACACAAGAAAAGGCGATGTCAACTTTACTTTCCCTGGATATTTGGGCAAAATGAGAGGCAGCAGGGAAACTATTTCACTTGAACTGCCCCATAGCATGGACCCTGAAATCTGTCCAAATAATTGTCATTCACATTTTTTTGGCATTTTTTAAAATTTGTAATACAATAAAAACGTGCAAGTGACAAAGATGGTTCAATACAGCTACCACCAACTTATAAAAAAGGTTCTGTGTTAATGAAACCTTAACTTACATCGTTGATCTGATTAAAAAAAAACATTTTGACAATTTAGGAGAATAACTAAATTGGTAAACCACACCCAATATCAGTGATATGTGGAATACATTGATATAAATTTTTTTTTTTTTGTGTCCACTATTTTGTTGCAATGTATTATGCTATGACTGCTTCAGTCCTTCTGACCATCTGTCCATTAACATTTCCTCTTCCATATGATAACCTTAGTTCTACAATATGTACCTTTATCTAACTGTGTTGACAGCTTGCACTTGGAGTACTAAAGAATTGTAATGGTTTCGGGTTCCAAAAGGCCATGGTCACTGTGACAGAAATAAAAAAATACTTTCTGCACAATAACTAGAGTTCTCCACCATCTATAGCTACCAAAATTTGTGGATGGCTTGCACTTGCAATAAGAAAGAACCCTATTGGTTTTGGGGTCAAAAAGATCAAACAGTCAATGTCACTTTGAATGAAAGAAGAAAAATGGTTTTAATGCAATAACTCGAGTTCTCCACGATCTGCAGTTACCAAACTTACTGGATGACTTGCACTTCGGGTAAGGAAAAATCCTATCAATTTTTGTTTTGGCATCAAAAGGTCAAAGGTCAGAGTTATTATGACTCCAAGAAAACTCAATATTGCAGTGTAATTTTTGTGTGTGTGTGAGTAATCTCCTTGACCAGACTTTGTGGATAGCTTGCAGTTAGGTTAATAAAGAAACCTAAAGATTCTGAGATTTAAAGGTTAGAAATGATGGTCATGGTAAGTATATTTTTAAAAAAAATGGTTTCTGCATGGTATATTTAGTTCAAGACCACATACCGTGAGCAGAGTTCACAGTCATTGAGACCGGTTGGTCATTAATTTATTAATTTACAGTCAACCATTCCCTACTAGTGCTACATATAGAATCATTACACACATGGTGGGTGTGTAATGTGCCATTCAGAATGCTCTTGTTCAATTATATTGTCAGTGATTGGATTGCACATGAGAACAATATCTTAACAAAGAATTTTTGAGGCAGAGATTATCTTGCTTGAGCATTGCACACAGCTTTGTGTTTTTGTATGACTATTAATCAGTGGGGAATAAACATTGAGAAACCATACAAAGCACAAACAGAATGCAGTCATATATTACATATTAAAACGAGTTTATGCACTGAAAACAACAGCAGTAGAAACAAATGAGATCCATCGAGAGCCCCAAAAGTTGCAAATTTACCCAGTCATGTAGATAGGCAGACGACAAAGGTGAAATGTAATTTGTAGTAATGTATTCAAAAGTTTGTAGGTATTAAGTGTGGTTTATGGACCTAGTTTTTCTGCAAATATACCAGAATGTGAAAAGATTTTATTTGATCAGCAACTTATGTTTTCATTTTGTTAAAACAGCACCATTGTGTAAATTTGGCAGTAGTCAACTGAACAAACTTTTATCGCTGGTACTTTTACAGCAGATTACAAATTGCCAACATTTATGTACAAAAATATATTTTGACTGAGTATTGTGGTTATTAGCTCCACAGATCACAGACAAGGAGAGCTTATGGGATGGCCTGTTGTCCATTCATCCATTAGCACAAGTTTATTATAGCTACTCTTCCTAACTACTTGGAAGATTGCCATTAAACTTTATACATGCATTTATTTCAAGGTCTGGTTGGTCCTAAATAAAAATGGTGCTGCTTACACATCCAATATGGCCACCACAGCAGCCATCTTGAAAATCTTGGTATGGCTGCTACTCCTGAATGGAAAGTAATATCGACATTGGGTTTTCACAGGAAGACTTACAATGTTTAGTTGGTCCCAAATGAAAATGGTGCTTCTCAGACATCCAATATGGCCACCTCAGCAGCCGTCTGGAAAAATCTTGTTATCGCTATTGTTCCTGAATGGATGGTCATATAAACATGGGGTTTTCACTGAAAGACTTTTTATTATGCCTAGTTGGTCCTCAATGAAAATGGTGCTGATCTGATGTTCAGTATGGCTGCCATGGCAGCCATCTTGAAAATCTTGTAGTGCTACTCTTTCTGAACAGAAAGCCATATCAGCATGGGGTTTTCACCAGAAGACTTCTTAAGATGTCTGGTTGGTCATGCATAAAAATGGTGCTGCCCTGACATCCAATATGGCCACCACAGTGACAGTCTTGAAAATCTTATCTCTACTCCACCAGAATGGATGGGCATATCAGCATGGGGTTTTCACTAAAAGACTTCGTATGATGTCTAGTTGGTCCCTAATGAAAATGGTGCCAATCTGAAATCCAGTATGGCCACCACAGTAGCCATCTTGAAAATCTTGTTATTGCTACTACTCCTGAATGGAAAGTCCATTCAGCATGGGGTTTTCACCAGAAGGTTTCTTATGGTGTCTAGTTGGTCTTAAGTAAAAATGGTGCCGATCTGATATCCGATATAGCCACCATAGTTGCCATCTTGAAAATATTATTGCTATGCCTCCTAGATGGAAATTTATATCAACATTGTGTTTTCACCTTAAGATTTCTTATGATGTCTAGTTGGAGCTAAGTGAAAATGGTGCTGATCTGACATCCAGTATGGCAGCCATCTTGTAAACTTTGATATTGCTACTCCACCAAAATGGAAAGTCATATTGTCATGGGGTTTTCACCAGAAAATTGATTATCATATCTAGTTGGTTCTGAATGAAAATGGTGCTGATCTGACCTCAAATATGGCATTTACAATGAACATATTGAAAATCTTGTCACTAATTCTCCTGAATGGATGGTCATATCAACATGGGGTTTTCACCAAATGTCTTCTAATTGTGTCTAGTTTGCCCTAAATGAAATTGGTGCCAATCTTATATCTAATATGGCTGTCACAGTGACTGGGCCCCAGGTGGCTAAGTGGTCTCAGTTGCTTGTCTTTACAGATCACTGACATCTCACCTCTATCCACATGGGTTCAGGTCTCAGCTTGGCCAATATGGGTATTTGAGAAAGCTTGCCCGTAGCTTCTTGTGGGTCTGTAGATTGTCCTGGGTTCTTCCTCCACCAGATATACTGGCATCCAAGTATAGCCTATCATGTGTTGAGAAATGGCGTTAAACCCCGCAAAACCAAACCATTCAACACTCAGTAATTAAAAAGAAGAAATGGTGTTATCTTGAATTGTTGGAAATTCTTTTTGGCCAATAGAGCATCAGTCACTTCAAGAGGCTCTTGTTTAACTTAATTAACTATGTGCCATTAATATACTTTCCTAATGAAAAGTTATCATTGTAAATTATTACTGTACTTTTTTTTTTTTTGACAGGAAGATTTTAAGTTTTTTTTAAAAGTCTTTCATCCATAGATCTGGGAGACATTTCATTGAAATAGATGTTTTAAACAAAATTTCTTTCATTTTATTTAAAGTTATTAGCATGTAAATTTCAGAATGATTTTCATGGAATAAGTATTTAATATTTTTTAACAATATCTTGGTCAAAGAGAGACATGGTACCATGAGGATTTCATAGGGGAAATGATATTTTTATGTTTGACACTATTTTCAGATGAAAGAAAAAAAAAAATCAATTGAACCCTGATGTACTAATGTTTAGGTCCTGTGTTCTTTCTTTCAAACCGAGGAACAAAATTGCTGTTTTTTAATTACAGACACCTTTTTATAACTCGTTAAATAGTTTCCTGATTTTAAAACTTCTTTAGCATTAACTGTTTATGTCACTCATACTCCAGTGACTGATTATATCTCTATGGCAGCTGAAATTTTAAAATTTTACATTAACACTCATAATTGTTATATGTGCCTTTTTGCTAAATTCAGTAATGTGTCTAGACCCAAATGTAAGTCTTAAAGCAGGGGTAGAAAAATCCATTGCCAGGGAGCCCAGGACAAATAAAAATTAATGCTGTACAACCATTTCCTCCAATGTGAAATTCTAGTTGGGCAACCAAGAAACAAAACAAATAATACTTTTACAAATTGTAATGAAATTATGTAAATTTTCAAGCATCAAACACTGTATCGTTATTGTCCCTCAGGTTACCTACAGCAGGGTGTCTGAATTATCTCCATGTAATCCATAGTTGAAGGTTGGGTGCTTGTTATTAGTAAGAAGCCACACTAATCTACAGGTGTGAACTAATTAATCACAGTAAATATTAGACTACCAAACCCTCAGCATGAATCCTTAAAGAAACAACACACCAACAAATGATAGTGGTTTCTTTCGTCTTCGGCTTAACACTCTGATTGCTGTGATCTAGTATTATGTGTTCCATTTGGTCTATTGAAGATGGGCATCTTGCTGTAGAGGATGGGTGTGTTGTTTATGTTGACCTACTTTAACTAAAGAAATATTTGAAGTTTAAAGAATTGAACCAATTACAATTGTTGTTGCATATACTATTAGCCTGTAGAACCAATTACAATTGTTGTTGCATATACTATTAGCCTGTAGAACCAATTACAATTGTTGTTGCATATACTATTAGCCTGTAGGGTAAAGACTAGTGTATAAACAAAAATCCCATTAGGAATGTTTAGTTACCTGACAAATTAGAAACTGGATTAATATTATCAGTTTAATGATGATGTGAAGCATAATGGTGTTAACTCAGATAAACATAAAATATGGTATAAAGCTCATGGACAACAAGACACTGTCAGAAAAAATCAAATTGTTAGATGACAAAGAATGTGATAGAAACAAGCATGTTTATCAATTTCAGAGTTCAGGGACAGATCAGTTCTCATGGGTGGAATTTAACAAACAGGAAAATGGTGGACTTGTGCAATCTTGCAATACATGTGCAAAGACACACATGCACACAAACATACTCATCTGATTCCTGTCTCAGTAAGCAGATGATATTTTAACACTTATATTGCTAAAACAAACAACAAGACATTGTTTACATCTCTTTTGATCACTTGGGAAGACTAGATTTGCTACATAGTGGAAGAACTAACTTTACCAAAGTATAAGATTTTTTTACAAGTTGACTATGTTCCATGAGAAATATGGTAACATAAAGATTGAATGGTATATTTATTTAAAAAAGTTTTCAAAAAATACCTACCATTGAGTTTTAAAAGCTGCTCACATTACTGTCATGAAAGCTTAAAGAAATTCTCAAAACCACAATATACCGTATATACTCTTGTATAAGCCTATACCAACTGCAAACTGCATAGACCCTGATCTGCCAGTGCATAATGCTCCGGCAGATTTGGGTCTATGCAGTTTGTAAGGACTAATCAGTAGAACAAACAACATAGACCCTGATCTGCTGGCTCATTATGGGATGGCAGATCAGGGTCTATGTTGTTTGCATTTGGACTTGACTTCTACGTGCATATATACAGTATATGACTTTCAGTATTTGTATTATTTGTAATGTTATCCATAGGAATGATGTAATTTTTCCCTATGACAACATTGATCAAAGTGGACAATAAATGTGAACTTCATTTATACAGATAAACACTGTACCTTCAGATGCTTTGAATACAAAAATAAATTCTTTAATGAACAAATGCAGCTTCAAAAATACATTTAAAATGTAGGAATATATGTGTATGAAATGTTTTACTTTGAAAAAGGTAATTGCTAATGACTCTTAATGGCATGCATGTACTTACCTTGGGTGTAGGTAAAGTTCATTAATTACTTACAACAATCAATTTATTGTTTTACAAGTTAATCACATAAGGAAGAAGCTGCAAAAATGATATATTGATATGATTACTTCTTGTTAAAAAATCAATATAACATTTCACATTTATGTTCATGTTTAGGAGATTAACATAACATTAAATGTAGAACTACATGTATTTTGATATTGTGTTCTTTATTATATAGGGGGCCAGAGTAACAGTAGTTAGTGTGCCAGGCTTGCAGTCAGTGGGACACGGGTTCAAATCCTACCTGGACCAGCCCAGGTTGGCTCTTGTGGTGCATCACTAGGCAAGGGACTCTACTCCAATAGCCTTGGCACTTCATAGTCTTTCATATGCTGATGTACTCTTAAACACCTTACATCAGTCAACCCAACAATGATCCATATTGTGTGTAGCTTTACTGAGGTTAGGCAAGACATAGATATCTCTTTTCCAATGGCGCTTTTTTTTTGTTGCCTTTGTTGATCAAGCCATATATTCTGAACTTTTGCATAAAGCTCTGTTTCTCTAAAACTATGGCATGCACATGCAACACATTTTAAACTTCTTGATTCTGAATTAATCGTAAACAGCGCAATTCAGCACTAACAGAAGTAGATCCCAGTGACCTACTTTAAGGTTTAGGACAATGAATCGTGTAACAGCAGCACTATATATGCATTGCAACATATTTTAGAAAAATATTTGTACTTACAGGCAGACAATGATTTTCCATTATGATTAATTTATGAGAAACAGATATTTTCAAAGTATACAAGATAAATACCAGTAACTGAGGAAACATTTGCCCATATGAATTCATGAATAGCTCTGAAAGATTTAATAAAATGTCTTTCCACCAATAGAAAAGTTTACTTATCACTATTCAACTTGAGCATAACACAAAACAACTATCAGTATGTACATGACATGGAAAATTCAAAGCTAAAGACACAAGGTGGCATTCTTGATTCTTACATAAAGAAAGATTCACTGTTGCTGTGTGATATATTTGAAGAGTTGAAGAATATTTGTATGAAAACACTATAAACTGGATCCCACTCACTTATATAGTGCTCCTAGTTTCAGCTCAAGATGCTAGTTTGAAGCTCACAAGTGTCGAAACTGAACTGATTAAGGATACATTCCTTTTGATCAATGTTGGAATAAGAGGTGGAATTAGCATTGAACTGCATATATATATCCAACCTTGAATACCATACTGATGAAAATGGAAAATTGTAAATAATTGCGAATATAGCAAGTCTAATCTACAGTCCTTTAAGAATAAGCTATGTGCTAATACATGCCTGTAAACAGTTTAGATGGCCAACTGCTGAACAAACTCTACGGATAGAAGAAAAAAATTGTCTCAAAATTCCAGAAGGCATTGAGACTGGGTTGATTTTAGAAGTAGATCTAGATGCCCCAACTCACTTGCATGGACAATTTCAATGACTATCTTCTTGTGCCTGAAAAACTTGTACTTAGAATGGGGTATGAATGTCACAAACAATTCATTAAACAGAAAAAGGGAACAAAACCAGTTGTGCCAAAATTACTGTGTACATTGAAGTACAAAAAAAGAGAAATACATCTACATCACTTATTCCAAAAATCTAAAGTTATACCTGCAGTTAGGACTACAGCTTGAAAAAGGTTCAAAGAGTTGTCCTTTCTGAACAAATACCATTACTAAAATCTTATATCGGGCCCAATACAAGTTTGAGACAAAAACCACTAACGATTTTGAGAAGGATTTCTTGAAACTAATGAGTAAACAATGTATTCAGAAAACCTGAGAAAACAGATAACTGAGAAAATACGTCCAAACAAAAGATCTGTTCAGAATGGCAGAAAGATTTGTTATTTGCCAGGAGAACAATTATTGATGAATATTTTGTTTTGGTTAGCTCGAAAAATGAGAAAATAAAATCAGCCAAAGCAATTTATGGTGATATCATGGTAATGGAGCTATCACAGTGTTTGATACATGCATTTACTACAAATTAAAAAATTTGTATGATGCCAGAATTAAATTACCTATGATTGATACAGATTCATTATGTATCTGTGTTTAAACTGACATCTTTTTTTACAGGGACATGAAAGAAAACATTATATTTTACAACACAACTGATTACGCGAAGGACACTGTGTTTAACATACCTACCACAAGTAAGCAAAGCAATACCGAGAGTTTTCAGAGATGAACTAAATGGTAGACCAGTTAGAGAGTTGTGTGGGTTAGGGTAAAAGCTTAATTTAGTTCCGAAAAGAAAAAAGTGTGCAAGAGGATTTTTAAAAAGAAAAGGATAATCAAAACAAATGTAAAATTCATTATGTTCAAGAGTTGTTAAGGAGGAAAATTATCAAGAGATGAATATTTCAGGTCATATCATTGTTGGGCGACAAGTTGGAATAATGCCACAATTTGGAATGCAGAGTTCTTGCGCTCTTTCTCGTGAAATTGCAAGACCATGCAAAAGGATATAAATAGACCAGAGCCCCTGGATTAGTTCCAGGAGTACACTTTGGTGAAACCTTAACTGTGTAGTATTGTTCATATCTGATAATGTTTAAACTGTTCAATTTCATACACAATAAATAAATTGAAAGCTAACCTGAAGCTTTCGTCCTTATACTAAGGACTTCATCAGAAGAATGATTTATTCTCTACTGATTGTTAACACCACCCGAGGGAATAGTGAGCAATGTTAGCAAATTGTCCCAGATATACGGCAGATTGTAACGGCCAGCATCCCTGTTCAGCGTTGGTTTGTGAGCACAGATGTATATAGACTCTTTAACCTCTACTCAAACCATGATTGTTCTCGATCTAAGATGTTTCCTGAGTCCCAAGATACCGTATGGCCCAGGCAAACTGTGGATGTGTCGTGATACCTCAGATGAACTTGAACTTGGTCTTCTATGTTCGTTGAATCTCGCTTTCATTGTCCTTTCCGTTTCCACAATGTAGATGTGATGACACTGACTGTCCCCTTGTCCTTCACACTTTATGTGATAGATAGGTCCACAAATATCTTTCTTATTGGACCTATCCTTTGGGTGAACTAGCATTGACAAGGGAGAATGTGGAAAAGGAGATTTAAGAAAAACACAAAAATTTGCAGTGACAAATATATTTACAGTAAAACTGCAACTAAATGTTTTACTCAGAATTATATAAACCGTATCTAATGTACTAGATGGAAAATGTGACGAGATTTTAATTTTATGTGCCAGTTTGCAGGCGAAGCTGTAGATATTAAAGGACAAGGTAATTTGCTTTTTTCAATTTAAATTAGTTTTATGTGAATTTTAAAATACGTCGTAAAATTGGATCTTGAAAAATTATGTGTTGTAGAATTTATACTTTTTATACACAACTGTTATCATGAAATTGATATAATTATTAAGAAAAATACACAACATATTAAATGAATAATTTAATTTAATGAACAAATAAATAAATTGGAAAGATACACTTATGAATTATGAAGATAGTGTCTTCTATTCCTTACACTATATGGACATGATATGAATGTTGATATATGTGCATGCCTTGTTAAGTACGACAGTGATGGTCAAACTTTTGAAACTTTTCTGTTAGTTAAATTTTGAAATAAATTTGTTTCAAATTCATTTTTATTTACACCAAAAAAAAAATACTACAAATGTTTTGCATATCATTTGGATTACTATTACAACACGTAAGTAGTTATGGGGGATGATATAGTATATAGGGAACACTATTGGGATCTATGGGTATTTTAACATTAAGTATGACCCTATGGGAATTTAATATTAAATATGACCCTATGCCCTATGGGTTCTTTGGAAAATATAATGTTAAAAACTGTTTTGGTAAATAAATAAGATGACCCTATGGATCTTATTTGGATTTAACATGTTGGAAATCCACGAGTCAACACCTATCTTGACTAACCAAGACAAACTACAAATGAATGTGTAAGGGGGGAGGGGGATGTGTAAAGTAGCAGATAGAGTGATGAAGAGTATCACTTATTGACCATGAACGCCCACCTTCACTATCCAACACTCACCATTTACAAATCTAACAGAGGATGGTAGCTAGGAATAGGTAATTTTCAGTCACACTTAAGGACTATCCAACATATCATGTCACAACCATACCATCACACGTAAGTAGTGTATGACCTGTAGTTGCTGAGCCACTACCACATACCAAGAAAGAGTCTAAATACATTTGCCAAAAACCAATGCCCTACCCTTTCCCCAGATGAAACAAAATAAATTAATAGCAATCATAAGCTCAAGGTTACTGCCAAATCGTTTTTTTCTTCAAATCACGTATTAGCTGAACCACTACGGCATATCCACAAACAGCCTTATTTTCATTTTCAAAAATTAACATCCTATCCTCCACGTGACAAATATAATTTTTTCGAAAACTAACATCGTACTATACACTATTTTTTTTTTATAGACAGTATGATTTCTATAAAAGTCACAAATCACCATATTTTAAATAACCAACACCCTACCTCCCTGCAACAAATTAATATAAAAAATAACCCAGCTCTAAGGTTATAACCCCAACAACATAAATCACTAGCCATACCGTCACATTCTAAAGAAGCGTAGCAAATATACAGGTCATTAATTTATATATTGATTAGTTTAAATTTCTATGCTAAAACAATAATGAATATCTACTATCCATTATTTTGTGTTTTCAAATTTATAAAATTTAAAACTTTAGATAAATAAATAATGGCCTTTACGATTTAAAAAAAAAATTAAATTGAGCTGTGCACCTTACTCTTGTGCAGCAACTCAATTTAATCCTCTAGTTAATAAAGACATTGCAATGGTATATACATGTAATACACAAGTCCCTTGAGCTGCATACATGTGACAGAACCTGGATTTCAAACCAGTAGATTTACAAATTTTGATCAGTAGATTGGCCTCTCAACCAGTAGATTTTTTTATCGGCATAAATTTTACATTTCAAGGGGATGGAAAACAAGACAAGTGCTTTTTTGCGTTAATAATGTATTCTTTTCATACTGTAATAAAACAAAAAGTTTGAACATGAATCAGATTCTGATTCTGATGGAAAATGTTAGAATAATAATTAATTAATATTTAATTAATATTAGTCAGTACACAATCAAATAATGAAAAAGGAAGAGTTGTTTATCTGATAGTTCACTGCCAAGATTTTTCTTGTATAAAATCAAATAGCATTTTTAGTTTCCTTCACAAGAACACTGTCCAGTGACCACTGATGACATTCATTGTGATTATTAAGCATCAAACTTAACAGGCTCTCAATAGTTCTCTAGTCCTGATTTCCCCTTGAATCACTTTGTATTTTGCGAAGAATGGAGAATGTCCTCTCTGTATTAGAATGTTGTAATGACATGACAACCACGCTCAGCCTGCAAAGAAGTTCTAACTTCAGTTTTCCTGTCGCTGGGTTTGTAAGGTTGCTGACTACTTTCCAATACTCTTTAATGGCTATGTTCACCCGGAGGAGGAAGTTCCTGACTTGGACTTAGGATGTATTCCTGAACCTCATCCTCAAGGGCTTCTTTCTCTTCGTGGCTCAGATCCAAAAATCTGTTAGCAAGTTTCACCAATGTAAATAAAAAAATATAAAAAAATAAAAATAATTTTTTTATGAATTTAGACTTGAAATAAAAATGAAAAAAAATACATGATGTATTTATGCTTTTATGAATAATTTATCCAAACTTTAAAATTATCTTGTAATATATTTTTAACATATGTTTTATCTAGGGCTTGAACTTAATTTATGTGCATGAAAACTTCAGATGGTTTATGAAATACAAAAGATTAATACCTTTGAAACACGCGATGCAAACTCAGGACCTGTGCTACTCGCCTGCAAAAATTTAAATTCTGATATCCAAGCATTGTTGAACTTGTAATATTTCTTAGCCGTGGTTTCTTATAATTAGGAGAAAGTACACGTTTCGTCAATTTGATATGAATTGAAGGAAATATTGTAAGAACTATCCTCATAAAATACCTGGAACAATACAATAACAATTTAACAAGACAGACATTAAAATACTTACTCTAGTGTGTCTGCCGAAATAATTTGTTATGGTCGGTCTCACCATTTTATCTTCCCTCCGCCAAGGGTCGGCCAATTTTCATGAAAGGCTCAGAATACATCATGAACCACCTTTGATCCCTTTATTACTTATAACACCTCAAAAAACATCCCGCTACGGTATTTTTGACCTACCGCCGGTAGAATCACATGTATGGAGCTGTAAATATTTTATTTTTTCATGATTGGATGTCATTTATCGAACGATGGGGCCAATAAAACATGCTTTTCCCACAGTACTTTATGCACGGCTTAATTGGAACTTTACATTTAATTCCCGCACGCCCAACATGTGTGACGTCACTGATGCCAAAAAAGGTTGTCTTATAACGGCACAATAAATGAACAACTGAGAATGTTAAGATCGCGAGTAGCTAATGCACAAAACACTGGTGCAGAAGATGTTCAGTTTATTGTATACTCCAAGAAATTCAGAATTCCACTAGATTTATAGACACTGACAGATAGTTGTCTGCTGTATCCTCTTGCTCTTCGTCAGGATTTGAGATTTATGATTACGATAGAAAAAGCATCGGAAGCAATAAAAGGTGCATACCAAGATTATGAATTGGAGAATATTTGCCTCCATTACGACAAGGTTACTTCTGAGCTATTGGCTAATTATGTATAAGTATAGAAATGGAATTGTTTTCTTTTTTGATTATATCACAAGAACAATAGTTATTGATGTTGTAGCAACTACAACCGTAACAAACGTAACACTTGATTCACCAAGAAGGAATCCTAATACTGTGTAAAAAAAGAGAGAGAAATAAACTGATATTTGGAAGTATTTCAATCAAGTTATAGAAAAAAAATTATGATTACTGTGGAAGGATTACCAAACATGTTCTATTCACATGGGTATACGTTAGATCAGCAGTTTACAGAAGCAACTATGCTCTTCTGCTATCACAAGAAAAAGGCTCTTATATTAGTAACATTAGTGTTAAACAATCTAAATTATAATACTACTCTTCAGTATGATTGATATATCAATTACTATTGTACAAAGGGTACCACGCAATGCTGTGCTACTATATAATGACCAGAAAGTGCTGGATTTTGCACATAGAATTAGTTCCTGAATTGTATGATATTTGCTACTTGTTTGTTATTTATATAGCTATACATATGAAAATGAAACATTTCATAAAATCATCGTCTAGTTTTTAATCAATTATACCACATATTAAATAACTATACATACTCTAGTGTGAGATGTCTTTAAAAGCATTTCTTAAATATAACCCTTTGTAGATATAGTTACCATACTTTTGATTAACAGTAAGCTATTATATACTCATGGTTGTCAAGTCATGTATGGAAGATATGAGAAATTAAAAGTGTCTGTCTGTCATTCTCAATCTCTTGTCTGTTCACATGCTTATACATCAGACTGTTTCCAAACGGAACCTAAATATGATTCAACGATGACTTAGTAACAGTCCCTTCAAAACAGTCTTTAAAGGACTAAATTGCAAAAATGGTATGAAGACATCGTGCAACAGCTTGGAATATGCGTCATAACTGAAATATAGCTCCATGAGGATATAGTAACAGTCCCTTCAAGACCTTTCCTACCTTTGTATTACTCTTTTAAGAAATAAATTCCGTAAAATGGCATTCAGGCGTCATTCAATAACTTGGAATAGGCGTTATAACAGTGAAATATGGCTCTACGGACCGATAATAACAGTCCCTATACAATTTTCTTACCTTCAAATTGTTCTGTGTAGACCGAAATTATTCAAAATAAATGATGCAACTGTATGTTTCAATTCTGAAAAAGGAGATGCAAGCATCATGCAACAACTTTTTTGCTTGCATCATCAACTTCTGCTCGACTTTGTGTTTGTTCCTCGTAGCCCCATGTTGACACCATTTAGATGGATCACAAACATATTGAACAAGAATTGTTTTACTGAAGACAAAACTAGCAGTACGTATATACCCAGACATTGAAGAATACTAGCAAGAATTAAAAATAAGTATCGCAAATGGAAGCTTTAAGTAGATAAATAGAAAATCTTGACGTCACAAGGAGTTAAAAAAATGGATCACAACATAAAGAAAACCATTGTGATCTTTGCCAACGCTAGATTAGCTACAATATTCAAGTCCTTGTCCTAACAGTAACATCTGTGATGAGTACATTTCAACCCATTGAATGAATTACAGACAGAGTTAAAAGAAAATTATATGACATTCAATGGTATCATATACTTTACTGGGTTTCTTTCATTCAAGTTGGAGTTGCCTCTATCAGCACCATGCGACAGCTTAATAACATTCAAACATATTAAAATGTAAACGGTCGAAAAACAGAATACAGAAAATAATGCTAAATAAATGAACGTGTATGATATGCTTTGTAATGGGTATATTTGTACCTATGACAATAGCAATTGTTACAGATGTTATCAGGACTGGTCTTATAGATACACAAAAGAAGATTTTACAATAATTGTTACAACTATTATTATTACCGAATTGCCTGTCTATGACGCAGATAAGACTTTCAGATACACAAAAGAAGATTTGACAACAATTTTTACAGCTTTTATTATTAACGGCATGTATGTCTGTGACGTACTTAAGTGCTTTAGATACACAAAAGAAGATTTTACAATAATTGTTACAACTATTATTATTACCGGATTGCCTGTCTATGACGCAGATAAGACTTTCAGATACACAAAAGAAGATTTTACAATAATTGTTACAACTATTATTATTACCGGATTGCCTGTCTATGACGCAGATAAGACTTTCAGATACACAAAAGAAGATTTTACAATAATTGTTACAACTATTATTATTACCGGATTGCCTGTCTATGACGCAGATAAGACTTTCAGATACACAAAAGAAGATTTTACAATAATTGTTACAACTATTATTATTACCGGATTGCCTGTCTATGACGCAGATAAGACTTTCAGATACACAAAAGAAGATTTTACAATAATTGTTACAACTATTATTATTACCGGATTGCCTGTCTATGACGCAGATAAGACTTTCAGATACACAAAAGAAGATTTTACAATAATTGTTACAACTATTATTATTACCGGATTGCCTGTCTATGACGCAGATAAGACTTTCAGATACACAAAAGAAGATTTTACAATAATTGTTACAACTATTATTATTACCGGATTGCCTGTCTATGACGCAGATAAGACTTTCAGATACACAAAAGAAGATTTTACAATAATTGTTACAACTATTATTATTACCGGATTGCCTGTCTATGACGCAGATAAGACTTTCAGATACACAAAAGAAGATTTGACAACAATTCTTACAGCTTTTATTATTAACGGCATGTATGTCTATGACGTACTTAAGTGCTTTAGATACACAAAAGAAGATTTGACAGCAACTGTTACAGCTGTTATTATTACCGAATTGCCTGGCTATTACTAACTGAAGTGTTTCAGATACACACAAGATTTGACAGCAATTGTTACAGCTGTTATTATTACGGGATTTCCCGTCTAGTACATACTGAAGTCTTTCAGATACACTAAAGAAGAAAAAAAAACAGACAGAGGTATGCTATCCAAAATCTCCCCAGTGATGAAACTGGCAGGTTTTAAAGCTTCAACATTTCTATTAAGCTCTCTTATTTGTCGTTCGGATGGCATCTTCGATTTTACAAGCCTTCGTTTGTTGTCTATTTGACCAGTGAAAACTTTTTATCTGCTGTTCTGGATCGGACAAGTAAAATGAAACACAGCGAATAACATAATCTATGTATAAATCATAATTACTAGCACCGAAGTTTAGCCATCTACGGTAGAAGTCAACTGATTTAACAAGTATTTTCAGCATTGTATCTGATTTGATTTGAAGTTTAAATGCCTGTAAAATTATACCTCTTGTTATTTGAAATATCACGAACTTATAATAACTGTGGTATCTTTGTTTATTTTATATTTGGTGGTATTCATTAAAGTGCTCTGTTTTCTTATATCCAATAGATTTGTTTGACATTGGATGTTTTTAGATCGCTGTACAACCCTGCACCAACGGACAAAACATGTAGCAGTGTGCTGTTTTTGCCATCTAGGATATTTTCTGTTGTGATAATTTGGTCAACTTAAACAAACAGCTGAGGAATATCAAAAAAATTTGACAGGGCGTTAAACGTATTACGGGCATTTTCAAGCGTAAACCAACCAAGTGATCCAGTATTATAATCTTCCGCAAGAAGAAGATACAACATGCTCCGGGATATTAAAAAGTATGAACGTCCTCGTTTATTTCCAAGTGGAGTGTGCCACTTTTCTCCAGAACGGTTAAGTTAAAGGATGGAATAACACTTTGAATGAATGCTTCCAGGGTTCTTACGCTATAGTAACCTCCAGGGATAGTTACTGTTTTTTCATACTCTCCTTGGGATTGATAGGCGAATGTATTGTTTCCGAGTGCCGCTGATGTGTTAAATCGTCCGGGCCTATATGAAAACTCGCGCAGTCACGCCAGAATTTTCGTCAGTAGATATAGCCTGTTCCATTAGCACTGGCCCATCGAGAGGTTTGGTCAGTGTAACAATCGTGCATTTTACAGTGAGATTTAACCCCAAAAACCAATACTCCGCTGGCGCGAAGCAATCATACGCTGGCGCAGAAAAAATAAATTCATTACAAAGCATAATGGAGCCACGCCTCCACGTAAGTAATAAACGTCTGTGCCAATACAAATTTAACAACTTTGCGGATGTGGCTTCGTACGCTTTACCAGACGACGGTAAGGCGATCACAAACATAAATTTACCAGAAGTGTATGGCTCTGTGGAAGGATGGGATGGCAGCAATGAAAGGCAAATACGGTTTGGGCAAAACCAGGTAAATTTTTCAGATTGGTGCGCGTCGACCGGTTGCGGCTTAAGCCTTCACGACCACATATGGCTGGGCGGGAAACGACTGGCGATGACTGTTTACGCATTTCACGTGTACTTCTAGGCCCGTAGTATCCTCTAAGAGGTAAAGGTTGCCTTACGAGGAAATACATGCTGGAGGTCGAGCGATAACGATATTGATATGGAAGTGTACATGAGTCTATGCAGCAAGTTAGGCAGCAACAGACTGGCGCAACACAAAAATTCGTTACAACGGCCTTGGCAAAACTTACTACTTTATTGGCACCTTTTATGCCGCCAAACGCAACATCACCTGGTCTGTCGTGAGCGAAGACGCTGTTGGAAGCTATTGGCCTTAAGGCCGAAGTTTTAGCCACCACGACCAGACGGACCAAATAGATAGATGGACGGCCTTTATCATAAAAAAACTCGCAAAGATTTACAAGCCCGGAATCGTCAGGCTCAACGAACGCATCCAAGTGTTTGTGCGGACATTACTAGGCGCGCAAGTGCAAATGATGTTCCAAATTTCTTTAATTATTTAATCAGTTCAGATGTAAATTTTGTATACATAGTGTACATAATTATTCCAAAAATCATACCAATCCGTGAGTACAAGTTACTCATATCATTTTAGTATCACGCACACATTACCGAATTCAAGGTTATAGTTTTGACAGTGGATCAAAATAGGTCAAATTTGTGATTTAAAAGAGTCTAATCAAAAGGGGTTTACAAAAATTCAAAAGGAAAAACCCTCTCGGCATAATGGTCTGCTCCCAGGTTCTCTCAGGCTTTTTTCGGGCAGGCTGGCTCTATTCCGGCCGTCGACAGCAAATCGTCTGAGGAATCGGCTATGTGTGTCTCTTGTCTCTGCGGGTGAGAGCTCGTCGAAACTAGGTCTGCGTCATAGGCTGCATCTTCGTAGCTCACTTCCCAGTGCCTGCGTTGCTCCTCTCTGCCCCCTCCTGCTTTCAGCTCAAAGCATAGCAGGCTGTTCCTATCCATTGTACTCCTCGCTTTGGTGGTGGGCTAGGTTGGCCATCTTCTGTGCCGTACTGCCACGGGTCTGCAGGTATGCCTCTGACTTCCTGTATTTCAGTAGTAGGCTGGTTATTACCTGCACGTGGCAGTCCGTATTAAACCACAGGTGGTCCCCTCCCCTTCATCCTACCACAGCAGGTGTTGACGATCTTATGGACTACGTGACTTACTGGACAGCTGGCACCTGACTGGTCGCAAGACTGTTTGTTTGTTGTTGTTTAGTTGGATTAACCACGCGTTCGGTCATTCGACCATGTGCGAGGAAACACCCCCAAAGGGGAATTAATTTGTGCAATGCACATTATTTAATTATTCGTCAAGTGGGTTGCCGGGCCGCAAACCCACTTAACGCATAACTGCGTGCAATGCACGCTATTTACACACCACTCCCTCGCTTCATGGTTTCCCCACTAAGGGGGTTCATTGAACGCGCGATATAAGAGGGTGTGTACAGTTAGTTATACCTGTTCATAGGATTGGAACCACAACGTTTACAGGTTTGCGCAGTGCGCATTACTTAATTACATGTCTGGAGTAGAAGGCTGCACGGGTTTGCCAAGGGAGGCGCGAAGCGTGGCGGACGCACTAAAACGCCATGAACGTACATGATCAAATTCTGCCAAGTTAGCTAAGTCGGGCTGTCCCTAATACCAATTATGTGTTGGTCACATATTGTAATTGCGATCGCATTTAAGCAGTTTTAACAATTTACCTGATCCCTATCATTTTTTAAATTTAGTGTACATTGTGTACATCCAATTTTCCGAAATATTTACATAATTTCCAGGTTAATGCAACCCTATTGATACAATTTTGGGATCTTAATTTGAAAATAACAAGTTATTCTTTTGGAACGATGTTTTAATGGATCGTATTTGCATATTACAAAGAAGTTGTTATCGAAACGGGTTTTCAAGACCAAAGAGAAAACCCTTTGGTAATGGAGGCAATTCTGTTAGCCCTTAAAAGGGCTGAGGTGTACCCGTTGTTGCTGGACCAGGTATGGCCTCAGGTATTCGGGCGGCTCGAACTTCCGTCTGATGTGGCCCTTCATGCTGTCAGGGTCGATTAGGTTAGCAACCACTAGTTCTTTCATCGGCGGCCATACTGCGACGGGCTGTGACGACATCTTCCATGACTGCATTAATTCATTCAAGATGAGTACAGCTAGCGGGATTGGGCACCCGCTATACGCCTCCCCAAGGGCTCGGGTGTTTTCAGCTGCCTTGGAGAAGCTGGATTTCTGTGTCTTGTTTAGAAACCCGTCACATCTTAATCTCTTGGAGGATGTGAATACCGTCTGGAAGTCTTCTATATGCTGTTTCGCTGCTTCCCTGTCCTCCAACAGCTCACCCAGTCCCATTTCCGAGGCTTGGTAGTCGAGGTGACGCTAGGTATCGGCTGAGTCTGCGCTAATCGCTGCTTTTCTTAATCCTGCGATTTTCCTCCATGTCCCGGTCTTCTTGGGGGGCTACTTCTACTGTTTCTATTGTCGTTATAAGCCTCCTCCCATATAAACAGAAGAGTGGTTCTTCTTGCCTGAGCCCGTAGGCTCCACCTTGATGCAATCCTAAGACCTAAGCCCTGGATTTCATGCAATGCGCGGTGCGGTATCATCGCTTCCATCTCAATTCCAAATACTTCTAAGTGTTGCTTGCTGCTCTGCTGACCGAAGACTGGCCACAAGACGGTTTGTTTGTTTGTTTAGTTGGGTTAGAGACGTGTTCGGCCATTCGGCCATGTACGTCTATATACCCCCAGTGCGCGCACTGCGCCTATTTTCGAGGGGTTAGTTTTGTGCACCGCACATAATTGATCGGCAGCTTTAATGTGTGCAAGCACACTAATACACACCACTCCCTCGCTGCATGGTTTCCCCACGAATGGGGTTCATTTAAGGCACGATATGGGAGGGTATGTACAATTACTTATACCTATACATAGAATTAGAGCCACAATGTTTACAGGTTACATGCACTTGGATGGATATCTGGAGTGGACGGCTGCACGGGCTTGGCATGGAAGGCGAGAAGCGCGACGAAGTACTGAAACGCCATTTTTGACGGTGGATCAAAATAGGTCAAAAATTCTGCCCAGTTAACTAAATCGGGCTGTCCCAATTACCAATTGTGTGTTAGTCACATATTGTAATAAAGATGATATATACCAGTTTAAAAACAATTTTCCTACTCGTAACAATTTGTACACAGTGTACTTTAAATATTCCAAAAAACAACTTCAAACCGGGTTTTTGTAACCTATTATTATTGTTTTGTGATCTTACTTAGATATTATTAAGAGACTTTTGAAACGGTGGTCTAATGGATCGTATTTGCATATTAATAAAGTTGTTATCGAAATGGTTTTCAAGCCAAAGTGAAAACCTTGAGGCATTTTGAAAGAATTCCTTAGTCCTTAAAAGGGCTGGGTATTACCCCTGGCAGCGGAATGGATGCACGCAGTTGTTCAGGCAACCTTAGAACCCTTTGTGGGCGGTCTGCTGGAGTGCTTGGGTCAATAAGCATATCACGATCACTCATCCAGTCCTCGTATCGTACGGGGGGATGTCTAGCTGGTGGTGGGCGATCAAATAGTTACAGAAAAGCGCTAATAATGGAACAGGACTTTCACAGTAAATCGTCCCCTTTTCCTTGATGCGGCTTTTTGGATCCGATTCTTCCTGGTTTTCCACCTCCCCTGCTCTCAGGCGCCATAACTGTTCTATGGTCCTCGATGAAGCTCAGGACTGCATTTTTTTCGACCCAAATTTTCTCATCCGGTCACACGTGCACGGACATATGATACATATAATTCCATGCTTGTTGGTGGGGCGTACCGGCTAGCTTTAATTTGCTCCCCTCTAGCTGTGGTGTGGAAGTGGACACTGGTGGTGGTGGTGACGCTTCCTTCCTCCCTTCCGCCGCTTTCTTTCGTTGCCCCGTCCTGTTTTCATCCTTCTTCTTCTCCTACGTTGTTTTCCTTATAGGCTCTGTCTCTTGTATCAAAGCTTCGGATGTTGCAGCTGGGAGTGGAGTTGGTGTTGGGAGTGGCTGCGGTATCGCCGATGGTTGTAGTTCCATGACAGGGCCGCTCGACTTCGGCTGGATCTGCGCTTGTCGCTCCCTCTGTTGAGTCTGCGGTTGTCCTCTCCATGGTCTCCCTTTTCTCCAATCCCTTGGGGTTCTATCTTCATTATAATTTCTTTTCTCTCTTCCCATATCAGGAGAAGAGTAGTTCTCTTCTCCTGTGATCATAGGCTCCACCCTGTAGCAATGAAAGGCCTAAGCCCTTCAGGGCATTCAGGGCGTATTCCGGGATTATTGTCCCCATTACTAGCGCTCTTTGTAGTACTTGCTTCTTCTCTGTTCGCTGTCGAGTGAATGAATGGTCATAAGACGGTGATGATGATCTTTGAATTAAAGACGTGTGCCGTCATTCGATCATGTACGTCTATTTACCCTCAGTAAAGGGGATTGAAATGTGTGCTGAGCACACTTATTTAATTTGTGTCCAGTGGGTTACCGGGCTGCAACCCACTAGACGATTTAATGCGTAAAGGGACGCTATTTTCGCACCGCTACATCGCTACATGGTTTCCCCACTAAGAGGGTTCACTGATGGAGCGATATAGGAGGGTGCGTGTAGTTAAATTTTCCTGTTCATAGGTTCATAAGACGGGTGAACACACCGCTTTATATGGCAGAAGCACGGACGTGAAAGAAAACATCCCTCCGATTCGGTACGCGGACGTGAAGGAAAACATTCTGTTTGTATACAAGATTCATAGAGAGAATGTGAAAGAGCATGTTAATACAATTTTTTTATGTTTTAAACCAAATAAAACCCACAAAAAAAACCAACCCAAGACAACACCATTTTTTTTCAAAATGAACATGTTTAATAATGAGAAGAAGAAGCTTCTCTTACTCAAACAGGAATACAAATTGACATTAAATATTAACGTATTTACAAGGTTGACAACATTGTGGAGTCAGACTCCACTTCCAATGATCTAATACACTGTCACTGTGCCATCGATGCACACTACGTTTCTGAGCTAAAGAATGGAGATAGCGATAATGTTTACAAACCATCATTCTATTTTATAATCGTTTCTGGAGTACTCACTATCAAAACAAGTCACTAAATGTTCAAAGAGAAATCCAAGACTGCGTAGATGAAGAAAATACACACATTATTGTCCACTCACAATGGAATCTGATCCTGGTAGTCTCACGTTATTGAATTGAGTTGATACAGCATTTCTTCTTATAAAGTAAAAAAATATTCCATACTGTGGTCGTTGAGAAAGTAGACGGCTACGCAGTGGATTCCTGGGCGATGACGTTCGTCTGTGTTGATGATATAGGCTTGAACGTCTTTAGGTTATCGATGAAGAAATTCATCTTTAGCACACACCACTGCTGGATTCCAAGATGCTGTGTACGAACTGTGAGTCAGGAGGTAATGAAGTTCCCAGGTATCCATTTTTTGCATTGTTTCACAGTTAATGATAAGTCATCAGTTCACACCTGACTTTTGACATTTTCCTTGAAAATATCTGTCAAGTAAGCCGAAATCTGGGCAATCTCAGTACTATGTTGCACGAAAGCTTCGATGCGTTTCGTTTCCAAAGAAGTCAATGGAGGTAAGGAATGGTCGCGCAAGTCTTTATACCACTTTTTCAAAATCTTCTCTTTTGAGTTCGTACATTTTCCAGATACTCTTCCAACTTTTCTTCTTGACATCAAACATTTGTCGTGTTGTTTCTGACTAGGATGATAGATTTTACATCCCATAATAATATTCCATGACTAGGCCTGTATTTGTTTCAGCCAAGGCAATTGCAAAACAGGAGACTAAATGTTCTTCTTGTTCTGGCCATCTTGACATCATGACTATATTTGTCTTGTTCACGTGTGGTCTGTGACTGTTGTTGCTGTTCTGGATAAAAATCATCCTCTTCGCCCATTTCCATAGGTTCGTGTTCCATCTTTTCTTTTCTTTCTAATAGTCTAGGACCACTTCTCTCAAACTGTTTATTTCCAGAGGTTTGCCAAATTCTGCTTACAAAATGACGTTCACTGTGTTCGATAGAGCTACTTCAAACTTAAGTTCCACACGGAGTTGGCCTCAATTTATAGGGTGGAAATGTTCTTCGTTGCTGCCTTGGTGTGGAGTGAAATCAAAGCCTTACAAAGCATATTCTCCTGCACAATCGTCGTACGAAATACCGTGGCTGCTGTTTGTACCTAACTATCCTGTGGCTACAAACAGTGTCAAGTAAGATCTCAAATAAATTTTCTGGGCAAAGTTAGGTTCAAAAGGTCTTGAACACAACGTCTGGCCATCTCGGGTGATTTATATCTTGTACATGCTGAAGTGTTGGAACTCAACAGGATTTTGATCGATGGCTCCGTTGAGAGCCGCATTGCTGACGATGCCAGTGAGCAAACGTTTTGATTGCTGTCCTTGGAAAACATGATCTTTGATCTTGGAGCGGAGTCCATAAGCAATGTTGAAGGTTTTCACTCCCACTCGTCGAAGAGGATACTTGGATGTCGTTTATCCCCTTTAGGTAAGACTTCCACACAACTCACGAAAAGTCTGGCTTCTTTGATTTTCGTTTTGTACTCGTTAGAAATAGCCATGAAATGGACCACGGTACTACTATGATTCAGTCTCAGACGTGCATCCCCTCTATTTCACTAATATTTGTCGCGCAACCACATGTCCAAATGCAAACGATCTATCATTTCTAAACTGCGTCCTTGTTTGATTTTTTCTTTTTTCTGCTTTTCTTTTTTTTCCTCCGTAACCAGTAGCATGAGCAGGGTTGTAGTAAATGCTGGCTAAAAGTGTATCCATGATGTGGTTTGCTATTTTGTTGCTGCTCCTCAATAAGTCATCCACTGTTAGATACTGCTCTTAGGTTGTTCGTGTGGTATTTGTTTGGATTGCGACGACGCTTGACGTGTCCGACGAACATAAGGAGTAGGAGTAGTCTTCGGTTGTTTGGTTACTTTTTCTTGATTTCTTTCTTCACTTCTCGTCTTTTTGACCCAAGCTTTTATTTCTTCTCGTATGGGAGTAGGGAAGGTGTCAACGAGGGGGCTGTCATACTAGAAGGAGGAGCAGACGGAGCTCGAAACACTTCTCTGATTTCTTCTACTTCCATCCCTGTAACTCTTTCTGTTATCGTCTTTATTGCTTTTTTTCTTCGCTTTTCATGAGATTCTTGAAATCTCTCAGAATAGGTTTAGCTGTCTCGTCTAAAGCTTTCTGGTGAAACAGTTGAAGACGTTGCAATCATTGTCCGTTCCGTTGTTTTGTTTCTGACAAATCGGTTCGATCCATCAACGATTGTAATTCTTGTTGTAAGTGTGACATCTCGGTGAGATTAGGATTAGGAGGTAAATGGGGTATTCGTTGTTCGTACCAACGATGGAGTTCCACCATCGTTTGTATGGGACTAAAGTTAATTTTCGTGCTTCCGTAAGATCCAAAGGTACATGTGTGATGTCTATCCAGAAACAGGTGTCCGGTTTTTTTTTCCTCGTCTCATCACTCTTAAAAGTGGTCCAACAAATCGATCCTAATAAAGGAGCATCCACTTTTAACAATGGTCCTATCGGCATGTGCAGAAATCACCCTCGTTGAACGAGGATTTTTTTCTTTTAATTGATGGGTATTTTTTTTTTCACCAATTGGCGAAAAACGTCATAACGTTTTCTTACTCGCCGTTTCTATATCTTGGACAAAGCCACCTTTCCTTTCAAAACGTTAAAACAACATTCACACCCGGTATCGATGATTTCTTCTTTGCTTTGTGAATGATTTGTTTGCGCATAGGAGCATTGGATTTGGTCAGTACTGACAAAACATCGCAATGTTTGGCTAAACGAGAAAGGAGTCCATTTATTTTCCTTTTTTGGATGAAGGTTTCTTGGGATGATGATGGTGTGAACTTCTTGGTGATATCTTTGTTTCAGGAGCAAAGCCACTGAAGTGAATCTTATCCCACACTTCTTCCTGGAATTCGTCTCTACTGATTATCGGCACGTCGTATCAATTTAACTATGGGCACCACTCGATGATAAGATGTTTTTAACGCACTAAATCTTGCAAGTTCTTGTTTGGATAAATCCAGTAAACTTTGTAAGACACCTGTTTCGTCTTGAACTTTTGTCTCAGGAGAGGCCACTTTTGTGACTGCAGCAGCAGTCGCTACAGCAGTAGAAGAAGAGGTCGAAGTAGAAGTTCTTTTAGAAATGGCTTTCCATTTTTATTTCATAAAATTAGGAAACACTGGTCTTAATTCAGGTTTGATAGGCATCGTCATGAACGAAGAAGTAGAAGTGGCAGGAGTAATCGTCACCGAGCGGCGATGTTTTCTTGTATACGTGCGCGTTCTAGAGGCAGTATCTCTCTTTGTGGCAGGAGATGTTTCCTTCTTGGGACTTTTCTTCTTAAGGCTTTTCATCATCATCTTCTTCTTAGAGTGTGAACTTGCTACACCCCCATCACTGCCTCTGTTCTTTTTGGTCTGCCGTCTTTTTGGGAACTCGGCTTTTTTAGCTTCGGTACTAGGAGTGCATTATAAATGTGAACGAATGATGACACCTCCTAAAGATCCACTTCCAGCAGGTTTCAAAATGATTTATTTAGCAAATATCTGGTTTGGCCCCGCCTCGCACCACAATTTTTGCTAAGTCACGGAGCAGTAACGTTTTTGGCAGACCCCGGGGATTGCTGAAGGGTGGGTTTAAGGCAGGCCTCTGGCGGTAATGTTAGCATAGCAGCAGGTGGGCGACTATCACCAATACAACCATTAGAGACGCGAGGGGACTATGGGATAGTGCCAAGACAGTGTCGGGGAGGAGTACTCTAGCGATAAAGGCATTACCTTTGATTTGCAACGTAGATCCAGACGAAGAAATTGAGGACTACATACAACCCCCATAAACCTTCGAGACCTTCTTTCTTGTGGCCGTCTTCGTTAAGCTTTTGCGACGTGGTTGTTATTTGAGACGCGTTCCTAGGCCGGGCCTCACGCGCCCGCATAGAGGCCTCTATACTGCGCGGCATAACTTACAGCGCCGCCACCGTTTCTTCCGCCAACTCCTCAACAGCCTGCTTCACGTCCTTGATTTCATCGCGGGTTTCTTTAGCGGTATTTGCGGCGACCTTAACGGGCGTTATAATGGATGCTTTTTTCGACCTCAAAGACCGTCTCCTTTAGCACGAACTGCTTGACGGCGATGTGTTCCTCCAGCAAGCGTATTTTGTCTGCGGCGCTGTTCATCTTCGTGAATGGCATTTTTGGTAATAGTGGTAAATATAGGAACTACTGGCAGACTACTTCGCTGGAGTTGGAAGAACACATGCTTGTTCTAATTACATATCCACGCGCGGTCCAGGCCAGCCCGAAACTTCGCCGAGCCGGTGCTGGTCAGGTCTACGGTGGACAAGCTGTATAGCGCTGCAGTCGCCTCAGTAAAAAAAGCGGCGGAACTCGCGCCAGTCCACATCGGCGGCGCAAACCACGTGGCACGGACGTTGCGCAGGCAGTGGGCGTTGGTTCCGCAGATGCGGATGATTATGTTATCGCGGATCACTTTCGGGATATGGGAATGCAGCTGGTCTAGGCGTTTTTATGCCTCCCGCTGCTAAAGAGGATAGTGGGATTCTTTTGTCCTTTCAGCATCACATTATCGTAAACGATAACGTTGTTCTTATTGCGATCAAGTGTCGTCTGGCCCTGGGGCGTCGTCGATGCTAGAAAAGAACATTACCGGGTCTTTCACGGCGTCGACCTTGTTGTCTTGTATAGGCTGCCCGCCAATGGCCGCGCACAGCAGTGCGATCTTCTCGATGACTGTTGCATTATTAATCTGCCGCAGCACGTAGTAGCACGCTTGATCGTCCGCGCTGGGGGAGATAACGTGCAGCCGGTCCCACTCGAGTCTTAGGAACCAGTGGTGCTGCGGCTTTTTAATCCCCCGTGTGGCTGAAAAATCAACGACGTCCATGCTTATTGAACGCCTGCAGCATCCTCTAAAATGTTTGCATACTGTCTTGGTTGCCGCCACGTGGTGGTCCTGGCCAATGGCTCGCGTGCGTTCTTGAGGGCTAGCGCCGTGTATGGCGCGAAAAAGGTTACATTCGTGGGGTCCGCCAAGGTAGAAAAGCGCGGAGGCGACATCGTGGCCAGTCTCGGAAAGCTACCTGGGGTGCTTTGGAGTAAGTATACCGGGGAAAAACGGCTGCTAGGGCCCTAATAGACAATGCCAGGGAGTGGCTGAGAAACAGGCCGTTTGACGCAAAGTCGTCCGCCCGAGTTTTAGCGTCTCCACCCCCAACGAGGTTTATTAGGCTGACGTCTTGTTCCTGCTGCACGACTAGGTTTGACAGGGCATGTACAAGTACGCCCTGACCGTGTTAGACGTCGCTAGTCGCCTCAAGGCGCCTCAGATCTTGACCAGCAAGGAGGGTACCGAGGTTGCCGCCGCGATGACGCGGATCTACAAGCGGGGTCTACTCAAGTGGTCCAAGTTGCTGCAGGTCGACTTGATTGACAACAAGTGGGCTTACTATCTCAAAAGTACATAACACCTAATTAATGGGCAGTTTGATCAGGTCCCCAAATAAGTCTTAGAGGATTATAATAAAAGTTAGTTGTTGTTGCTAGTATCTTTGTTTCTTAATTTGGGCCTAGGCTTCACATATTTTGTTCTAAAGGTATCATGTGCTGACACATTCCGACACAGACCACATGGTGCAAGGGACTTATGTAATGTTTGTAGTACAGATTCTGGGACAATCGTTCAATTATTGGGTTTTAGCTTTAGTGGTCATATACCAGAAGAGCTTATGGGATGACCTGTTGTCCGTTGTCCTAGGACCGTCCGTCTATTAGCACATGTTTGATATCGCAAATCCTTCTAAACTACTTGTAGGATTGAAAATGAAACTTTATACACACGTTCAATCTTAATGTCGGGTTGGTCGTGAATGAAAATGGCGCTGTTCAGACAGCCAATGTGGCCGCCACAGCGGTCATCTTGAAAATCTTGCTATCGCTACTCTTATGGAATGGATGGTCATCAACATGGGGTTTCCGCTAAAAGACTTCTTATGTCTAGTTGGTCTTAAATGAAAATGGTGCCAATCTGACATCCAGTAAGGCCACCAAGATAGCCATCTTGAAATCTGGTTATGGCTACTCCTACACATAAAGTCATATAGACGTGGGTTTTTTAAAAGAAAACTTTTTATGATGTCTAATTGGTACTAAATGAAAATGGTTCGACTCGGGCATCCAAAAGGCCACCACCGTGGCTATCTTTAACATATTATTATTGCCACTCATCCTGAATGGATGGTCCTATCAACATGGGGTTTTCTCTAAAATACTTCTTATGATGTGTAGCTGAATCTAAATCAAAGGGTGCCGATCTGATGTCCATAAATCTTGTATTCAGTCACTAACAAACTATATAAATAATTTATCCCACCGAAAATCCTTTGCATTTAACTGAAAGTTACCGCGCGAAACTTGAGATACCGCGGTAAGAGGACCCACGACAAATAAACTTTGCACATTTATTGAAAAATTACTCGAGTCATTTATTTGAGATGTGGAATTTCTACAACATGATAACGAAAATTGTCTTCTTTATTAGGAAACCAGAATGACAAAATAGTTGACTTTTCTAAAAGTTGATTTCGTGTGACATGAATGAGCTTCTGCGATAGGCTTACATTGATGTCTCTTAAAACTATTTAATTTATGAAGTTGCACAATATTCAATCTGTAAATTATCAATGATTCAATTTAATTTATTAAATTTGTCTTTATGCTGCATTTATTGTTCTTCACACTGACTATCAATCGATCTATCTTTATATCCATCCCTGCTCTTAATGATGGAGGCGGTCAGAACCCCTTAAACCGCCAATCTCGTTATAACGCCAATTTTGTCCTAGGACAAACGTTGGCGTTTTAACGAGAACAGACAATATATGTTTTGCCGCTACAAAACTAAGATTTTGCAGGTTACTAACTTTGTTAATGGTTACTGTCTATTTAGGTGAAATGGTGAGAATAAAGCAATTTAAAAAAAGAAACCAGGCATTTAGCTTTTTTCCACCTTACATTTACTTTCACGGTCATTCTTAACCAAAACACCGACGAGTTCGTTCCTCTCTCTCTCTCTCTCTCTCTCTCTCTCTCTCTCTCTCTCTCTGAATAGATATGTAAATCAAACAATGCACGAATTATTGCGTGTACCTTGTAAATTTAAGATCAATCATCCCAGGACAGTAAATATCACACTCGAAAAATATTAATATATTTCTGGGAAAACAAAGAGTCCTAAAATAACCACCCAACGAACACTGAGCTAGATCAGATTCATTTATGACGCAGAGAGCAAATTGGTACGAAGAAAGGAACAAATCTAGCGTTTCCTAAATTCGCAAATAATTTCAATCCTCACGTTGGTATCAATTGGAAAGTCGAATATATTCCTGGACGCGAGATCCATTGGATGAGGATACAGAAACGGACTTGTATTGCGAACCAACAGACACCCATGGATATCTCTTACCAGGCGTTTTTTACCCAAAACATGTCCACAACATCAATCGGTTTGGCCATTGCATTGGCATCAGGCATATCGGCTCAAAACAAACGACTTGAGGTACTCAAAGAACACCTAAAAATGACAAGAAAAAGAGGATAAAATTATTGCATAAACTACGAAAGTCGAGAAAAGCCGTCTGATCAAAAAGATTCAAATACAAAGCTAAGACTGCAAACATGTGCATTAATTACGTAGCAACATACAACCCAGATGCACCGAACAAAGGACAGATTGTTTGGAAACACAAGCACATTATTTACTTTTTTGTACACATAAACAGTCTTTACAAGAACTCCTCATAGTACTATACCAAAAACTTAAAACTAATTATGTATGTGCTATGTTGAACTCAACCAAGCACGGTGTGTAATTTTGTGTCATTTCATCGGGTGTAATTTTGGCCTTGGTTTAACATGTAAACAAATAACCTAGAATACCGTATATACTAGCGTATAACCGTATACCAACTACAAACTGCATAGACATTGATCTGCCGGCGCATAATGCGCCGGCAGATCTGGATCTATGCAGTTTGTAAGGACTAATCAGTAGAACAAACAACATTGACCCTGATCTGCTTGCGCATTATGCGACGGCAGATCAGGGTCTATGTTGTTTGCATGTTGACCCGAGTTATACGCGAGTATAGACGGTAGTCTTTTCAAGTTCAACAGCTGGAGTTAAATCAAAAATTAGAACGTGACAGTAAAATAAAGTCATGTATGTCCTGACCAACGCTTCCAACACACTGCCACTTTTTCTTCCGTGATTTATGAGTAATTTGCACTTCATTCAGAAACAAAAAAGAAATAAATGAAAATATGTGCTGAACAAACTATGTGCAACAATAGTTAGAATAGAACAGGGAGAGAATGGTTTTACTTATCACAATTTTTATTGTATTTATACTCTGCTATAATAGAGAAACTAACACAAAATACCTTAAAAACTATTTTTTTTAAAAATAAAGTATATATGGAGATACAGTGTATATATTTCAAAAAGTTCAGAATTTCGTATCTTTTCTTATTTCCATTCATAAAGAAATATTTAAAAGTCGAGAAACTTGGTTTACCTTGTTGTTGTTTTTTGTTATTTTGTTTGTTTTTTTCGGTGGAGGGGGTGACGGGATGGTATATTAAATCAGACACCATAACCCCACACGAACAAAACATACAACAATTTGAATCAGAACAAAACCAAGCACATGTACAGTAACAAGCAAACAAAAGTAAAAATGGGCATAAATTTGTACATTACTCATGAAATTACAACCATATATAAATAAGTTCATTTACTCCACTTTTACTTCCATCCTTCTTTAATTGGTATAAATGACATTTTTATCTTAGATTTAGTTGACAATGCATGTACATTACATTTTTAATACTTTTTTGTGAGAAAATGGGATATTAAATCATCTACTAGTTACAAAAATGCATTTGTTTATTTATTATTTTTATTTATTAATTTTTTGGCTTACATATTAATGGCATTATCAAGTTGCTCAGACAAAACTGACAAAGGAACAGGTTCAAAGATAAACAGTGAAACCCGTCACAACCTCATTAAACCATAGTCCCGGTTTAAATTCCAATATTTTTTGGTCCCGAATCTTCCCTTCTTTCAACTAAATTGTCTCAGTAAACTGAAATCCTCTGGAGCAAAACCAAATTTGTAATTTGGTCTGAAGGGTTTTAGGTGTTGAGAAGTTTCACTTTATATGCAAGTTCTTAATAATGTTTAATATTGACAAACTGTATATTATAGTGTTTTTTTATTTTTATTTTTTTCTTCTTCTTCTTTCAAACTGATATAAAGGTGTCATTTATCACTATGAAACAGACCCCAAGTCTGACCTGTTAGACATCAGTCTGCTTTAAATAGTCAAAGATGTCATTTAGCACTGTTAAACAGACCCACAGTTGTACCTGTTGGACATCAGATATCTTTTAGCACTGTGAAACAGAACCCCAGTCTTAAGTGATGGACATCAGATGTCATTTAGCACTGTGAAACAGACCCCCAGTCTGACCTGTTGTACATCAATCCGCTTTAACTACTCTCCAGGAAGATTTCTCAGCTTTATTATATACAGAGACACCCCATCCTTGAGATCAAAATCCCTTTCAGAGCATAAGATTGTATAGTAATTAATCACTTAAGTTATTACATTTAAAAAGCCACATTTTAATTAGCTGTTAGTGGAAACTAAAGTTAAAACTAAATATCCGAGTATTATTACCTCCAGGCCAGATATTAGTACCAGCCTTTACATCAATATCGATTTCAACATCTTAGTACCAGTCTGTATTTCAACATCGGAGCATAATTCAAATCATATGACTACGATATTCTCTATTTGGAATATTTCAATGGCTACTGTTCTAGAAGCGCTCATTCAACTTTCTGCTTGATTAATACATCTTCACAGGATTTTGCTACGATAAACACCTCACATATATTTTCACCATTAATTTGAGTAGATATTTGTGATTTTACATTATAGGTAAACACGACAAATCAAAGTGAGTCAATTTTTTTATGCTCAAACTTTAGAAGTTTTTGTTTAACTAGCACCATATAGCCATAATTGTTATGGCGTGCCATTATTCGTTAATATATACACACATACTCTTCAAACCTCAACGAGTAAGTATCCACGGCTACCGTATTTTGTGCAAAAACCAGGTTTCACGCCTAAAGAATAACATTTCATGTTAATATTTTGTTTCCTACAAAAGTCACGTAATTAGCAGACAAATTAAACTAAATTTTACACTGCATGATCACATTATTTAAAGTCTTTGACAAGGTAAATTGTATCATTTCAGCTGTACTTTTTCAACACTGACTAGAAACCAAGTGGCCTCAGTCTAACTGTATTGGCATTTTAATGTGGTCACTTTTAAGAGACTGACCACCTCTCCATATAGACGTCAAGTCTACCCAGTCCACCAGAGTGTCAAACTCAGGCATCACAATTACTGGGTCATTCGTCATACACGTTTGGTCGCTGATCACCTTTTTAAGTAACCCTTGATATAAATCTGAAGTAATGACTTGCACAACTTGCTGACGTATTCCCCGTGTATGCAGCACCCAGTGGCTGTCTTCAGTAGACAATCGGACAAGCGATGCGTCTGGTAGGAGCTTAATAGACTCTATTAAGTACCATGCTGCTTTTGGACACACAGTGCTGAACAGACTTCTGCATTTTTTCCTGAAGCAAACCACGAGGGTATTCAATGATAGTTTTATCTGATAGCGGCGAGCATGCAATCGGAGATTCAAATACATTATGTAGTGAAGAGCGCTGAGAACCACCTTTGCTTTGTCCAGAGAGCAATCGGATAATTTTTGATAAAGCGATTTCAAGGATACATCGTGAATTGCCATGAATTCGGACATTTCTGAACAGCCTAAAATGGCACCCAGCACATCATTCTGTATGACGCAAACCTTTTTGTAAACTTCTTGAATAATATTCTTTTTAATGTATCCGACCATATTCCTTTTGGGAACAAAGTAGTTGGGAATGGTGCGTGCTTTAAGACACTGTGCAAGTTTATCGACGAGAACTATTACACATTGTAGGATATTGTCCAATCTCCATGTATCCAAAGGCACTGTCTCGATCACCCAGAGTAATATGTTCTTCATCATGTAACTTGTCAAACATTCTGGTTCGACGAGCAGAAGTTTGTACAAAGATTTGAAGAAAAGGTAGGATCGTAGTTGTGCCTGACTTAGTTCTCTCAAAAGCTTTGTCTCCAATGCTGAAAATGACACCCGCCATTCCAACTCCTTCATGGGGCTTTCATCGTGTCCAGCGGCCACAAATCCACATCCAAGCTTTTTAACTTCTTGAATGATTTCCCTTGTAGGCCAGCCACTAGGCCTTGGACGAAATATAAATGAATCGGCGATATTTGGCCAGTCAGCCATTGTCAAGACAACCACATAATCCAAAAAATGGATTCCAAGTTCGTCTTCATATGCTCCCGACAAAGCTGGTCCTTTTGGAAGAAAACTCTCCCCATGCGGTGCGTTCAACAGGTCGGACACATAAAATCCCGAAGATTGCAGAGTCAGAGCCAGGTGTGTTTGCAACATTTTTGGTCGAAAATATTCGGGTGCTTTGTTTTCGATTTGTCCACCAGAGACAATCTGTAGCATCACATATCCTGGAAAATTGCTTTCTTTCACCAACAGATGAGGAAAAACCACGTCCTCTGGCGTTCTCTGAAAAATGTCGATCCCTTTGAACTCAAAGATAATGTCTAGATCTGTCTCGTTCACTGCTCCTCCGTCTGTATCAACAACAGGAAATGCTTTTTCTAGATACAATCCATCCATGGAACTTCCCAATAAAACTACGTTCTCAAGGTGTAAATGCCTCAAGATTTCAGCAGAGTTATCTGTCTTGTCTGGCAGTGCTCTACTGCTTTTGATAAATTCAGACCCTGAATTTTCTTGTAGTTCCCTTAGGAACCTGTTATCCCAATCTTTTTGTCTTTCCTCAGCTGCAATCATACGAAGGTCCCTGAATGCATCCTGGTCAAAAGCAATGCACTGAAGAAGCCTGTTCTCAAGGCAAATATTTACACCTTTCTCTGGTTCTCTCCTGTATAATATTTCACACATGGTGCTTGCTGTTCCTAACGTTCATGATCTTCTTCTTGAAATCAGTGTACTTTCTTTGCAGTCAGTAAATAATGTCTGCATTTTTCTTTCTTGATTATTCATTCTTGTTCTTCTGATATGTTCGTTTTACATCAAGAATACCATCTTACAAATGTTCTTCAACTTGAAACCTCACACGTATGTACAGAACTAAGCCGACGTTTTACCGTCTCGTGTAAATGTTGGTACTTTGTCATCTGCTCCACCAATCAAGAAATTTGGAATGGCAACGATGTGCTTCGCCGGTATTATTCCCTTGCATATGTGTCATGTTGCTCTAATTTTGTACAATATTGTCCTATGTCATTCACATTGAACCACAGTCCTTTTCCCTCTATAATTCACACGAAAAATCTTGGAACCAACTCTGTAAACAAATATAAAACAAGCTTATTGATATTTACGTTATTGTTTATGCTCTTAAATTCGCCCCAAGAGCTAAAAACGCATGCTTTAAAGACCTTCCAATAAGTTTGCGTGAAAAATATTTTTTAAAAATTTTGTCAACAATTCTTTTTCAGTTCTATGTTTTGGAACTAGGAAAGAATTTACTTTTTCTCTGCTGAGTACTCTCATAAACATGCTCAGCTCGATCATTTTATTCGTCTTTTAACACCCTGCAATTCATACACCTTATGTCGTTATAGAAATCACATGTATACAAGGCACATAAGGCTTTATAGAAATCACATGTATACAAGGACACATAACGCTCTATAATCGGGTTGGTTAACTAGAAATACTATACAGAATTTTGAAAGGCGTATGCTTGACATGTCACAATATCACGTGATAGCCTACTTGTATTACGATGTTGAATGCTATTTCCGTTGTAGTGGTTATAATATCATTCTCTTACTCTCTCTCTCTCACACACGCACACCTTACATTTCTCGTATATTTTGTGTTATATACATAGATTTCTTTAATTATTTAAATTATATTGAAGAAATCAGTTCATGTCCTTGCTCCTCGACCCCTACGCCAGCACTATTGTAAATACAAAGACATCTACAAATAATGTACACTACGGAATTTAAATGCTAGCTTTGATAATGTAGAGTTCGAATGTTATCGAATAATAATATTATACAAAGTTATAAGAACAATTTTTTTAAACTCTACCTCTGGAAGAAGGTGGGGGGTGGTTGTACATTTGACGCTGTCATGTTTCCAAAACAAAGCAGAATATGACAGTGAAGTATAGATAACAATCAGTTATTCTTAATTCGACTGAACCACCAGCAATAACCCCTGCCTCTGTCCCCACCAGAAACACACACACACACACACACACACACACACACACACCGCTTACCAATTTATGTCGACAATGGTGATACAATACTACGCTTTAACCGAACTCGCTTCGCCATTGAATGACGTATAATGTTAGGTCAAAGACAGGAACCAGAACTAAATCTAAAAATAGCACCTCGGTATTTCCAAAAAATAACAATAAAAATAAAAACATGAAAAAAACAAACAAATATTTTGTTATTACAGATAGAAAAGAAACAAACCGTCTGCAGAAAGCATTCAGTAATTTCCATATAACTCACTTTGTACAGAGTGATTTTCTGTACGCTTTTTTTTTGGGGGGGGGGGGGGTAATAACAGGTGCGGGTGGGACGGGGATGACGCATTCGACCCGTTCTTATATGCGTTTGTGCTTACGTGACTGAGGGCTTATTCTCGCGCAACAGACGAAACCCTTCGATACGATTCCTGCTGATTTGAAGATGCGCATATAGGGACGGGGTGTTGGGGTAGGGGCCAGGTGTTATCTGGGAGGTGAAATGTAACTGAGACATTGGTGGAAATAATACGGACTTGCCACTTATTTCTGTTTTGTTGTTGTCTTTTTTTATACAGGCCAGATTGTTCATTTGTTTCAAAATGGATTATGGCTATATTGGCCTGATTGTTCATTTGTTTCAAAATGGAGTATGGCTATATAGGCACTTTTTTTCATTTGTTTCAAAATGGGTTATGCTTTGGGTTATTGTTAGGGAAGAAGAAGCAGCATTAAGAATAATAATGGCTATTTTTGCAGTGCACAATCCAAGAAACAGTGAAAAACAGTATAGGCAGTAATTATATATCAAATTCATGCGTGCGACGACAATTAACTGTTGCGCTCAATTCTCAGAGTGCTGTAAAATGGACATGAAATAAATCCAGTCAGTATAGCATATATATATATATATATATATATATATATATATATATATATATATATATATATATATATAAAACCTTTTTCAAATTTGTTAACTATGACAACTTTTGCGACAAGGGGAATGTGGAAGGACTTTGGTTCCCGCAAGGTCCTAAAGCCAACACTGTATACATTTCTTTAATAAGAGGAACTCCATCATAACCAAAATTTAGTTTAGTGTACTGACCCAGTCACCCATTATAGTCAGCGCCACAGCTTACGGAGAAAAAATCTGTAAATTAGAATGTTGACACTCTAATTTTGTTCCAGTGGATACGACTATGTGAAAATGTATAGGTCAACTTCCAGCTCACAAGTCTAGCATCAGGAGTGGAAAAGTTGTAGAAAATTAAAGTTTCCATTTGTGTTCCAAATTTTAGCTCTGTATTTCAGTGGGTATAGAAGCTATGTCTATTTCCAGTCTCCCTCCCCTTACCCTGGCAGTTTTTATTTGCGAGATTCAAGCAAGGAAAATATAGCCAATTTCCCTGCAAATTTTCCCTGACTGGAGACTAGGCGGAATTTCTCTGACAATTGGATGCTTATTATTCGCACCCCTTGTGTCCCATGGAATTGAGTAAAATCCCAAACAAGGACAGGCAGACCAAGTAAACCCCATATGAACATGACACGGACAACCAGCAGCTTTAGGGGGTGGCATAAGTGAACGTCTGCACATTGCAAAAGGGTGTTTCAGCAATGGATCTAGATTCACTACATAGTTGAATCGGGATCAATCTAGACGCGTAAGTGAAGTAACTGTTCCAGTGATATTATCAGTAGTGTTGCCAAATGCCACACCTTCGCAAATGATATCGTGTCCATCACATTCGCAATTATTGCTGACGCGGAATTCGCAAGAGACAGCCCCAAGACATGATGAATGTGCATTACAAAAGAGATTCTGAAATCTTTATTAAAATCAGGTCCAAAATTCGTTCAGACGTAAGAAGGCTAAACGACAGATGCAGCCATTTGGATGAACTAGATAAAAGCAACTTAGGACTTCAAGAATGCAACAAACAATTGGAAGAAAGGCTTCATGAGCTAAACGGTGTAGTTGCAAGATTAGAGCTACAAATAAAATCAAATGAGATAAAAATCGGAAGACGAGGAGGCTCAGTCTCATTGAGGAAATCTTGCATTTCATTTCTTGCCTGAGCAAAGAGGCGAGAAATGGAATGACACAGGAGGATGAGAAAAACAATGAAAGTGAAGAAACAGTTAATAACACGGATATAGCCACATTACCTGAACCCAATATACGCATTCCTGAGGATTTCCCCTCAAGAATTCGACGTGCAAGGTCAGCACGTCGTCCGTTTCTTATGCAGGTGCCTAAAGAGAAAAATGCAATTCTCAAATACGATGAACTCATGGTTAACAAGAATGAATACCTGTGAGGAAGAAACACAAGACATATACCTCTCGAACGTTCAATAGGGATTAAGCAAAGCCTCGAAGAACGATGTTGCTAATGTATCTGATCAAAATAATAATGTTGTTGATCTAAAAATTCTGCGTGTCTAACATTTCATGCCTAATTAAGACATTTATCTGTGATCAACCAAGTGCAGATTCTATTAACTGATACATTTTAGTACACCTGACCACAAGGCCAAGTGCTCTTGTGGTATATCCCTGTGTCCGTCGCCCGTCAGTCAACATTTGCTTCTTACCGCTCGAGAAGCCATATTTATTTTTCAATTTTGATCAAACTTGGAATATAGGTTTCTATAACCAAGATATCGGAATAGTTCGAATATGAGCGATATCGACTTATATCAATAAGGGAATCTTGTATCTGATTGGCCGAGCATGTTACCACTTTGACCATCGTATTTCTGAATAGATTTTAATATTATTGGAAGATCTGCTAATGCCCATCTTTTATGGAAAATTAGAGACGCTAGGGGTCTATGGGATACTGCAATGAGCAGCCCGAAGCGCGGGAGGAGGAGTCCTCTAGCAATGAAGGCATTACCTTTGATTGTGACGAGTATCCAGAAGAAGAAATTGAGGACTACATACAACCCCCATAAACCTTCGAGACCTTATTTCTTGTGGCCGTCTTCGGTAAACTTTTGTGGCGTGGTTGTTATTTGAGACGCGTACCTGGGCCGGGCCTCGCGTGACGGCACAGAGGCCACTATGTCGCACGGCATGCCATCCAGCACCACCACTGTTTCTTCCTCAAACTCCTCAACAGCTCGCTTCACGTCCTTGACTTCCTTGCGGGTTTCTTCGGCGCTCTTTGCGGCGATCTTAACGGGCGTTATGATGGGTGCTAGTTTTTTTCGACCTCAAAGACCGTCTCCTCTAGCTCGAACTGCTTGGCAGCGAGCTTATCGTGCAACGCGCTGCGCGAGGCAATGTTTTCCTCCAGCAAGTGTATCTTGTCATCTGCGCTGTTCATCCTCGTCAATGACATTTTTGGGTAATAGTGGTAAATATAGGAAGTACTGGCAGACTACTGGGCTGGAGTTGAAAGAACACAGGCTCGCTCTAATTACATATCCACGCATGGTCCAGGCCAGCCCGAAACTTCGCCGGGCCGGTGCTGGTCAGGTCTACGGTGGAGAAGCTGTGTAGCGCTGCAGTCGCCTCAGTAAACAAAAAGCGGCGGAACTCGCCCCAGTGAATATCGACGGCACACCACATAGCACGGACGTTACGCAGGCTGTGGACGTCGGTCCCGCAGAAGAGGATGATCATGTTGGTGTTATCGCGGATCACCTTCGGGATGTGGGAATACAGCTGGTCTAGGCGTTTTTATGCCTCCCGCTGCTAAAGAGGCTAGTGGGATTCTTTTGTCCTTTCAGCATCACATCATCGTAAACGATCAAGTGTCGTCTGGCCCTGGGGCGTCGTCGATGCTAGAAAAGAACATTACCGTGTCTTTCACGGCGTCGACCTTGTCGTCTTTTATAGGTTGCCCGCCAATGGCGCGTGGTCGAGTCTTAGAAACCAGTGGTGCTACGGCTTTTTAATCCCCATTGTAAAATCAACGACGTCCATACTTATTGAACGCCTGCAGCATCCTCTAAAATGTTTGCATACTGTCTGTGTTGTTAGCGAAAGACCGAAACAATTGGGTTGCCGCCACATGGTGGTCCTGGCCAACTACTTGCGTACGCTCTTGGGGACCTGCACCGTGTGCGGGGCGAAAAAGGTTACATTCGTGGGGTCGCCAAGGTAGAAAAGCACGGAGGCGACATAGTGGCCAACCTCGGAAAGCTACCAGGGGTTCTTTGGAGTAAGAATCCCGGGAAATAGCATCTGCTTGTGCTGCAACTACTGTTGTCCCGGGACTTGGCTAGATATCCGGCTGGACGCCTTCCAGAAACCGTAAGCCGAGCAAGGCGCCTATCAACCTCATGGATGCCGCGTACTAGCGTCACGACCTGTCGTACTCGCGCAGAAACGACATGCGCGACCGGCACAAGGCCGACGTGGACCTGATCCACGACCTTAAAAGTCATGGGACCTTCAATCGGCGAGCAGCATGTTCGTTATGGGTGGGATGAAGGCCAAGCTCGCAGTCTGAAGGCGGGCCCAAAAGTCTGGAGCAATGGAGGCACGTGTTGCATCTGTTATAAAACAATCCAAAGGTTATTGAAAGGGGGCGGCGGCGGCTTATCAGGCTGACGTCTTGTTTCTGCCGCACGATAATGTTGGACGGCGCGTGTACAAGTACGCCCTGATTGTGGTGGACGTCGCCAGTCGCTTCAAGGCGGCCCAGCTCTTGACGAGCAAGGAGGCTACTGAAGTTGCCGCCACGATGATGCGGATCTACAAGCGGGGTCCGCTCAAGTGGTCCAAGCTACTGCATGTCGACTTCGGGCGGGAGTTCATTGATAGCTCCTGGCCGGCGTCCACCTGGCTGAGGGTATCATTGAGCGGTTTATCCTAACCCTGGCCGATTGGCTGTTTGGGCACCAGTACGCCCATGAACTTTCTGAAAAAGGGGTGGAAGCGCGCAGTGTGGAGTGGATTCGGTGACTGCCGACCGTGGTGTCTGCCATAGGCGGAGAGGTGAGCCGGAGTGCGCTGGCCCTGGTGCGGTACTTGAACACACCTGGCTAGCTGGAGGGTGGGACCTGCCGCGCTACTGACCCTGTATGGTTGCTGAAAACGTAAGTTATATTTGACCAATGGGAAAACCCTTGCCAGCCCGTCATATACCACGTCGATAATCATACATCAAATGTTTCGATAGGTCAAGGATGGCCTGGTCTGTGCAGATGGGGTGGTAAAGATTGAATCTAGCTTTGGTGGAATGTCACGCCACGAAATTATTCTCAAAAGATCTTATGGGTCCGACAGGCTGGGTCAGCAATCAGCGGACAATCCAATCGAAGAAATAGCCAAGGTGGTTCGAATAGAATGCGTTTTCTTTTTTGCAAAGACATTTCCGGCGAACATGATGTATGATTCTTCTGTAAATTACTGCGCCGAAATACAACCGAGGTATATTTTTGTCTCGCAAAAATTTCCTGGGATATCACAATTGCACAACCTCATCGCTCGGAACGGTCCACACTGTGCCAGAATCAAAGTTTGTGTTATTCTATTGGGATTCTATAAGTTCTGACTGTGCTAATTCCTAAACGAGCATGCTCCTGGCTTCCTCTCAAACTAATTGATTATAAAAAAACTATACTATAAAATTTCACCCAACAACAGTATTTTATTCCACTCTGCTGCTTGTAAAAACTAGTTATTGATTGACAACAAGTAGGCTTACTATCTCAAAAGTACATAAGACCTAATTAATGGGCAGTTCAGGGAAAGTCATATGGTGAAGTTTTATTTGATCAGGTCCCCAAATAAGTCTTAGAGAATGATAATAAAAGTTAGTTGTTGCTAGTATCTTTTTTTTTTTTTAATTCGGGTCTAGGCTTCACATATTTTGTTCTAAAGGTATCATGTGCTGACACATTGCGACACAGACCACATGTTGCGAGGGACTGATGTAATGTCTGTAGTACAGATTCTGGGACAATCGTTCAGATATTGGGTTTTTAGCTTTAGTGGTCATATACCAGAAGAGCTTATAGGATGGCCTGTTGTCCGTTGTCCTAGGACCGTCCGTCTATTAGCACATGTTTGTTATTTCTACTCATCTTAAACTACTTGTAGGATTGAAAATGAAACTTTATACACACGTTCAATCTTAAGGTCGGGTTGGTCGTGAATGAAAATGGCGCTGTTCAGACAGCCAATGTGGCCGCCACAGCAGTCATCTTGAAAATCTTGCTATCGCTACTCTTATGGAATGGATGGTCATCAACATGGGGTTTCCGCTAAAAGACTTCTTATGTCTAGTTGGTCTTAAATGAAAATGGTGCCAATCTGACATCCAGTAAGGCCACCAAGATAGCCATCTTGAAATCTTCTTATCGCTACTCCTACATATAAAGTCATATCGACATGGATTTTTAAAAGAAAACTTTTTATGATGTCTAATTGGTACTAAATGAAAATGCTTCCTCTCGGGCATCCAAAATACCACCACCGTGACCATCCTTAAAATATTAAAATAGTGTTATTGCTACTCATCTTGAATGGATGGCCTTATCTACACGGGGTTTTCTCTAAATTACTTCTTATGATGTGTAGCTGAATCTAAATCAAAGGGTGCCGGTCTGATGTCCATAAATCTTGTATTCAGTCACTAAAAAACTATATAAGGAATTTATCCCACCGAAAATCCTTTGCATTTAACTGAAAGTTACCGCGAAACTTGAGATACCGCGGTAAGAGGACCCACGACAAATAAACTTTGCACATTTATTGAAAAATTTACTCGAGTCATTTATTTGAGATGTGGAATTTCTACAACATTATAACGAAAATTGTCTTCTTTGTGAGGAAACCAGAATGACAAAATAGTTGACTTTTCTAAAAGTTGATTTCGTGTGACATGAATGAGCTTCTGTGATAGGCTTACATTGATGTCTCTTAAAACTATTTAATTTATGAAGTTACACAATAATCAATCTGTAAATTATCAATGATTCAACTTAATTTATTAAATTTGCCTTTATGCTGCATTTATTGTTTTTCACACTGACTATCAATCGATCTATCGTTATATCCATCCCTGCTCTTAATGATGGAGGTGGTCAGAACCCCTTAAACCGCCAATCTCGTTATAACGCCAATTTTGTCCTAGGACAAACGTTGGCGTTTTAACGAGAACAGACAATATATGTTTTGCCGCTACAAAACTACGATTTTGCAGGTTACTATCTTTGTTAATGGTTACTGTCTATTTAGGTGAAATGGTGAGAATAAAGCAATAAAAAAAAAGAAACCAGGCATTTAGCTTTTTTATTCCACCTTACATTTACTTTCACGGTCATTCTTTACCAAAACACCGACGAGTTCGTGTGTGTCTCTCTCTTTCTCTCTCTCAAAAGATATGCAAAAAAAAAAAAAAAAAGATTCATGAATTATTGCGTGTACCTTAAATGCATTGTGGGGTTGGTCTATGACGCGTTATGCGTAAATTTAAGATCAATCATCCCAGGACAGTAAATAGCACACTCGAAAAATGTTAATATATTTTTGAGAAAACTAAAACAAAGAGAGCAAATTGGTACGAAGAAAGGAACAAATCCAGCGTTTCCTAAATTCGCAAATAATTTCAATCCTCACGTTGGTGTCATCTGGCATTTCGAACGCGAGGTCCACTGGATGGGGATACAGAAACGGACATGTGTTGCGAACCAACAGACTCCCATGGATATCTCTTATCAAGCGTTTTTTCACCCAAAACATGTCCACAAAATCAATCGGTTTGGCCTTTGCATTGGCATCCGGCATATCTGCTCAAAACAAACGACTTGAGGTACTCAAAGAACAATTAAAAATGACAACGATACGAGGATTAAACTATTGCATTAACTAGGACAGTCGAGAGAAGTCGTCTCATCAAAAAGATTCAAATACAAAGCTAAGACTCCAAACATTTGCATTACCTTTGTAACAACATACAACCCAGACGCACAAAACAAAGGACAGATTGTTTGGAAACACGAGCACATTATTTACTTTTTTTTGTACACATAAACAGTCTTTACAAGAACTCCTCATAGTACTGTACCAAAAACTTAAAAGCTAATAATGTATGTGCTGTGTTGAACTCAACCACAGTGTGTAATTTCATCAGGTGTAATTTCAACCTTGGTTTAACGTGTAAACAAATATCCTAGACTACTCTTTTCAAGTTAAACAGCTGAGTTAAATCAAAAATTAGAACGTGACAGTAAAATAAAGTCATGTATGTCCTGTCCAACGCTTGCAACACGCTGCCACTTTTTCTTCCGTGATTTATGAGTAATCGCACATAGTTTGCACTTCATTCGTAAACAAAAATGAAATAAAATGAAAATATGTGCTGAACAAACTATTTGTATCAATAGTTAGACCAGAACAGAGAGAGAATGATTTTAGAGAATACACACACTACTTATCGCGATTTTTATTGTATTTATTGCTATCACAGAGACAATAAAACAAAATGCCTCCAAAATATTTTTTTTTTAAAATAAAGTGTATATGGGGATAAAGTGTACATATTTCATAAACTTCAAAATTTCGTATCTTTTCTTCTTTCGATTCTTATAGAAAGATTTAAGAGTCAAGAAACTTTATTTACCTTGTTGTTGTTTTTTGTTGTTTTTTTTTTTTGGGGGGGGGTTGACGTAGTGGTATATATAACACGAACAAAACATACAACAATATGAAACCAAGCACACGTTCAGCAGCAAGCATATAAAAGGAAAAATGGGCATAAATTTGCATATTACACATGAAATTACAACCATATATAAATAAGTTCATTTACTCCACTTTTACTTCCATCCTTCTTTAATTTGTATAAATGACATTTTTATTTTAGAATTAGTTGGCAATATATGTACATTACATTTTGTAATACTTTTGTGTGAGACAATGTGACATTAAATCATGTACAAGTTACAGAAATGCATTTTTTTTTTTTTTGGGGGGGGGGGGGTACATATTAATGGCATTAGCAAGTTGCTCAGACAAAACTGACAAAGGATCAGGTTCAAAGATAAACAGTGAAACCCGTCACAACATCATTAAACCGAAATCCCGATTTAAATTCCAATATTTTTTGGTACCGAATCTTCCCTTCTTTCAATTAAATTGTCTCAGTAAACGGAAATCCTCTGGAGCAAACCAAACTTGTAATTCCGCTTTAACTACTCAAAGATTTCATTTAGCACTGTGAAACAGACCCCCAATCTGACCTGTTGGACATCAGGATATTTGTACCGGTCTGTACATCAATATCTATTTCAATAACATAGTACCAGCCTGTATACCAATATCGATTTCAACATCTTAGTACCAATCTGTATATCAATATCGATTTCAACATCTTAATACCAGCCTGTATATCAATATCGATTCCAACATCTTAGTACCAGCCTGTACATCAATATCGATTTCAACATCTTAGTACAAGTATGTATATCAATATCGATTTCAACATCTTAATACCAGCCTGTATATCAATATTTATTTCAACATATTAGTACCAGCCAGTATATCAATATCGATTTCAACATCTTAATACCAGCCTGTATATCAATATCGATTCCAACATCTTAGTACCAGCCTGTACATCAATATCGATTTCAACATATTAGTACGAGCCTGTACATCAATATCGATTTCAGCATCTTAGTATAATTCAAATCATATGACTACGATATTCTTTATTTGGAATATTTCAATGGTCACTGTTCTAGAAGTGCTCATTCTACTTTCTGCTTGACTAATACATCTTCACAGGATTTTGCTACGAAAAGCAGCTGACAATTATTTTCACCATTAATTTGAGTAGATACTTGTGATTTTACATTACAGGTGAACACGACAAAGTGAGTCAAACTTGTTTAACTGGCATACATACAAACTCTTCAAACTTCAACAAGTAATTATCTACGGTTACCGTATTTTGTGCAAAAAAAAAAAAAAAAAAAACACCACCAGGCTTTATGTCTAAAGAATAACAGTTCATGTTATCATTTCAGCTGTACTTTTTCAACACTGACTAGAAACCAAGTGGCCTCAGTATAACTGTATTGGCATTTTAATGTGGTCACTTTTAAGTGGCTGACCACCACTCCATATAGACGTCAAGTCTACCCAGTCCACCAGAGTGTCAAACTCAGGCATCACAATTACTGGGTCATTCGTCATACACGTTTGGTCGCTGATCACCTTTTTAAGTAACCCTTGATATAAATCTGAAGTAATGACTTGCACAACTTGCTGACGTATTCCCCGTGTATGCAGCACCCAGTGGCTGTCTTCAGTAGACAATCGGACAAGCGATACGTCTGGTAGGAGCTTAATATTAAGTACCATGCTGCTTTTGGACACACAGTGCTGAACAGACTTCTGCATTTTTTCCTGAAGCAAACCACGAGGGTATCAAGTGATAGCTTCATCTGACAGCGGCGAGCATGCAATCGGAGATTCAAATACATTATGTAGTGAAGAGCGCTGAGAACCACCTTTGCTTTGTCCAGAGAGCAATCGGATAATTTTTGATAAAGCGATTTCAAGGATACATCGTGAATTGCCATGAATTCAGCCATTTCTGAACAGTCTAAAATGGCACCCAGCACATCATTCTGTATGACGCAAACCTTTTTGTAAACTTCTTGAATAATATTCTGTTTAATGTGTCATACCATATTCCTTTTGGGAACAAAGTAGTTGGGAATGGTGCGTGCTTTAAGACACTGTGCAAGTTTATCGACGAGAACTATTACACATTGTAGGATATTGTCCAATCTCCATGTATCCAAAGGCACTGTCTCGATCACTTAGAGTAATATGTTCTTCATCATGTAACTTGTCAAACATTCTGGTTCGACGAGCAGAAGTTTGTACAGAGATTTGAAGAAAAGGTAGGATCGTAGTTGTGCCTGACTAAGTTCTCTCAAAAGCTTTGTCTCCAATGCTGAAAATGACACCCGCCATTCCAACTCCTTCATGAGGCTTTCGTCGTGTCCAGCGGCCACAAATCCACATCCAAGCTTTTTAATTTCTTGAATGATTTCCCTTGTAGGCCAGCCACTAGGCCTTGGACGAAATATAAATGAATCGGCGATATTTGGCCAGTCAGCCATTGTCAAGACAACCACATAATCCAACTGATGGATTCCAAGTTCGTCTTCATATGCTCCCGACAAAGCTGGTCCTTTTGGAAGAAAACTCTCCCCATGCGGTGCGTTCAACAGGTCGGACACATAAAATCCCGAAGATTGCAGAGTCAGAGCCAGGTGTGTTTGCAACATTTTTGGTTGAAAATATTTGGGTGCTTTGTTTTCGATTTGTCCACCAGAGACAATCTGTAGCATCACATATCCTTGAAAGTTGCTTTCTTGCACCAACAGATGAGGAAAAACCACGTCCTCTGGCGTTCTCTGAAAAATGTCGATCCCCTTGAACTCAAAGATAATGTCTAGATCTGTCTCGTTCACTGCTCCTCCGTCTGTATCAACAACAGGAAATGCTTTTTCTAGATACAATCCATCCATGGAACTCCCCAACAAAACTATGTTCTCAAGGTGTAAATGCCTCAAGATTTCAGCAGAGTTATCTGTCTTGTCTGGCAGTGCTCTCCGGCTGTAGATAAATTCAGACCCTGAATTTTCTTGTAGTTCCCTTAGGAACTTGTTATCCCAATCTTTTTGTCTTTCTTCGGCTGCGATCATACGAAGGTCCCTGAATGCATCCTGATCAAAATCAATGCACTGAAGAAGCCTGTTCTCAAGGCAAATATTTACACCTTTCTCTGGTTTTGACCTGTATAATATTTCACACTTGGTGCTTGCTTTCCTAACGTTCATGATCTTCTTCTTGAAGTCAGTGTACTTTCTTTACAGTCAGTAAATAATGTCTGCATTTTTCTTTCTTGATTATTCATTCTTGTTCTTCTGATATGTTCGTTTTACATCAAGAATACCATCTTACAAATGTTCTTCAACTTGAAACCTCACACGTATGTACAAAACTAAGCCGACGTTTTACCGTCTCGTGTAAATGTTGGTACTTTGTCATCTGCTCCACCAAGCAAGAAATTTGGAATGGCAACGATGTGCTTCGCCGGTATTATTCCCTTGCATATGTGTCATGTTGCTCTAATTTTGTACAATATTTTTTTAAAACCATAAACACAACTGGTGCGCTTCATCGGTATTATTCCCTTCCGTATGTGTCATGTTGTTCTAATTTTGTACAGAATTGTCCTATGTCATTCACATTGAACCACAGTCCTTTTCCCTCTTTAATTCACACGAAATATCTTGGACCCAACTCTGTGAACAAATATAAAACAAGGTTATTGATATTTACGTTATTGTTAATGCTCTTAAATTCGTCCCAAGAGCTCAGCTGAGTACTCTTATAAACATGCTCAGCTCGATAATTTTATTCCTTTTTTTAACACCCTGCAATTCATACACCTCATCTCTTTATAGAAATCACATGTATACAAGGCACATAACTCTTTATAATCGGTTTGGTTAACTAGAAATAATATACAGAATTTTAAACAAAGATTTATGCTTGACATGTCATAATATCACGTGACAGCCTACTTGTATTACGGTTTTAAATGCTATTTCCGTTGTAGTGGTTATAATATCATTCTCTCTCTCTCTCTCTTTCTCTCTCTCTTTCCTTACATTGTTTCTCATATAATTTGTGTTCTATGCATATATTCCTTAATTAAATTATACTGAAATCAGTTCATGTCCTTGCTCCTCGACCCCTACACTAACACTATTGTAAATACTAAGACAGCTACAAATAATGTACACTACGGAATTTAAATGCTAGCTTTGATAATGAAGAGTTCGAATATTATCGAATAATAATATTATACAAAGTTATAAGAACAATTATTTTAAAATCTACTTCTGGAAGAAGGTGGGGGAGGGGGAGAAGGCGAGGAGTGGTGTCGCATTTGATGCTGTCATGTTTCCAAAACAAAGCAGAATTTGACAGTGAAGTACAGATAACAATCAGTTATTCTTAATCCGACTGAACCACCAGCACAACCCCTTCCTATGTCCACACCACACATACACACACACACAAACCGCTTACCTATTTATGTCGACAATGGTTATATAATACTACGCTTTAACCCAACTCGCTCTCCATTGAATGACGTGTACTGTTAGGTCCAAGACAGGAACCAGACCTTAATCTAAAAATAGCACCTCGGTATTTCCACAAAAATAAAAGAAAACACACACACACACACACACACACACACACACACACTGAACAAATGTTTTGTTATTACAGATAGAAAAGAAACAAACCGTCTGCAGAAAGCATTCAGTAATTTCCATATAACTCACTTTGTACAGAGTGATTTTCTGTACGCTTTTCGGGGAGTGGGTCGGTTCAAAAACAGGTGCGAAGGGAGGGGATGACGCTATTCGACCCGTTCTTATATGCGTTTGTGCTTACGTGCCTGATGGCATATTCTTGATCAACAGACAAAACCATTCGGCTGATTTGAAGATGCGCATATAACGACGGGGTATTGGGGTAGGGGCCAGGTGTTATCTGGGAGGTGAAATGTAACCGAGACATTGGTGGAAACAATACGGACTTGCCACTTATTTCTGTTTTGTTGTTGTTGCTGTTGTTGTTGTTGTTTATACAGGCCTGATTGTTCATTTGTTTAAAAATGGATTATGGCTATATAGGCCTAAGTGTTCATTTGTTTTAAAATGGGTTATGGGTTATACACTCCTAATTGTTCATTTGTTTCAAAATGGGTTATGGGTTATACACTCCTAATTGTTCATTTCTTTCAAAATGGATTATGGCTATATAGGCCTAAGTGTTCATTTGTTTCATAATGGGTTATGGGTTAGACACTCATAATTGTTCATTGTTTCAAAGTGGGTTATGGCTTGGGTTAGGGAAGAAGAAGCAGAATTAAGAATGTTAATGGTGTGCAGCTATTTTGCAGTGCACAGTCGTAGCAACAGTGAAAATGAGTATTGGCAGTACACATTGAATTCGGAAATAATCCGACTTTCCATACACTATTCATAATAAATAGGTGAATGCAATTTTAATTATGTATCAAATTCATGCGTGTGCACCCGTTATACATTTTTGCAGCTATTACTACTAGATATTGTCAGTCATTGTCAGTCTGCTACTAACAGAGACATCGGCCGCCCGTTAGCCCGTACTGTCTGACAATGTCTACCACTAGCAGTGATAAGCGGGCACAGTAGTCTCGGCCTGCTGAAACTGTTATCATAGGGAATTTTGCACATATTAGACTGGGAAAAAGTACAGAAACAACAACGCCTCGATGCAGATTTTTGAAAAAATGTATAACGGGTGACGTGTGAGGACAATTTAGTGTAGCTTTCATATTATCAGAGTGCTATAAAATGGACATGACAAAAATACAGTCAGTATAAACACACACACACAAACACACACAGAGACAGATATATATATATATATATCTTTTAAGACATAAGAAGACTAAACGACAGATGCAGCCATTTGGATGAACTAGATAAAAGCAACTTAGGACTTCAAGAATGCCACAAACAATTGGAAGAAAGGCTTCATGAGCTAAACGGTGTAGTTGCAAGATTAGAGCTACAAATAAAATCAAATGAGATAAAAATCGGAAGACGAGGAGGCTCAGTCTCATTGAGGAAATCTTGTATTTCATTTCTTGCCTGAGCAAAGAGGCGAGAAATGGAATGACACCGGAGGAGGAGAAAAACAACCAAAGTGAAGAAACAGTTAATAACACGGATTAAGCCACTACATTGCCTGAACCCAATATACGCATTCCTGAGGATTTCCCCTCAAGAATTCGACGTGCAAGGTCAGCACGTCGTCCGTTTCTTATGCAGGTGCCTAAAGAGAAAATGCAATTCTCAAATACGATGAACTCATGGTTAACAAGAATGAATACCTGTGAGGAAGAAATACAGGACATTGTCCTCTCTAACGCTTAATGGAGATTAAGCAAAGCCTCGAAGAACGATATTGCTGATGTATCTGATTAAAATAATAATGTTGTTGATCTAAAATTCTACGTGTCTAACATTTCATGCCTAATTTTTATTTTTCCATTTTGATCAAACTTGGAATATAGGCTTATATAATCAATATATCGGAATAGATCGAATATGATCGAGATCGACTTATTTTAATGAGGGAATCTTGTATCTGATTGGCCGCGCTTGTTACCACTCTGGCTACCGTATTTCTGATCAGATTTTAATTAAACTTGAAAATATGAAGGTATATCATCAAGATCTCAGAGGAATTCGATAATGAGCGAGATTCACGCATACTAATGAGGTGATCTTGCATCTGATTAGCTGAGCTTGTTACCACCCTGGAGGTTATATATCTGATCCGATTTTGATCAAATTCGGTATATGGGCTTATGTCTTCAAGATCTCGAAAAAGTTAGTTAACCAGCGAGATCACTACATATTATTTAGGTAACCTGGCATCTGATTGGCTTGTTTCCAGTATGGAGACAGTACTTCTGATCAGATTTTGATTGAACTTAAGCTCTTGGCTTATATCATCAAGTATAAAGTTTTCTGAGGGTTTTCCATAATGAACGAGATGTTTGCATATGAATGGAGTGGTCTTGCATCTGACTGACTGAAATGGTTACCAATATGGAGGCTATTTTTAAACGATTTTGATCAAACTTGGAATATATGCTTATAAGATAAAGATTTCACATGAGTTCGATAATAAGTGAGATCCATGCATACTAATTATGTGATCTTGCATATGATTGGCTGAACCTGATACTATTCTAGAAAATATATTTCTGATCCGATTTTGATTAAACTTGGAAAATGTACTTAAAACACGAAGTTCTAAGATGTGTACAATTCAGATCGAGATCCGCGCATACTAATGATGTGATCTTGCGTCTGATTAGCTGGACTTGTCAACATTTGAGCGACTCTATTTTTACTAAGATTTTTATCAGCCTTGGTAAATAGGTTTATATCATTGAGATATCGAATGAGTTTTATTTTGAGCAAGATTTGCGCATATTATTGTAGTGGTCTTGCATCTCGTTGGCCGAGCTTCTGACCGCTCGAGAAACGGTGTTTCTGGCCCGAGTTTTAATCAAATTCAATCTAAATAGGCCGGTATTATCAAGATGGTGATGAGTCTTGCTTTGAGCAAGACCTGTGTATATTTATGAGATGATTTTACAATTGACTGGCTGGGTTTTGCTACCACTCTAGAGACTGTATTTCTTATATAGGGTTTTGATCAAACTTGGTAAATAGGCTTATATCATAAAGATCTCTGTTGAGTATTATTATGAGCGAAATCCGAGAATATTAATGACTTGGTCTTGCATTTGATTGGCTAAGCTTATCAAGACCCTAGCGATTATGTTTCTTATCAGATCGCGTTTGAACTTGTTACATAGTCTTTCACTGGTCTACAGCCAAAATGCTTCCGGAATAAATGTTGTGAAACTTTACTAATTCTGGGTCACTGATAACGAAAATGATGCTTAAAATTGTTGATTGGGTCTAGTTTTAAAGATATTATACTGGGTCAATATATACGACCCTTGACTTGGGAATGGCGGAGGATGAGTGAGTTATAAAGGGAAGGGATCTCAATTTAAACCAGAAATGACTAAAATACATCTTTGACTGGATCTATTAATAAATCTCTGACTGGGTTTGGACAGAACTTGCTTTTTAGGCAAAACAATGAATGATGCAATCTGAAGCTGGTATTGCATCATACATGATATGAATTGCATCATGTTATTCCTGTAAGTCATGGATAATGCAATCATAACTAAGCTTACATCACTCTGCTGAAGAAATTGCCCTATATCAACTGTACAAATCATAGTGTGGTGTTCTCTTATTTGTCAGTGTTTGATTTTGCATAGGGACACATTTCTGTTTAGCCAAAGTGACCAGAGATGCCTCGTACTTGTGTGAACAATGCAGATAACTTCTGCTATGTTTGTGGTGAAGTGACTTTTGCATCACAAAAGCGCAGCATAACAACTATGGTTAAGAAAGCCTGTCACCTTTATTTTGGCTGCAAAATTGGAGATCAGGACAAGATGTGGGCCCCACATATATGCTGCAACACTTGTGCAACAAATCTTCGCCAGTGGTTGAACAGGAAAAGTAAATCTATGCCTTTTGCAGAGCCAATGATTTGGAGAGAGCCAACAGATCATATCAGCAATTGTTACTTCTGCATGGTGCCTCCAGTTGGGAAAGGTGTGTCAAAGAATATAAAGTGGACTGTGCAATATCCAAACATTCCGTCAGCTATACGCCCAGTACCCCACAGAGAAGGACTGCCGGTTCCTGATGCACCAGAATCATTCTCACTTGAGTCAGACGAGGAAGAGGAAGAGGATGAAACTTCTAGTGCTGAACCATCAATGTCACATATTTTCTCCGATCCTCCTCCTCTGAACCACACCTCATAACACAAGGTGAACTGAATGACCTTGTCAGGGATTTGGAACTACCCAAGAGTAAGGCAGAGCTGTTGGGCTCCAGACTACAGCAGTGGAATCTTCTGGCAGGTGATGTCAGGTTTTCCATGTTCCGTGACCGTCAAAAGGATCGTGTCAGATTCTTCTTCTTGGAAGGTGATCTTGTAGCCTCCAACACTATCGATGGTGTGATGGCAGCCCTCAACGTCGTTCATAATCCAGATGAGTGGAGACTGTTCATTGATTCATTGAAGACGAGTCTTAAAGCTGTTTTGCTGCATAATGGCAGTGTTTTGCCATCAATTTCAGTTGGTCATGCAGTCCATATGAAGGAAACCTATGAAAACATGAAACAATTTTTGAGGTGCATAAACTATGACAACATCAGTGGTAGCTTTGTGGCGATTTGAAGGTTCTAGGTCTCTTGCTTGGCCTGCAGACTGGATACACAAAGTACTGCTGTTTTCTCTGCGAATGGGATAGTCGTGCGAGAGATTCACACTACATCAAGAGAGATTGGCCACTCCGACCTTCATTGGAGTCTGGGATGAAAAGTGTTCAGCATCCACCACTTGTTGAATCAAGGAAGATTGTGTTACCATCCTTGCACATCAAGCTGGGTCTGATGAAGAACTTTGTCAAGGCCATGGACAAAACACAAGCAGCTTTCAAGTACCTCCGTAAGTAGTAGAGGGGGGGGGGACTGAGACCCAAACTTTTAGGGGGAGGCACTTTAGACCCATACGAGAAATTAACATTGTGGGTCTCAAGTGCCCCCTGGCTCTCAAGTGCCCCCTAGGTACAGAGGGGGGCTCTATGGGTACGTACGGGAATTTATCATAGCGGGGGTCGCATCGTATGTAGTGACGAAGACAACGTCCTCTACCATCAAAACTGGGGTGGGGTGTTTTGATAGTAGAGGACGTTGTCTTCGTCACTACATACGGGGTGTGGGGACACTTGGCAATGATGGGAATAATTAATCTTTCTTGAAAAATGCTTGGTCCTGATAAGGACCATTGGAGGAAGATTATTATTTCCTCCAACATTGGGTAAAGAAACTTAGGAAGGTGGTGTGAGATCTTTTTTTCTTGGTTGGAAGTGTTGGTGAATCAGGTAGCCAGTCAGGATGTTTCATCCGCCTGAACTTATCCTGGATTTTCATCCAATTTAAATTCAGGCGTTCGAATTCCTTTTCTTTCCTGGCCTGTTCTTTCTTGGATCGTTCAAGAGCCCACAAGATCTTAATATGGGTTACTTTCTTTTCTAAAACTTGCTTTAACAATACCTTCACCATGTGAAGGTTCACCTCTTCGCGCCTGACGTTACTGGCGGGTGGATAAATATAACAATCTTCCTGAACTCGGTTCAGGAAGTACTCCACCTCATCCAGTAAATCCAGGCTCTTCTTGATGAACCCCACACGGCAAGGGGTTGAGGAAGTTTTTTGTCTTTCCTCCACCAAGACATCAGTCACCAACCTTCTCGCTGAAGTGAGAGCCGCTAGTTGGCTGGTGACGTATGGTTTGGTGGCAGGATATCTCCACCAATACTCCAACCTTTCCATCAAGGACTCCACATCCACCATTCTATCCCAAGCTTCTTGTAACAATTCAACAGAGTTCATTCTTGTAGAGTGAAAGTGTGAATGGCGCAACTGTGGAAGGCACCGCTTTTATATGCTAGAAGCGCGGACGTGATGGAAAACATCCCCCTTTTTTTCCAAAAAAAACATACAACACACTAATCTTTTTTATATTTTTTTATCAAACATACTCTATACAAGCATACCCTCATTCATACAAAAAATATATATGGCAATCATAGAAAATTAATCTTTTTCTTGTAAAATGGGTGGCCCTTAAAAGGACCTTTTTTTTTTTTTTTGCTATTTTTTTTAGCAATGACATCGTTTGTTAGGTCTTCTTCTTATTCTTCTACTTCTTCTTACTTCTTCCCCATATATCAGTACTCTTTTCAAACATCCTTGTCTTTCAATGTATATTCTTCTTTCCCAGTAGGCACTTTCATCAATTCTTGTGACTACCCATGATGCTCTAACATACATGAGATAGTCAGGATTGAAGAGCATCCCTGACACAATGCTTGAAGCTTCTACTGTAGTCCACATGATTCTTCTTTTTTTAGGTAAAGTTTTATGAGACAAGTGGTGGTATATATATACCTTACGATCGGATTGAAATGCATTTAAATCAACTACCAATCCAATAGTGCGTTACAAGTGGGTCGGCTTTTCTTCCAATGGGAAGAGAGTAGGGGTATGACGTCATTTCGGGTATAAAGGTATCGTAGCGTTCGTAGGGCTTATTACTTTTTCGACAGCCTTCATGGAGACCGGAAAGACAAGTATGTATTGGAGTGAGCCTTCAATGATTAATGCTGCTGCTGCTGCTGCTTTGCTGAACTTCCGGCCGGAAGACTTTGATTCAGATTTTCTAAATCAAAATTTTGAGTCTGAGACTACTACTACTGCTACTGTTGTTGCTACACCAGTGATGGATGAATTTAAAAAGAAACAACAGGAAGAGATGGAAAATTTTTTAAAGAAACAACGAGAGGATGAAGAAATGTTTCTTCTTCAGCAGCATAAAGAAGAAGAAGAGAGAAGAAGAAAAAGTGAGGAAGAAATCAGACAACAGTTAGAAGAGGAGGAGGAGAAGGAAACAGTAAAGGAAGGCAGTCCTGAAGAAAAATCGGTGAGTCTTTTAGAAGAGATATTATATGAGTTAAAATGGATGACAAACGCATATAAGTATTCTTTAACTCAGCCAAAGCGAAAAAGACCATCACGGGCTAAACATTCCAAACCTACCAGTTCTAGTGAGATGCCACCACCACCAACACCACCACTTCCACCAGTGACTACCACCATGAGCAAAACACCAGCAGTAGCAGCAGGATTTGGATTGGGTCGTGGTAAAGGACTACGACAATTGAAGTTGATTATGTAAAAACTTCATAAGTTTTTTTTTTTCAACCAAACAAACACCCCAACGGTCCGATTAAGGGCCCCCAGATTTCTAGAAAAGAAATCAAATTGCCAAAAAATCAAGTAAAACTTAAAAAATCACATTGTGTTGTATATAAATGTGAGTGCGTGCGTGCGTGTATTTTTATATTCTAAAAGAAAATAACACAAAAACACTTACTTTTTTCCAGTCTGGTGTATTCTTTCCTTTTTTTACAAAATAATTTACCAATGAACATATAACACCACACTCCAAAAAACAAAAAACAAAAACAAAGTTCACTTTCTGAAATTCTTGTGCTTCTTGAATTGCGTCACAGGAATCATAGTTTCCTTTTCTTTTTCTTCATTCTCACTATCTCTCTTGTTTTTCTTGAATTTCTTCTTCATAGGAATCCTGATCGTCACAGGAATCATATTTTCTTCTTTTTCATTCTCACTGTCTTCCATCCTTCTCACTCTCTTCTTACTTTTCTTGATGATATGTTCTTCTTCTTCCTCTAGGTTTGAAGATCCTTCGGCTTCCTCCCTCCCCTCTGGTAGATTTTCTTCTTCTTTCTGAGGGCACTCCGAAGACCAATGTCCTGGTCCTTTACAATAATAACAGATATCTTTTGTTTTGTCTCTCTTTTCTTTTGTTGGGTTTCGACGTTGTGGGCATTCTGGAGCCCAATGTCCTTTCTCTTGACAGATATAACAAGTATCTTGACTTTTATCTCTGATTTGATGTTGCCGTTGTGGACATTCTGGAGCCCAATGACCTTTCTCTTGACAGATATAACAAGTATCTTGACTTTTATCTCTCACTGTTCTTCCTCGGGCTAGATAATCCCAATTATACTCAGAAGGATGTCCTTTCTTAGAGTATTGATTTTTTCTTCTTCTTGACTCTTTCATCTTTACAGTTTGAAAGTTCAATCACCAAAGACTGATTCTGAAGGTACGAAGGTCTCTCTTTATATACTCTCCTCTTTCTATATAAAGGTACCTGGGTGAACAAAAACTGAATCGGTTTCAAAGTAAACTTAAAGATGAAAAGATCACGCCCAAACCATGAGAAACCAGAAGAACAAGAAGAAACAAAGAAGCTACGACGACGAAGACATTCCGTGCCACCTGAAACACCATTAGATGAACTACTAGCTCAAGTCCATGCAAGTGACTTCGAAGAGGAGATGAGTGAACCTGAAACCTTACCACCTTCAAAACCACCCAAAACAAAATCCACCACTACCAATACCAGAACCCCAGACCAAGAAACACAATCTAGTACCTTGGCTCCTCCTGAAAATTACTATCGGATTCGAGAGACTCAAAAAATTACCTCTCGAAAATTTAGAACCACTGCCTACACTCATACGGTTCACTTCAAAGACTTCAAGTCCGAAGTACCTCCCGAGAAAGCGGCGGGGTTCATTAGCAATTTGTGGAGTTCTGTGTTACAGAACTTGAAACGGCAATCTGGAGCCAAAGAAGATGATCGCTTGAGACTGGCCATCCATCACGACAACTTGAAGAATCCCGTTTGGATTGAGTTCAGCACCCCGGCAGAATTAACGCCAGACAAAGTCATGTCCAAAATAGAACATGTGCAACAATCCAATGACTAGTTTACCATCACCGATGGAAAGGCCACACTCTACATGACACACGTTGCTCCTCCTCGAGGAAGTGGACTTAGCAGAAAACCGTTATTGGTGGACGATCTTCGTACTACCAAACGTAGTGTCGTTCAAATTGACAATACTCAAGACCAGATGTGTTTGGCTCGGGCTATTGTGGTGGGGCGTACGTTTGCCAACAAGAACAAGAGTAAAGAATGGAAAAAAGCCTGGAATAACATTCGACGATCTAACAAATACAAACAACGAAAAGAAGCAGAACTCCTGTTACAACAAGCGGGTATCCCTAAAGAGACCGTGTGTGGTATTTCTCAAATGCAGAAACTTCAAGATGTTTTGGCTCCTCATTATACTTTGAAAGTTCACCCTCAAGAAGTGCGTGGAGATATGGTGTTTCGAGGCCCCGATTTTCCTCAAGGAAAATACATTCATCTCTATCACATCAAGAACATTTTGATACCATCACTAGTATTACCGTGAAAAAATCTTTCGTGGAGTTAACACTTTGTCTGAGTTTGCTGAATGGGTTTTAGACCCTACCACCCACGACAGTTGGAGCGAAGAAGACATTCAACGTTATGGAGATTGTCATCGGTATGCCACCGTCATAGCTCACAATTTTTCGGGATACGATGGGCAGTTTTTGCTTAATTATTATTTGAACCATGGCACCGAACGTCCTGAAGTCACCATGAACGGAAAAAAGCTCATCTACATGAAAGTAGGACAAGTACAGTTTAAAGATTCTATGAGTTATTTGGCCATGCCTTTGAGTCGCATGCCAAAAACGTTTGGCATGACAGAAATGGCTAAAGGCTACTTTCCTCACTTCTTCAACACTGAAGCTAATCAACATGCTGTCCTACCTCATTTGCCTGACCTTCTTGATTACGACCCCGACGGAATGCGCCCCGAACAGCGAGAAGCTTTTCACACTTGGTACCGCGCTCAACAGACCGATCCATTTGACTTTCAAGAAGAGATGCTCAAATATTGTCGATCTGATGTGGATATTTTAAGACGTTGTTGTGGAAAGTTTCGAGAGTTATTTCTCGATCACGGAGAGGTTGATCCTTTGAAAGATGCAGCCACCTTACCTAAAGCCTGTTCCTTAGTCTTCAGGCAAAATTTCATGCCCGAGAACCAACTGGCCATCATCGACTCCAACACGTCTCTCTTTGCTAGTCGTCAATATTCTGTCAAAGCTTTACGTTGGTTTCATTACTTGTGTGAAAAAGAAGACAAATGGATACAACATGCTAGAAACGGAGGAGGAGAAAAGAAGATTGGAGGTTATTCCGTGGATGGATTTGATTTAGAAAACCCGCACACGGTATACGAGTTTCAGGGTTGTTTGTTTCACGGATGCCCTACTTGTGATCCTGATCGAGAGATGAAAGGCCCTTATTCAGATTCTACCATGGAACAGTTATACGAACAGACTTGCGAACGACGCCTCAAGTTAGAAAGTCAAGGATACCAAGTAGTAGAAATGTGGGAGCACGAGTACGATCGACGTTTGAAAACCGATCCTGAATTTAAGAACATTACCCAAAGTTACGACGCGGCCGCCATCGAACCTTTAGATCCGCGCCACAGTTTATTTGGAGGACGAACCAATGCCACTCGCTTGCTGTACGACGTGAATGAATCCCAAGGAGAAGAAATCAAATACATTGACGTGTGTTCTTTGTATCCTTGGGTGTGTAAATATGCTCGTTTTCCCACCGGTCACCCTGAAATTTTGACAGAACACATTGACGTGGAACACATTCGTCAATACGAAGGATTAATTAAATGTAAAGTCTTACCTCCGACCCACTTGTACCATCCCATCTTGCCTCACCATTGTCAAGGAAAACTGATGTTTCCTTTATGTCGGACGTGTGCTGAAACGTGCAACCAAGATCAGCCCTGTCACCACACGGAGGAAGAACGGTCTTTGACAGGAACGTGGGTTAGCGCCGAATTGTTTCGGGCACTGGATCGTGGATACCGTTTGTTGAAAGTGTACGAAATCTGGTACTTTCCAACTACAGCCCAATACCAAAAGGACGACGCCACCAATCATCCAGGCATTTTCTCGGGGTACGTCAATCAGTTTTTAAAACTGAAACAAGAAGCTAGTGGTTATCCTTCGTGGTGTCAGACTCCCGAAGACCAAGAACGATTCAAAGAAGAGTACCGTGACATCGAAGGCATCACTTTGGAAGAGGTGGAAAAAAATGAAGGAAAAAGATCGTTTGCCAAAGTGATGCTCAATTGCTTATGGGGAAAAATGGCTCAACGTACGATCTTACCCAAAACGGAATACGTCACAGATCCTTATCGTTACTTTAAACTAGTGGACGACAAAAGTATACTAGTCAAACACGTCGAAATTGTCTGCGATGATTTAATCATTGTCAATTTCGAAGAAGAACCCAAGTTTGTCAAACCTGACAAGTTTAGCAACGTAGTCATTGCAGCTTACGTGACCGCTCATGCTCGTTTGAAATTGTACGACGAAGCGTTAGAAGTCTTGGGAGATCGTGTCCTGTACTTTGATACTGACAGTTGCATCTACATTCATCGACCCGGTTGCCCACACCCTACCATTCAAGGCGATCGTTTAGGAGCCTGGACAGACGAGCACCCTCAAGACACCATTCTGAGTTTTGCCAGCAGTGACCCTAAAAATTATGGGTACCGATACCGAGACCCGCAAGGGCAACTTCACACCTCCTGTAAAGTCAAAGGATTGACTCTCAACTATCGAACTAACCAAGTGGTGAACTTTGAGGTTTTAAAAAATGCTTTACTGTCTGGACAAGTGGAAGACTTTCAAATACCCACGTTAGAACCTCACAAGATTGTACGCCTACCTAATCATCAAATCGTTACTCGACCTGTACAAAAAGTGTACCGAATCGTGTACCAAAAACGAGTGAGACTTCCAGATCACACGACTTTGCCTTAAGGACACGCTGATTTGGAGTATAAAAAAAGGAAACCCTCTTGAAAAGAAAAAAAAGACAACACCAAGATGACTTCAACATTTGCCTTGCCTGACTATTGTGAGTGTACCAGTCGCTTGAAGACGTTCAAAAATTGGCCTAAACACATGCCTGACTATTGTTATTGTCTTCATCGATGGAGCACATTCAAAAAAGGAAAAAACTTAGGAAAATTGGATTACCTACTTCCCACTCTTTAGCCAGAGCAGGATTTGTTTACTTTGGAGAGGGAACCAAAGTACAGTGTTTTAGTTGTGGTGTCACTATTCGTATGGATTGTAAGAAATCAGCTCTCCTGGAACATGTCAGATGGTCACCAAACTGTGCTTACCTTTCTTTAGCGTTTCCACGGATCACATTACAATACTTTTCGGATGGTACAGTCGACAGGTATAAAAAAGGAACCCCTTCCAAGCCTAACCCTTCATTCTGACTTTCAACGTTAACTAAGCAAGAAGATGAGTCACGACTTGGAGTGTGATGCAGTACAATGCGATGAGACGGATTCTGTACGGTTTGGCATCCCCGATTCACACGTTCAAACGGATTCCGTATCTTGTAACATCTTGGATTCAGGACCCTCTCCAAGTCTCACTCATCGACAACCTTCTAAAGAGGCAGTACGCCCTTTTTGCTTTAGTGGAAATACTAAAGGAACCTGTATTGACCATAACGACAACAAGGGAATAGGTATTGGTTTATATACGCATGTCAGAATACCTGTGTCTTTGCCTGGTTATTCCAAGTATGAAAGTCGACTCGAGTCATTCAAAGACAAGTGGCCAAAATATCTACAAGGACCTAAACCCGAAGCTTTAGCTAGATCTGGATTTAAATACGCGGGAGAAGGAGATAAAGTTCAATGTTTCAGTTGTAGTCTGAAACTTCACCAATGGGAGCCTACCGACTCAGCTTACATTGAACATGCCAGATGGTCTCCGCACTGTCAGTTCTTACCTTTAGTGGCTTTAGAAGAGTACGGGTACGATGAGCCAGATGCCAAACAGAAGAAGAAGAAATAGTTTTTTTTTAAAATTTCCATGTCGAAGAAGTATACTTCTTTACAATGGTACATTGGTGGCTTACCATTAGAGTTGCAAGAACACATTTTTCAGTATATACCAAGCTTAGAAGATCGTATTTGTGACTTGCCTTTTAAGTTGCGAAAACGCATTTACGATGAGTTTGTCCAGATTCAAGTGAAACGTAAACTTCAATTCATTCCTCGATTTGCGTACTACCGTGATTTTCGACATATCAGAAGTCTGATTTTGAAGAAAAACTATCACGAGTATCGTGAAGAACACAAAAGAGAGTTACTTCTTTCCAAGTCGGAAACTTTACCAGAGTACATTCGTGGCTTGCCTTTGGAAGTGCGCCAAATGATTTACCAAGAGTTGGTCAAGATCCAAGTGAAACGCAAACTCAAAGTCATTTCTCGAGCTGTACACTATGCTTACTTGCAAAGTCATAGAAGACTGATTCTGGGAAACATCTATTGCAATAGCTACGTTCACGGAGACTTTCTCAAAAGGTACCAACCTTGGGAGCCTGGCTATAAAAGTATGTCACCCAAGATACCTACCTTAGCCATCGACCCCTATCATGTACCGGTATGTCTGGGCTCTACTCGTCACTTGTGAAACGGATTCCGTGGAAGGAAGTCAACGATCGTGTTCAGACTTTAGAGGATTATAAAGACTTGATACAAGAACTGTTTCCATTGAATTTTGGACGCTATGCAGTGTGTGTCTTAGTGACTGCTTATCTTGGAATTCGTTTTCCAGGACATTCGTTGTGGAATATTTTTGAGGACAAGTGTTTACCTTGGATTATTTTGGAGGATCCGTGGTTGTTTTGGACTCATTTGTTGAGTTCAAAAAAACAATATGACCCTTTGTTCTTCTTCGGACTTAGTAGAAGAAGAAGACTATAAAAACTTGATTTTATCAGTACACGAAAGACAAATTGTACTTAAAGCGTTGAGAGTGGTAATGAAAATCAGTGAGGAACCTCCATGTGAAGAAGACATTCGTCACACTTTATCTGTCTATAAAACATTTCAAGAAGTGTGTATTGCTAGTGAGTTACACCAACAACTTTTCAATTGGAGAGATGTACGACCCTGGAGAAACCTTGGTTTCCAATCTTGGCTACAAGAAGTGGCTCAGTTTGCCAAAGATTTGGCAACATGTCCATAAGGGTTCAAAAGTGAAAAAATGGGAACCTCGATGGGAAACCCTGAAAGAAGAAAAAGAAGAACCTGACACCACAGAAAAAGATGGCCACACCACCGTTGTTCAAATATCACTACCTCTTGAGGAACACAACCCTTCCTTACCGCTGCAGTCAGAGCATTCTTCTACCAAAACAAAGACGACCAGAAGAATACCACCACCCCAAGCAGTGCCTAGGCCTTCCATTTTTTCTAGGACACGAACATATTGTTGTACATTGACTTGTTTATATGACAGTTTGATTGTTTCAGTAGGAGCCTTAATTGTGTACCTGATGATTTTACTTTGCTATTTTATCACTCGTTGGCTTTAATGACTTGTAAAATATGTTGTTTTTTTTGTTGTGTTGGTTGTTTGTTTTTTAAAAAAAAAAAAAAATAAACGTGTATGAAACGTATAAAATGTCTTGGGTCTTTTGTCTTCTTCTCAAAAATCTTCTTACCTCAATCATGGCTACATCATCTTCTTCTTCTGCCTCGTCTACCTCGTCTACCTCCTCTTCTGTGGTTAAAGTGATTGACGAAAAGTTAGATCGTCAAAGTTGGAATGCTTTGTATCTGCGCCATCCATTTAATATGTTGATTGCTGGACCGAGTGGTTCAGGTAAAACCGAATTTGTCAAACGTTTGATCGAACAAAAAGCTGATTTGTTTGATCGTCAACCTCAACGTATCGTGTGGTGTTACAAAGAGTGGCAATCGTCTTACACGTTATTGAAAGAAAGTCAAGGAGAAACCATTTCATTTGTAGAAGGCATCCCTCGCGAAGACGATGGGATCGTGTCTGACGTGAGTCCAAACCATTTGGTTATTTTTGATGACATGTTAGGAGAAGACGAAGAAGAAATTAAACTTTGGTTTACACGAAAAGGACACCATCGTAATGCTAGTATTGTCTACATTACTCAAAATTTATTTCAACAAAGTAAAGCCCATCGGACCATTAGTCTGAACGCTCATTACGTGGTCTTGTTTAAAAGCCCCAGAGACAAATCTCAAGTACAAGTGTTAGCCAAACAGTTAGGGGCTCCTTGGCTCAATTATGCGTACGACGATGCCACTCAAACCCCTCACGAGTATTTACTCATCGACTTAAAACCCACCACTCCTGACTATTTGAGATTTCGTGCCCAATTGTTTCACCCTTGGGGTCAAGAAGGAGGTCCTGTCATTTACACGTCCCCTTCAGCCAATTTTTGAAAGAAAAAAAACTATAAAAACAACCACCACGTCATTTCTGTCTCACACTCTTTCGAGATGACTTCCTTTCAAGCTCATCCTTCGGCTAAATTGATTCGAGCCTTGTATGGTATCAGTCGCGAAAAAAATGCACAAGTCCGTGCTCATTTGTTAGAAGCGAGTCTTAAAGAAGTGTTACGATGGTTTACTTTGACGGCACGTCAATTACTGCAAGGCATCATTCACATCCCTCATCAAACTCAACGTTTTTTTCAAAAACATAAAGGGGCATTGTCACAACTAGCCGATCCTAGAATCGATTCACGGACTAAGAAACAAATCATTTTAACCCCTGGTGGAAGTGGTTCTTTAGGAGGGGTCATGATTCGTTCCCTTTTGAAATGGGATCCTAATGCCCAAACCAAAAAATCCAAAAAAACTCCTAAAAAGAAGAAAAGTCCAAAGAAAAAGAAAACCACCAAGAAAAAGAAGAAAGTCACCCACCAGAAAAAGAAAAGTCGTGCCAAGAAGAAGAAAACAACACCTACCACCACTAGCACCCTCCGTAAGAGAGGTACTGCGGCCAGGACGCAAACGTACACCCGCAAAACACCACCACCATTACCATCACCATCACAACAGTCCCCAATGATGACGAGGTCTCCTTTTGCGTCCACTTCATCATCTTTGTCTTCTTCTTCACCACCCTTTACGATGATGCCTGTCAAACCAGACTTAAGATCCGTGTTTCCTAATTTGATGCAAAAATGGAAACCTATTTCGAAAGTCACCACTTCGGGACCCTCGACTTCAGCTGATTTGACCATGGCAGCGGCCGCGAACAAAGTACCGTCCCCTAAAACCAAAGTCCAAGAAAGAACAGGCGTGTTACAAAGTTTAGTGGATTTATCCAAAGAAGAATTGAGACGATTTAGTCCTTTGAAAACACCTCAACGTCGAGTGAGGCCTGTCATGAAGATGGTACGTCGTGCAGACAATCAGTGGAGACGTGTTCCAGTATAAAATAGAAGGGTACCCTGCCAGAGACTTCAGACTTGTTTTTCTACCCTACTAAAAAAAGATGACTCCTAAACGTATACACCACCACCACGAAAAAAAGAAGAAAAGTAAAACCACCAAAAAAGGACGACTTCCACCTCGTCTGGCCAAACATTGGGACGTCTTGTCTGTCCTGACCAAATCCAGTCCTCCCATGCGAAAACAACTCATTCAAACAGCCCCTAAAGAAATCATCGATACCGTGTGTGAATGTTGTTTGAACGTTTTGAAAGGAACGGTACCTTTGTCCAAGATACAGAAACAAAAATTAGGGAAACATCGGAACGTTCTTCGTCAAATGGTGAAAAGAAAATACCTCTTCAACAAAAGAAAAAAATGTTGGTGCAATGAGGAGGATTTCTACCTATGTTGATAGGACCGTTGTTAAAAATAGCAGCTCCTTTGTTAGGAACGATTGCTGGACCGCTTTTAGGAGGTGTCATGCGATAACCAAAAAAAAAAGAAGATAAAAAGGACCACCCTTCTCTGAAAAGACCACACCTTTTTGGTACCTTTGGATGAAATGGAAGGACGAAAACTGACTTTAGTACCTTACAAACGATGGATGGAATTTCATCGTTGGAACGAACAACGGATACCTCATTTACCACCCAATCCTAATCTCAACGAGATGTCCCAGTTACAACAAGAATTACAAACCCTAATGGAACGAAGCAATTTGTCAGAAACAGAAAAATCGCAACGGTACGGTCAACTTTTACAACGTCTACAACTCTTTCACCAAAAAGCTGTAGACGAAACAGCTCCACCCACTCTGAGAGATTTTAAGACGATGATGAAAAGCGAACCTAAAGTCACCACCACTAAAACAGACACCGGTACAGGGATGACAGTAAAAGAAGAAGAAGAAGAAGAAGAATTACCAACTCCACCTACTCTTGAAAAGGAAAAAAAGTTAGCCACACCGGGTTGGATAAAAAATATGTTGTCCACCCCATTACCCTCAGAAAAGAAAAAGAAAGAAGTGAAGTCAGAAGTCAAAACAGAACCAATGACCCCTGTTCAAACCACATGTTCTTCTTTTACACCAGTGGCACGTCGCACACGTAAACAATCCAAAAAGATACCCCACGAAGAAAAGAGCATTGGTACTTGGTTGACTTATTCTTGAGGGAATCATGGAGAAACTTTTAGCCACCATTTATTACAATCCTGGTCATGCTGCTGGCTACGGAGGAGTTCAAAAATTATATCGAGCTGCTAAAAGTAAATTGAAAAGTGTACGTTTACCCGAAGTACGACGATGGTTACAAGAACAATCGACGTACACGTTACAGAAACCCATTCGACGTAAATTTTCTAGAAGTACAACTCAAGTGGAAGGCATCGATCATCAATGGCAAGCCGATTTAGCCGACGTCTCTCATTTAGCCACTTACAATCGTGGTCACAAATATTTGTTTTGTGTCATCGACGTGTTTTCCAAATTTGCTTGGGTCGTGCCTTTGACCTCTAAAAGCAGTACCGAATTGGTACGGGCCTTAAAATTGGTCTTGAAAAAAGTGGACGCCAACCTTTACGATGGCAAACTGACAAAGGCACCGAATTTCTAAACCAAGCTTTTCAAAAAGAATTGAAACAAAGACAAATTCATTTTTTTACCACCGAAAATCCTGAAACCAAAGCCAGTATCGTGGAACGTTTTCAAAGAACTTTGAAAGAACGCATGTGGAAATATTTTACACATCAACATACTCTCAAGTACATCGACATGTTACCCCGTTTGGTTAAAGCGTACAATCAATCGTACCATCGTAACATCGGATGTGCCCCCGAAGAGGTCAGCCCTGAAAACGAAGTGACCGTGTTTGATAAATTGTTTGGTTCACCCCAGAAAAAAAGAAAAAAAGAAACCCTTGTTGGAGTTAAAGACGGGAGATTGGGTTCGCATCGGAAAAACCAAACGTACTTTTGACAAAGGTTATTTACCTAACTGGACCACCGAATTGTTTCGTGTCACTACCCCCGTCCGTGGACGTGATCCTCCCGTCTATACATTGGAAGACATGCACGGTGAAGTACTCAAAGGAACATTTTACTTGCCTGAGTTACAACGAGTGACCAAAAAAGAAGACACCTTGTACGACATCGAAAGCATTCTCGAACAAAGAACACGTAAAGTAGGCAAACGACGAGTAGAAGAAGTCAAAGTACGTTGGAAAGGATATCCTCCTAGTTTTGATTCTTGGATTGCTGCTTCTCAAGTCGTCGACTATAAAAAGAAAAAGAAGTAACCCAACAACATGCCATTCAACACAGCAACCACGACTTCAACGACTCCTTCGCAGAGTTCTTCCCTTCAAGAATTACAAAAACAACCGCTCTGGGTGTGGTGCGGAGAACGTGTGCCTAAAAATAAAATCGTCTTTTTCTGCCAAATCTTTGTAGTGTATTGTGTCATCGGAGCAGCTATTGCCAATTTGAGTTTGCAACAAGGAGACAAACAATTGTGGACCATTTTACTTAGCAGTTGCATCGGTTATCTTTTACCCAGTCCCTCTTTGAAATTTACGACGACGACGGACAACAGTCACCACCACGGGAGTACGAGCAACGCCAGTCCACCTTCTTCTTCCAGTCACCACAAAAATACCAGTCCTCTTTTGGAACCCTTTGAACATCATTCTTCTGTTCACTCGAGTGACTCCTCGGACACCAGAACCACTTTGGAACTATGAATGACCAATTTTATTTAACGTTACCTAGTGACAGTTCCATGGATGTGTTTCCCAACAACAGCTTATGTTGTTTCACGACCAAATTACCTCAATCCATCCAATTGGATCACGATGCTCAATGGGAAGTGGCTTTGGTAGAAATCATTCATCCTACGCAAATCATGAACATCAACAAAGGTCAAAACACTTTCATCGTGAAAATCTTTAACCCTAAATTGCAAACTGAGTTGGACAAAAATGATCCTGAAATCTGGAAAGTAGACCCTACTGATGAAAACAACATGAAGGGAGCATTCAAAAAGAGAACAGATACATCTGATTTCTTGGGGCAGTATACCCTGAGAATTCCTACAGGGTATTATTTTAGTGGTGAACATTTGGTGGACACAATTAGAACCCAGTTTGCACTCCAATTTAACAAAGCCTTAATAGTTGCCGATAAATGGGTACGAATTGCTTTCCATGCTTTGTCACGCCGTTTAATCATACAATTTTTCAAAGAGAGAGGGCAACTCCTTAGTGAGAAAGATAAAGGCTTACCCTTGGAAGAGAGAAGATTCATGAGCATTGAATTTTCTTCTGGATTGTATGCCATTTTGGGTGGAAATAAATTGTTTACCAATCTAGAGTTCGGAACCAACTTAGAATTTGGACATGCTTTAAAATCCCCTATCGAATTGAATGGTGGACTGAATTTAATGTTTGTGTACTCCGATGTGGTGGAGTACAACGTGGTGGGACACACAGCCGCTCCGTTACTGAGAGTCCTTCCTTTCAAAATGGATACTGCTGGTACTTCAACTACTTCTGTGAGCGAAGATGGTGAAAGTAGTACTAAAAGTAGTAGTGGTTCTGGTGGCAACACATTTCACGTTCACCGTGAATTTGTTCATCCTCATTATCTTCCAGTCAGTAAATCGTATTTTGACAGTGTCAACATTAGTATAAAAGGAGATTTGGGACAAAGTGTACCATTCATTGACCAAGGAAAAGTCACGGTGAAACTACATTTTCAAAAAAAAGTTCTCTAACGAATTGTAACTGACCCAAAAAAATAAAAAATGTATCCAGTGTACCAAGGAGTGACTCGACAACGAGGACATGGTTTAGGAGATATGTTAAAATCGGCATTTCGGACGGTAGCTCCTATTTTGAAACCGATGGTGACTCGAGGATTTCATGCCTTAAAAGATGCTGCTTTGACACAAGGAAAAGAATTTTTGCAAAATGTCCTCATCGACAAACAAAAGGCAAAAATGTGTTGATGACCACTGGTAAAGATCTTTTAGGTCTCCGAGAAAATCCTATAAATACGCTTCACGCTTCAGGCTCTGGCATTACTTCACAGCAAGGACAAGGTAGAAAGAGACGACGACGATATCGAAATCCTTTCAAAGTTCATAATAGAACACACGGCAGTTCCAAAAAGAATAAGAAAAGAAAAAGAACCTTCAGAGAATTAGACGTGTTTGATTATTAAAAGCCATTGAAAATGATGCACCGAGATTCTTGCGAATGTACTAAGTCAGAACTGGATATTTTTTCTATGCCTCCTACCATGATGACGATGCAAGAATCCCAATGGGTGGAATTTCATCCTGTATCGTCTTTGACGGATTCAGCTCCTATCGAATTTGAAATCAAAGGACAAACCGAAGATTACATGGATCTGAATAACAGTTACTTGTACCTGAAACTCAAAGTGAGCAAAACGTCGGACAGTTCCCTTCCTGTGGAAAATTCCAGAGTGGCCCCCGTCAATAATTTCATGCATTCTTTGTTCAGCGGAGTAGATTTGTACTTGAATAACAAACTGATCAGCAGCAGTTTGGATACTTACCCTTACCGTGCTTATTTGGAAAATCTCTTGACGTACGGAAAAGAAGCCAAGAACACTCATCTGGATGCTTCGGTGGTCTGGAAACCTGACACCTCGACAAAGTTCAACAATACAGAATTACCTGTAGCGGCGGTGCCGGGGACTGCTCCTGGAGTAAATCCAGCAATAGCAGCAGTAGCAGCAGACCCAAAAAATGTCGGATTTAACGACCGTCGAAAGAAAATCAGACGCACTTTAGAACTGATGGATCGTTTGCATTCGGACATGTGGTTGCAAGACAAGTATTTGTTGAACGGAGTAGATGTACGCCTGAGACTGAATCGAAGCAGTACCGCTTTCCATTTGATGAGCGAAAACAATGAGTGGAAAACCATCATCCAAGAAGCCAAACTTTACGTGCGACGTGTGGAAATCTTACCAAAAGTAGCCAATGACATCAGTCAAACCTTGAGCAGAACCACTGCCAAGTATCCTGTGCGACGCGTGGAAGTGAAAACCTTTACTGCAGCCGCTGGACTCCGATCCATAGTCGAAGATCACATCTTCCAGGGGCAGCTCCCAAAACGATTGATCATTGGTATGGTTTCTAATGCAGCCTTCAATGGAGTCAACAATGAAAATCCGTTCCAGTTTCAACACTACAACGTCTCCAAGATAGAAGTCAGTCGAGATGGCAAGACCTTGTGTACCAGACCTTTTGAACCTGACTTTGGTCCCCAGAAAAATTACTTGCGATCTTACTTGAGCCTGTTTGAAGCCACAGGACAGTTAGGCACCAACACCAGCCACGGCGTTTCGTACGAGGATTATGAAGGAGGGTATGCCTTGTGGGGATTTGATTTCTCTCCGGACCAAGGCAGCAACGAAGGACATTTCCACCCTATAAAATCAGGCCCACTTCGTGTGGAACTTCAGTTTAAAGAAGCTCTACCTCACACAGTGAACGTCGTCTTGTATGCAGAATTTGATAACACTCTAGAGATCAACAGTTTGAGAGAAGTAATTCAAGACTATTAGAAGAAAAGAAAAAAGATGCAGCACGAAGAACCTATGGAGATAGATGAGGGATTTTGTGAAGTGATTCAACAGTCACAAACTACCACAAAGGATGATGATGACGAAGTCATTCATTCAGTACCTCGAATAGAAGAAGAAGAAGAAGAAGAAAACAATTCAGTTCCTGTGTTTACTGGATTTATGGCTTGTCGATGGCCAGAACAAGAAAAACAGTTAGTGTCCTGTTATGCTCAGGAATTGAGTCAAATAATTAACAGTCTGATTAAAGAACATTGTTATGGATGTCAAAACGATCATCCCAGTCAGATACAACACGACAAATGTATGATGATGACAGGCGAAGAACAATTGGACGAATATTTGGAAACGGCCTGGTCCCAGAACTCGGACGAAAAAGTGTTGAGACAATGGTATAAAGACTTGCAGACTTCTTCTTCTCCTCCACTTGATTATCTGGAGATCAGACGAATCGAAGGACTCATTGAACAGAGTGCAGAGCCTAACAGACGTGAATATTCCTGGAATTACAAGACAGATCAATTCAAGTTTAAAGTCAGGTGTGAATTGGTGACCTATTATTTCCATTGAAGACAAAAAAAGAAGAAGAAGAAAGAAAAAAATGGATACTAGAGAACTTTATTACCTATTGACTCTTAGTTCCTACACTTCTTCTTGGAATCCTGTGGTATGTGCTAAAGATGGACTACCTCATCGTAAACCGAAAGACGTTCATGCCTATATCATCAATACCGACGACAGTCATCTACCAGGAACCCATTGGGTTGCCGTGTACTTTCCCAACGCTCACTGTGTGGAATATTTTGATTCTTATGGATTACCTCCTTTGGAAGACGACATCATCGACTTTATGAGAAGAAATGCCGTCTCGACTCGATTCAATAATGTTAGATTACAAGGATCGGACTCCATGGTGTGTGGACAATATTGTGTACATTTTCTTCATCACCGCAGTCTTGGATATTCCTTAGAACATTTACTGACTTGGTTTAATAGTGACTATGCTAGAAATGATGCTAAAGTACAACGATGGTTTTGTGAACATTTTGGTTATCTCTTGTCTTTAGCTCACAAGCGTAATGTCAAGCAGAATGATGTCGATGTAGAAAGGTGGAGGTTTAGTTTACCACCCCAACGTTGTCAACCTTGTAAATATGTTCCTGTTTAAAAAAATTTTCTTGTTAAATTGTTAGTATTTTTATGTTAGAATAATTATTGTTGATTAAAAAAATGGTTATTGTTGAAAAAAAATGGTGTTGTGTGGTTTTTTTATTGAATTTGAAACAAAAATAATTATGTTCTCTCTCTCTTTCTATCGATCTAAAAAAACTATCCTCTTTCCTCTATCTGTGATCTCACTGTCGATCTGAAACCCTACCATGTTTTCCATTGCGTCCGCGCGTTAAGCATATAAAGCGGTGCGTTGGCCAGTGTAGTCATTCTCGTTGACTCGTCAAGATCTCAACAGTTCCAAAAAAAAAGAAGATGGCAGCAACCAAGATTACAAAGCTGAATGAAGCTATGGTAAACATTCAGAGGGTGAAGAATCATTTGATGGAAACCCAGCTGGAGAGAAAGACGATGACGTTCATTCAAATGGCGCATGATCTAGTAGAAGAGGTCCTGAGAGAAGAAATACTTCGGGAAAGAACAGAATGGGAGGTGGGACAACGACTACAGCAGCAGCAGCAACAACAACAGCAAAGACAACAACAACAGCAACAGCAACAGCAACAACAACTTATGCAGTCTAACAAACTACCTGACGGAGAAGTAAGTTGCAAGATTGCCTGTGAAGAATTTGCCTTCTCTTTCACCCGAAAGAGACCTGCCTGCCTTAAAGCTGTGAGACCTATTGCTAAACGTGGCCGCCCTGCTGGAGCTGCTGCTACCACTACTGCTGCTACTTCACCCCAAAGAAGTTAAAAAACAACATAACTTCTTAAAACCCAACGGTCCTTTTAAGGGCCACCCCAATCTCTAGAAAAGATTACTACTCTCATATTGCCATATATAATGTTTTTTATATGTTTGTATGTTTGTGATAGTCCACCCAACAACAAAAACCCTTTTCCCCTTGTATGTTTTGTGGCGTGTGTTGAATATAAAATTTTTTAAAAAAGTAAAAAAAAAAAGGGTTGTGTGGTGTGTGAAAGTTTAATATAAAAAATTTTTAAAAAAAATAAAAAAAGGATAGTGTGGTGTGTGTAAGTTTGTGTTTGATATAAAAAAATATAAAAAATAAATTGTATGTTTGTTAAGTGTGCTTGGTTTATAAAAAAAAAAATAAAAAAAAATAAAAAAAAAAAATATGGATGGTATGGTGTGTGTTTGATTTTTATCAAAAGTAGTTTCTTTTAGGTCCGCGCTTTTTAGAGTAAGGGGTGATGGAGTGCAAAATCCGCGAAGCCTAGAATGACGTCAAACGAATGACGTCAGACGCGGGGTAGTGGGGTGATGTTTTTTTTTTTTTTGTTTTTTTAGGTGTAAGGGATGTTTTCCTTCACGTCCGCGCTTCTAGTATATTAAAACAACGTCTTCCCTAGTCGAGCTACCCATTTTATTCAACAAACAATGAATAAACAAGAAACAATCAGACAGATTCGAGTTCATCTAGAGGTGGCGTGGCACCTCCTCCATGACCTGGAAAAGAAGGAGGAGGAGGAGAAGGAGAAGAATATCCCCATCAAACCCCACCGGATGATGGAGGAGGAAAATAAGGAGAATTGGGATCCGGAAGCGGACCATCCTCCCTTTATACTAAACAACAAGCGCTGCAGCATGAGCTTCAAAACATGGAGGAGGAGCTGTCCTGCGTGCAGGGCAAAGCCTGGGAGGTGCCCACACCTCCTCTAAATGAACTCTTCAACAAATCCAACGGTCCTTATCAGGACCACCCATTTTTCAAGAAAGATTAATTATTCCCATCATTGCCATGTCCTACACACACGACCCCCGTATGTAGTGACGAAGACAACGTCCTCTACTATCAAAAACACCCCTACCCCAGTTTTTGATGGTAGAGGACGTTGTCTTCGTCACTACATACGGACGCTATGATAAATTCCCGTAGAGTACCCATAGAGTCCCCCAGTACCTATAAACTTTTTCACTTTGGTACCCCAAGTGACCCCTCAGTACCTATAGAGTCCCCCCAACGTTAAATTCCCATAGAGTACCCCAAGGGTCCCCCCAGTACCTCAACACTCTCCCTCTACTACTCTTGACCTTGGCTTACGATTGGTTCTTAAATTTGTTGCAAATCTGCTAGCTTTACAGTCAGCCAGTTGTGTCTTTGCATAAGACTGGCACATTTTTTTGATTCATTAGTTTAACAAATAATACCATTCTGCTAGCATACACTGTCCTATGTTACAAATTTACGAAGCTAGATTTAGGACATGACCAGACTACTGCAATGCTACAAGAATTCATTGTTTGTATTGTGGGAACAAAAAATAACCAAAGTCATCATTAAAGAAAGGTCACTGGGTGTGCTGTATTAGTTTCTGCAATTGTTTCTGTCGGACCGTAAAACTGCACAATGGTTCTGTTCAATTTTAAAAAAAAAGCCAAACGAAAAGTACATAGAAGTTGTGTTTAACAACCTCTACCATCCTTATAATTCCTTTAATCAGAGAGAGAGAGAGAGAGAGAGAGAGAGAGAGAGAGAGAGAGAGAGAGAGAGAGAGAGAGAGAGAGAGATACGCCAACCGCCAACCTGAGACTCGTCTATTAAATTTTTGCTTTCTGAGAAATTCCCCATGTAATTGCTTTGGTCGTTCATAATACCATTGTTAAATATGATATCGGACATATTATACTTTTTGACCAATTTTACAATTTCAGACTACAGTCAATATGTTCACTGAGACACACACACACACACACACACACACACACACACACACACTCACACACACACACACTAAAGGGTGCAGAATAAGGCTGATCCGTACCATCAGCATTTGAAATCATATTTCGCTAAATGATGTTGACTTTTCTAACTGAGGTGGCTACTCCTTTATGACCAAGCTGTCGATAAAACAGGCAAGAAACTTGCCTATCTCTTTGGCCCAACACAGTCGCTTCAGCTCAAACAAACATAAACTCCACTAAGTCCGTACATATTTCTTTCTCTCTATCTCTTTCGCTCTTTTTGTTTTTCACAAAATTATTCTCTGGTTTTGTTCAGCACATATAGTATATCTACATTTATATAGTATAAAAGAATGCTCTTTTATGTTTTTATGTATTTTATCCTCTGTCACTGGGGCCAACAGCTTGTAGGTCAATATCAGTTTAGTCTGACTTTTCAACAAAATAAATTTGCATGATAGTTAACGCTATAATGGTTACTGGAGACTACTAAAGCACCGTATAAGTGAGCTATGGAATTGTTGATTACATTCTGATTTTATGTTGTGTCTACCTTCTGTGTTAAAGATTCATTTTTACTCGTTATTTTCTTTTTGCCTTTAAATGGAAAACACACACACACACATTGAAAGTTGTTTGCTTAGTAGTAATACCAGAAGTCCATTAATTTACTAGTAATGGACTCCTGATATTATCAAGACAACTCTTTCACACTTTTGAAGGTTTCCTACACATTATTTCCCCCTTTTGCACCTGTAAAATTTCGGTTGGTCCATAGAGGGCGTTAATCAGCAGGCGAAGCTATTCTCTTTTTACTCAGACGAATAGTTTAAAAAGATTTAATTGTTTTGTAAACAGGTTTTATTTGTATAAATTTATTTAACAGCTGAAATAAAAACAAAATTATAATAAATTTCTTTCATGCTACGTATAATATATGATTATTGAATAATACGCAACAGCACACAAAATTTACCGCAACAGTAACTGGAAGAGCGCCGATAGTAAATTTGTGTATAACACGAACTCGCTGGGGAATTATTCTATGGAGTTTATTTACACCGGAAATATATAATTGTTTACATTTGGTAAGTATAGTTTTGCATCATGGTATGAAAGCTTATTATTATTACTGTAACTCTCATTGATGTAATGGAAACCTGTACGTAGTTTAATCCAGATATTGTTGACAAATGACCGTGTCGCTTCAAAATTTGTCAGGGTCGGCTGGCCACCAAGATAACTCATTTTGGGTTGATTAAGGGTCGTTTCAAATAATGAAATAGTAAACGTGGCTAGTGCGAATTTCAGTTACAATATCAAATGTACGTATGAAGAAGTAAAGTAAGTATGTTTTCTGTGACCTTGCTGGTATGTTGCATATCACACCTGAGTCTTGTGTGCCTAAACAATCATGGCCGCGCCGTGTAAACTGGGTCGGTATTTGAATCGGAATTTATAGGTGTGACAGCTGCTCATGTGTGTATATTTGAATCCATCACTAATCACTGTGTAATCTAAGTAAGACGCAGAGCATCGTGTTGACTAACACTGTTTTGGTGGTGTTATTTGTTTTTGGGTAGGGTCACAGTATGAAAGATGTGTGCACCAGTCGATGTGCACTTTTATGTCTTTGATCATACACAAGAAAGCCAAGTTCTAGGACAGCATGGGGTTTCCGCACTCTAGATGTTTGCACAATCCATAATTGTCGAGCCCACGTCAGTGCCAAGCGAGAGACTTTTCCGACGGCGTCGGAGTCGACGGTTTTGGCTAAAGGTTTTCATTTGCATATATTTTCAAAACCTCTTAATAAGAGTCCCTTCATACTTGGCATGCATCATTATCAAGCTTAGACAATTCATTGTGCGACATGCTTCCTTACCCCTTTTACTTTGTGGTCAAGGTCAGTCTTAGAAAATATGTGATAAGATTTTTTCTTCAGTTGCTTATATTTCCTAAACTCCATGATGGAATTTCTTCCTATTTTATGTCAAATGCTTATGAAACTAAGACCATTCATTTTGTGTCATGCTTACAGAAACACACATTTTACATCAGTGCTTTGATCATGGTTAATTAAAAGTGCAACATTTACCATAATGTTTTTGCCAGTGGGTAAACAATCATGGTTCTGTTAGGCTGCTCCACCCCACCACCTCTGTATGCAGTGGCGCTGTTTTTATCATTGTGTAGATAATCTTGGTTTGGGTTCTCCATAGGATTTTTAAAGTTGCAGTCCATGACTCCTTTCTTGGAAAAAGTTGCAGTCGCAGTCCTAAAACTTGGAGTCCCAATAACGATACTTTTTTTTCTCAGTGCAATAATTCAGAACGTTGTATGTGTATTATTGGGTCACCAATATGTCGTCAGATTACTAATGTTCATTCACTTTGAAATATTTACTATTATAGTAAACAAAAGAAAAATCAAGCCAGTTGATAACCATGATAATTGTGATGATAATTGTGGTTGTGTGCGATGTTACAACTATAATAAATTCCCATTTCCTTTATCTTGCCATTCTTTAATTTTGTGTGCAGCCAGAAGGAATCAAGGAAGAGATTAGACTTTTCTGTATTAATTTATTTAATTAGCTTAGTTCCATTTCAGATCAATCAGTTTTTCACAACACTAGAAGAAAAAAGAAATGATCATATTCTATTCACTTTTTTCATTTCATCTTTAAGCAACACAGCATACTACATTAACTTTTATCTTAAACTTTAAACAGATTTCTTCACAGCAGATTTAGGATAAAAATCCTTAGGTTCTGGACCTTGTGTTGCCATTGCATTTTTTCTTCCAATGTCATGACACCCTGTGCATAAAGCTAATACTGTTCCATTGTTTTCTTGTTTTTTGGCCAATGGGAATGTTCTATCCCATGATTCATTCCATGAATCTCTCAGTCTCTTTGGTGTTCTGTTTTCTTTATCAAAACTAGTTGCATCTACCAATTTCTGCCAGCCAGTCTTAAGAGAAAAGTGCTTATCTGCAGCCTTGCGCTTGACGCCAAAGGAATTATGTAAAGTTGTCATTGGAATAGTACACATATGATAATCACATGGAACTAAAGTATATCTCTATATGACACAGAAAAACAGCTGATTTTACGATAATTTTTGATGATTAACATGCGAGTTTGTATTTCTCCGACATAGAAAACAAGTCCCTAAATCTTGGCCCAATTTTTGAAATATGGTACAGTGAAACCCCGCTATAACGCACCCCGCTATAACGCGAATTCGGTTATAATGCGATCGTGGCGTGGCTCCCAAAATTTCATATATTCATTTGCACATGAACATTTTTTTTTGTTTGTAAAGCACGAGAAAAAGTGTACAAAATGTGTATATTACAGTGAAGAGATCGCGTATAATACGTTTGTGGCGTGGTTCCTGAAATTTTATATACATGTACATGTATTTTTCTTGTACATGGAAAAAAAAATTTTTTTTTTAAGTACGAGAAATAGTGTATAAAAAATTTATTATAATTTTGGGGAAGAGATCACGTATGAATTTGATCGTGGCGTGGCTTCTGAAATTTAACAGTTTCACCAATTTCTTGAAGTGTTATGCCAAAATAAACATTTTCGGAAATGTTACTTATTACTGATCCATGAGTAAAGCCAGTAAGTCTTCTCTGTGTTTGTCTTCAATTCATTATGTATACAATCATTGCTCAAACAATAGCCGACATGTTTTTCTTCTTTAACTGCATACATAACCGAGCATCTGACAATGTGGTGGTTGATAAAAGAAAGATTCTCACGATTTAATAAACATCAAAAAACGTAAGCCGCCAACACGTGCGCTGGACTTCAATTCATCCTGTATACAATCATTGCGCAAACAATAGCCGTCTTATGTTTCTTCTTTAACTGCATACACAACCAAGCACCAGACAATGCGGTGGTTGATCAAAGATTGCCATAAGTGGGTGCTTATGTCGAGACTGAGCTTGGGCGGCAAGATCAAAGATTGTCATATGTGGGTGCTCATGTAGAGACTGAGCTTGGGCGGCAAGATCACAGGGAGTTCAAATAACCACTCTCTGTTACTTAGCACTGAACAAGTACAGCTGTATCAAACTCGTGGCTCAATCAAAAGGTTGTCATGTGGGAAAACAAAGACGGATCGATATCAGATAGTAAACGGTGTTGATACCCTATTCATGCTATACATTAGACGTGTATACGTTGTTCTCTGAAAAAAGTAAAATATAGTAAAACCCCGCAATAACGCGACCCCGCTTTTCCGCGATCGAATTTTAATGGATCCCAAATATCGCGTTATAACGGGGTTTCACTGTATATGAAAAAATGCAAGTGTTCCAAACATATAATGTGATGGATTAAAACTGTGCTGAGTAATGCTTAGCAAGGAGAGGTGTATATTCACACGAACATGTAATTACTCTTTTGATCAAAGTGATCATTAGGAACGGACAATCGATTAGCAGCTGTCTACCTAACAGCTGTACCACCATTACATAAACAATTCATCTGTTATGATAGCTTTGTCAAATATTTCAAATATCAATACTGGATACAGACATATTCTAATGTGTATATTAGTAGAAGCATCTGGCAGGTCATCAGCAAAGCATGCAATGAACCTTCCAGTTATTTTGATTACAGTCGTTTTTCCTTGTTATTCCAGGAATAGCACTTAATTGCATAATTTGTTGCTTGAAATAACTGACTTTTATTATGCATCAGTGGGCCATTGTGACCTGTAGGCAGGTCAAACAAGCTCTGTTGTGTATTTGGAAGTTGAAGACTGGCTGCAGTTACCATGTCATTGTTTGCAAATTAAGGCCTCCTAGATGTATGCTTTTGCAGGCATGACAAAACTCATTCCAAAGGAATATAAATGGTCACTGGTTTAGAAGAACTTACACTTGGAGGTAGAAAGTAAGGAGTAGACATGATTACCACTCTCCATTATCTCCATCAGGGTTCTCCACAGGATTTTATAGACTTGTATCTGTTTAGATGCCATTCTCATCCTTGACAAGAAAAAAAAAAAGTACTTTCAAACAGACAACCTGTTAGGTGTCGATGACTTTTATTCAACCTTTTAAGCCATTTCAGGCTGCTCCATTTGATCAGGTGCAGGACTCATCTTGGTCACCATGCCCTTTGTTTTGCAATGCAAGAATGCTTTTAAAACATCTTATTACCAGTTTCATGTCTTCACTTAAATTTGGATGGCAGTACGGTTTATCTTCAAAACAGAAGATATAGTGCAATTTCCTCATGCAAGGAAAATCTTATCTAGAACAAGTCTGTGTGTGGGAGCGGAGATGACTAACAACCAGATCCTTCACAAATTAATTCCTGCAGATGCAAAACAACTGCCGCAGCCACAGACACTCATTTCTGAAAAAGGAAATTATTGACAACACCCACTCCCCTTCTACAAATTAATAGGGTTACTATAACTCATGTGGTTTAGAATATGCCCTATTGCTGATTCTGTGCTAATTTTATTTCATCCTGTTGGCACATTCAGTCGCTGATTACATATATCAGCGTAAAAGGAGACATTCCAAACTTGTTCCCCATGTATGATTTAAGTACTTTACACATCATTTAATAGCCACATTTGAACAAAGTTTCTCGGTTGCTTTGTATCTATTTGGATTGAGTTTAAATGCCAATACTTCTGGTGTGTCACACAGTAAATAAGTTACAGTTCTGATTGATGATTATTGTTTTACTCAGGACTTAACAAACAATAACCACCAATCAGAATTGAATGTAACTTATTTTTAACTGCATGACACACCTGAAGTGTAGCCCTCAATTCGATCCAAGTAGACAAGATGAGAAGCAACAGAGAAACATCGCGGAAATGTGGTATTAAATGATCAGTAAAGTACTTAAATCATACATGGGGAGGGTGGGGGGAGATTTCAAACCACACAAGTTAGTCACCTTGTGTTTCTTAATTTGTAGAAGATGAGGGGGTGTTGTCAATAGTTTTTCTATGTTACTGACAGAAATAAGTGCATGTCTCAGATGAATTCTGAATTTAAAAAATATAAAGGCAAATGTGCAGTTTTCTGCATTTACCCAGCACGAGATGAAATCTTGATCGTGTACATTTTGTTGCAGGGAGGACTGCTTGGTAGACAAAGGCATACATAAGTCTCTTTTTATCATTGTAATAAATACGTATTAAATGAATTGTCCTTTGTACATATTATATTTCTCATATTTTCAACACTAAAATGCCATGACAGACTCTGTCTGTTTCTGCCCCTATCCAGTTGTTTTTCTCTGTATATCCATTTTTTTTTATATCTGTACAGCATACATACACATTTAATAAAAACATCTTATCTTTTGCAACAAAATGGTTCTGTTCACAAACATCACATATACAGATCGATTTTCTTTCATCCTTTCTATGCACCTCTAGTACAGATGTTATCAAGATGACTGCTGGTAATAATAAAATGGTCAAAATTACGGTTCCAATCCAGTAACATGTTATAGATATGAATAGAATGGGGGAATTTTTCCAATCAAGTAACATGTTATAGATATGAATGAAATGGGGGGATTTTTCCAATCCAGTAACATGTTATAGATATAAATGGAATGGGGGGATTTTTCCAATCCAGTAACATGTTATAGATATGTTTGGAATGGGGGGATTTTTCTAATCCAGTAACATGTTGTAGATATGAATGGAATGGGGGAAAATTCCGGCAAGCAAGTTTTACTAACTTTTTAGTATGATATTTCAAATTAAAAATTCTGTGGCCACAAGTGGAAATTGGGGTTGCCAGGCATCCCTAATTATTATAGCAGAATCATCTCAGTGTCAAAAACATTTGTGGGAAAACAGTCTGATCAGGACTTTGGTTATGGCTTAGATTATGGTTGGGATGCTGCTGCTGCTATGGTTGATTAAATTCTGATTATTTGGTCCATTGTATATGCAACCGCAGCATTAGAAAAGGGCTTTAGCTGGACTGTTGAATGGGCTGATTGACCTGACTAATTGAAGTGGAAGTCTCACTTCTGATGGCTTTTGTTTCTCAATTGTTCCGGTTTCACTCAGGTTGAAGTGCAGCAGACTTATGGCATGTTGCCAGAAAGACCTGACTTGGGGGAAGTAAGGTTAAAGACTAAAATCCAATCCAACAGATGCAGCCTTATTCATAGTTTAAATTATTTTTACACAAGGGGTGCACTCTGCCTCCACTTGAGGACCCTTAACACTAGCACCTTGCCCTCATGATGAGGTGCTCTGCTCCATGCCAACTATGTAAATTTATTTCTTATTCCCATGCTTTAGTGTGTAGGGTATTTGGATACCTTTCATTTGTTCACCCATCCGTCTGTCTGTAACTTGTAGCTCCTCCTAAACCTTTGGGTGGACATTCATCAAACATGGTAGATACTGTAGGGTGATTACCATTTGCATGACAGAGCTCTAGATAAGCAGAGTAATTACCATATATACTCCTGTATAGTCCAGTTCCAAATGCAAGCAACATAGATCCTGATCTGCCATTGCATAATGCGCTGGCTTATTAGTTGTTGTTTGTTTTTGTTGTGTTTTAACGACAATTTAACACATTATTGGCTATATCCTGCCAAGGAGATTGGAGCTAAGTGACTTTCCTTAGCACACACCATGGCGGCTAACTTGGGCTGGCCTGTGTGGGTGTCGAACCCCCGACCATTGGATTACAAATGTGATGCTCTACCTGCTGAACTGTCGCAGCTCCCTCACATATTGGTACCTAGGGAAGACATAATGATGAAGCAAACATCAACATCTACATCAGTGGGCAGTTATTAAAAATGATACAGTAATAAAGCTTTTCACTGACTGCAGCCTCCATAACATTTCTGGTATGTATTGGAGACAATTATTTAGTTCTTAGCGGATATAGGTATTCATGATATTTGATACAAATATCTGAGATTGAACGTCTTACTCAATATACTAACAAAGCAAGTCATCAAAGGAGTCATACCAGGTACATGTAGTAACAGATTTTTATCTTAGTGAAGATAATGTCAGAGAAATATTTAAATATTTGTGAATACAATGGTTGGGCATGAAAGAGATATCTTGCTTCCTCTTGAAAACATAATGGTTGTGCCCTAGTCCACTGGATTATCAGGAGGTACATGTATATGTTTTGCCATAGTATTAGGCTACATGCGAGACAGTTTATCTTATGGTAAATAAATCAGTATCAAAACAAGCTTCGTTTTATATTTTGAAATTACGTAAGAGTTTTTGAATCTTAGAGTCCAGGACTCCTACCTTGAAAAAGTTGGAGTTCCAGCCCTGAAAAAAGAGAGATTAATGAGATCTTTTTTTTTCTTCACTTGCAATACTTTAAGGCATTAAATGTGTGTTGTATCACAAATATAAATGTGTTCCAATTACTTATGTTAATTCATTGTGAAATATTTAGTTATCATTATAAGAGAATGAAAATTGAGAACAGTGGTAATTGTTTAATTTTGTGTGCAGTTAGAAGAAATCAAGGAGGAGATTAAAAGTTTCTTTTCTATATTAATTAATTTAATTAGCATAATTCAATTTCAGATAAATAAATTTGCCAACTAATTGGAAAAGGAAACAAATGACCATATTCCATTGACTTTTTTTTTCATTTCATCTTTAACAACACAACATGCTACACTCACTTTTTTCTCAAACACACTTTAACAAAATTCTCTACTGCAGGTTTAGGATAAAAATCATTAACTTCAGGAGTTTTCTCCATCACTTAATCAGTTTTTTTTTTTTTAAATTTTAATTGTCAAGTTGGCATAATAGTTCTCTCATCTTTAACCTGATGTGCTTGAACATCAAATAAATGAACCTTGGAGGCCTGATGCCAGGTGAATGAAAAATTAAAAATCAATGGGACATTGGTCATGTGGGGCCCATTCAAAAATGAAATCAGTTTAACTGTATCTGCTGTTTGTTTCTTGCAAATTGATGCCAGCTCATCCCAGTGAAATTCCTGCAAGAAGTATTCTATGCAAAGGACAGTTTGGTCTGCTTTGGAATTTTGCCTTATCAGTGCTCCAGAACAATTGTTGTTCTGAATCTCACTAGAAAATATTCTGACCAATCAAAGTTTGGTTTTGTAAATTTCAAGTAAGATTTCAAAGTCTGGAGTTTTAGGCAGAGAAGCCTATGTTGGTGGTTTGTCAAATTCCGCTTGCCTTAATGACTTGTGTGTACATTTATCAACAGTGCTATTAAAAACCAGATAATTATTCTACTGCTACTATAAAATATGTACAAAGCATTAAAGATGAGTACATACAGGATTCATAGAAAGATTAGTAGTGAACCTGTGTAAAACATTATAGCCGAGTAAATAAAGAACATTGTTTTAAAAAAGAGTAGTACTGAATTACACAAAATCATACAAATGATTGTTTCTGTAAATGTTGACTAAGAAGCTTCTTAAAACTTTCGGAAGAGTCAGCTGACTTTATACATGTATAGGTGGAATTGAATTCCATAGTTTGGCTTCAGAAAAAGCAAAACTCTTTTTATAAAACTCAGATTTTGATTTAGGTAAGTATAAATTGTTGTTTGTGATGGATCTTAGTTCATACATATGTACATTTTCCATAAATTTAAAATTACATTGAAGATAATCAGGAGCCAACCCATGTAAGGATTTGTAGACTAGTAAACCCTTTTGAAGCTGAGTTCTCTGTGGAAATGGAAGCCACTTGAGAGTTTTAAAAAGATTTGTTGATAGTGTATCTAAATCAGCATCAAGAATAAGTCTAATTGCTCTTTTATGAAATTTCAGTCGTCTTTCTTGATTTTCTGTATCACTATTACCCCCAGATAGAACAGCAATATATTAGATGTGGCATGATATAGGCATTGTAGAATATCTTTCTCTGTTGTTGATTGTATTGTGTTCAAGAGATAAAGCAGTGAGTTTACTTTTTAATGACCTATGAACTTAACTTGCATTTTCGACCACAAGATATTGTCTATCATAATGCCAAGTAGTTTTTCATTCTCATACTGTTCTATATCTATTTCTTTGAGCATTACTTTGAAGTCATCTTTCACAGCTTTTACTTTGGCTTCACTACCTATGATCATGGCTTTTGACTTTGCTGCATTTATCTTCATACCATTGTACTCACATAAGTTATTTACTTTAACCAAATCCTGATTTAATTTAGTGCTAAGGTCATGGCCAGTTGATCAAGTGTTATATAATGTTGTGTCATCTGTGAACATGGTGGTGGTAGATAGCTCAATGTGATATTGTAAATCATTGATGTACAGCAGAAAGAGTAATGGTCCAAGAACTGATCCTTGCAGAATACTTGACTTTATGAGTTTGTTACTTGAAAGCTTATTTAAAATAGAAACTTATTGCTTTCTGCCTTCAAGATAGGATTTAAACCAAGTTAAACTTTCATGGTTAGCTTGATATATGCCGAGTTTTTCCAGGAGGAATTTGTGATTAACAAGGTCAAAAGCCTTTGTAAAGTCAAGAAACACTGTACCTACCAGGTTACCTTCATCAATTACTGTTAAGCAATCATCCACCATTCTAGATAGTGTAGTCTGGCATGAATGTTGTTCAGGAATTTAGCACTTATACCATCTATACCTGTAGCTGCTCTGACATCAAGTTTGTCTATGGCACTTGGTAAAACACTTTTAATGACTAGATAATGAAACAGTGTCATTGCTCACTTGCAAAAAGTCACTTAGTAAACACTAGATTATGGCAGTTGATCTTGAAGTCAAATAATGAGATTGAGCTTTCTTAATATTAACGAATATTACAGGTTTTGTCATGCACATTGCAAATCAGCTGTGTGTGATTTGTATGCACTATTTTGTTTGTTTTAGGGGGATTCATTAAGTTGAGTAGTGGGGATTCATATGTCCTGGAGACATCCAGTAGCCCCAAAGAAGGCTTGAATATGAAACTATAATCCTTTGTAAAGCATTTTTATATATATGTTTAAAAATATAAATGAAATGATTCATGATACTGTATAGCATCCCACAGGGCTACCTGACTTAAATTTATGGCAGACCAGATCCAGCATTTTGGGCTCTGGGCACAAGATTTACTAGAAACTGCTTGTACAGTAATTATGAATTTGCTGTGATGGTAATTACATTAGGTACCAGTAGGTCTCGCTTGTAATTTCCATGTGTGTGTATGTAGGTACAGTACAATCATGTACAATGCAGTTCATAACACGACATATTGTTTACAAGTGAGCCCCATATGAGACAGAATAAAAAAATAGTTTCGTGCAAAGGCAATTCATTGTTTAAAAATTCTGATTCCTTACCAAACATATTATGTATGATCAATGCCCATGATGTAACCTGGTCTTGACTCTTTCAAATATTTATAGCTGGTAGGTGTAGTTGGAAAGATTTAGAGGCTGGAATCATTTGTAGATTATTATCTTATAGAAAACATGGTCTTGATGTTACATGTACATGTAGCCTTAGGTCAGTAGGGGACAATTCAGTACAGTGGTCCCCCTCTTATTGGGCCACCCCTTATGCACTGAAAAGCTTACCTTATAAAAGGAGTGGTTTTTCATGAGGGGAAGAAAATTGTAAAAATGTACTAATGTGGTATCAGGCAAGATGGCTATCTGATCAGATATTTGGGTGGGGCATTGTATATCATGTGATAAGGCAGAGTCTCATCCAAATTCCTTTATGTTTCCCAGGGGTCATGTCATCTGTTTATACATTTCAGGGATATTTGCATGATTTTTGAAGAAATTTTATGTATTAACTTATGGACTGTGCATCTACTGTACCTGTGTACATGCATTTTAAGTCAAGTGGATCAGGAATGTGTTTCTTTAACTTTTCTTGATCAATTGAAGTACATATTGATTGCTAAGGAACCCAAAAGTGAGTCATCTTTGAGACAAGTAAGATATGACCACACTTTTAATGAAGGTGAATGACTTGAGGATGTCCAGATCTTTGTGTTTATGATTCAATATTTTAATTTTAATTTACTGTTGCCAATAGAGTGACCGTTTTGTATGATAGAACTAAACCGCTACCATAATACTGGTGTATTAGCTGGGTCCAAATGCAAACAACATAGACCCCGATCTGTTGCATAATGTGCCGGCAGATCAGGGTCTATGTTGTTTGTTCTACTGATTAGTCCTTACAAAACTGCATAGACCCAGATCTGCTGGCACATTATGCGATGGCAGATCTGGGTCTATGCAGTTGGCATCGGCTTATATGCGAGTATATACAGTTATTACATGGTCAATCAGGCATGATTGGGACTGGTAATTACAGGTAGCATAACTCCACAGCTCTTCTGAAATACCTCTTATATGTGGATGCAATAGTTATGCAGTGTTCATCCCAGAAATGAAAAAAGTGGGGCCCATTGGCCTCTAGCAGATCAAAACGTGGGGTCATTTAAAAAAAACAAAAACAGGGGTCACTAATATACTTGCCTGTTTTTTGTTTATTCAAGTAATTCAAAGATATATAATTATCGCAAGCACTTGCATTTGGATTTATTAATTTCTGCAGTAAATATTAATTTTTCCAGCATTATATGCCTTGAATCAGAGTCATTACGACTACAGCACAGTTTTCTACAATTTCCTTGTCTGCTAAAATAACTATGTCCATTGTTCAGGACACTGTTATTTCAGTGAACAAGGAAATTGTAGCAGATCATGCTATAGTCTGACTCAACAATGATTGATTCAAGGTATAAAACGCTGGTAAAGTGAATATTTATTGCAGAAATAAATAAATACATGACCCAATCACCTGTGATCATTATCAGCCTCCCATCATGAGCCTTCCATACAGGGATTTGAATTCCTCATGCTGGATTAACTCATTAACCCCTGGCGCCACGTTTACTCGTCATGAGGTTGTACCCTACTTCCGAGCTCTGTAACGTGAACATCATTTAGGATACACTAAAGTGGATGGTATTTCAGGAAAGTAGACAGATGTAGCTCTACAATGATACCAAATAATGTCGACTTTCTACTCGCATTAAAAAAAACAGCGAAAAAAATACAGTTTTTGAGACCCGATTTTTTTTAGGTCAAAAATGGCCAGTTTCGGAACCGGAGTTTGTGTCCGGATTTTAGACTTTTTGGCCTTAGATCTAAAGCAGACCTGTCCGAACTGCACACAGACAGATGAACCTTTGCAAAAAGTAGGATAAGTTTGAGATTTGGAGTAAAAAGGGGCTAGGACACAACAATCGGGGATCCAATACTAAATTAAAAAAAAAAAAAAAAAAAGTCCAACTTTTACCCTTCTGCACATGCACGAGCGTAATAGCCAATCAAAAACAATGTTTCTGATACACCTAAGCATCCGGCTAAACGAAAAACTTTCTTAAGCAGATGTGTTTTGCTGCATTTAGAAGTAACCCCAAAAATGCGTTTCCTACCCCCATTTCAGGCGAAAATGAAAAGAATCTCCAGGGGTTAATGAGTTAACCATCTCCCTTTATAATTTTTGTTGACATTGAGTCTGCATTTATTTCTGCCCATTATGCTACTTTGGAAATAAATGCAGCAATATATTTGCCAAAGATTTAGTCTTTTCTTTACATTTTCCATAAATGACCATTGACCATGTTCTCCTAATTCAGGGACTCCGGCTAATCAAAATCAGTTAGACATTTCTGTCAGCCAATAAAATTGATTGTCTTATGGTTCTTTGGAAATGAGTGCACTTTATTCAGTAAACTTGGGATGCGCTCGATTCAGTCAGTCTGAAATGGAACATAATTATGTTATCTTTATTTTCTTTGGTCTTTTTTATGCACACTATGGGTGCCATAGAGGAACTTTCTTGTGCCAAATATAAAAAAAATAAGGGTCATTGTCACAAGGGAACAGTCTAAAATGAACCCTGGTTATGTTACTCTGGCACAGTGTTGTACTCGGAATGGACCCAGGAGTCCATTTGCCTATCTGAAAACTTACAGCATACCACAAAAGAAAGTAATCCAAATTATTCGACTAGAATGCTAAACCTAGGTGTACTCCTGCTGGCATATATAAACGAATCGTCTAACTCTGCTTCTTGTGTACCGTACTATAAATGTAAATTTATATACCATTATATACACCTCATGGGGTTAGCTTGGATGCATTTATTTTCCTGTCAAACAGGTACTGGTGTTACCTGTATTTTATTGGAAGAGGAAATGATTAGGTCACATACATGTATATACCACAGCTACTGAGCATTGTTAATGTATTGTTAACATGCAGTTTCTTTGTCATTGAAAATAGGGGCAATGACAAGCTTGTATTTTAAATACCAGTATTACTCATGCTGATACAGTTTGTTTGGGAGAAGGATGACATTGTAAGATTTAGTGTGATAAGACCTGTTATATCAAATCTTTTTCATTTTTTAAATTTACCATGGGAATCAAGGGGATATAATTTTGGTGCTTGTAAATCTTGCCATTTTGATTTGTGGGGGTTGGAGAATAATAACATTAAGACTTAATTGGATGTACATGTAGTCCTACAATGTAAGATGTGCACCCTGATATTTATGATGTGGGGCTGCGACATCTTACTACTTACATAAATGGTCTTGTGTAGCGTGATCCCCTAGACACCACATTTTCAGGAATATCTCGCACACTTGGCAGCCGATATTGACACTTTTCCACAAATTAAAGTCTAATTACAATAGTCGGACTGTACTTACTATGATGTCTTTTCCTGATGGAATCAAATTCTGACACAAGCAAGTGTATGCATTTTTCAAGTTCCATTGCCATACATTTTAGAACTGCGATGGGAGCCAAGGAATGCCAAAGTCGGTTAAAGTTGGAGTTTATTTCTTGAACGAAATGAAGAAAAATATACTAATGTTAATAAAAGCAATTATGTAGCTTTGTTTCATTTAAGATAATTATCTTGTCTTTATCAACTTCGGCATTCCTCTGCTCCCATCGCATTTCAACCAACTGATTACGCTACACATCATACTTACATTTAGGGCTCCTAGAAAATCCAAAATGGATGACTCACAACATGGTTCATCTTCAGATGACGATTTTGTTCAGCAAATACTGGCCGATGATAGTGATGATGACAAGGATTTGTAAAGTTTTGAAGTATATGAGATTATTGGAGCCCAGAAAGTGTTACTGGAAATACCAGTGAGTAATTTTGAACCCGAAAATGATGTTGAATACAATTCCGACGTACATGCTGGATGGACAAAAACAGATGGCATGCAGGTCAACCCCCTATTAAGTGGTATTTTGAAATTAAATGTCAAAAAGGCAGAAATCTAATCCTAATTAAAGTACAGGCAATTTAAAAGTAGACTGAAATTTTAATTTCTTTTCTCAAACAATTTTGCCTTGAGTGATCTTGTTCTACAAAACTATATACCACTTTAAGAGATAAGATAAATTGAATAAAGAAGAATCTAAAAAGAAATTAAAATGTAAGGATATTTATTTTGATCAAAATACCTCTGTCTGAACAAGCTGACTATGGCATTGATGGACTTAAAACCCTAATACAACATTGTGGAACAGATAAAAAAATCTGGCATAGTAGTCAGCAAAGCACTGATGCACAAAAGTGAAACTTAGGCAGAGCTCTTGTTAGTGAAAAAATTAAAATATTATTTCGAGCAGAGATATCTAAGAGACAATACGTATGAGCTGTTGAAAATTGTACATAACCATAAAGAACAGTTTTCCAACTTGTTCAAGCTGGCTTAGCTAGCTATGCATATGTGAAAAGGGGTTCTCAGCACAGAACAATATTCATACACAGATAATGAATAAATTAAGCTCAGAAATGATCAACAGATTAATTCTTATACAACTAGAGGAGACATCTTTTGAGGATTTTGATTTAAATAGAGCAGGAAGAATGAAAGAGACAGATATTTATGTGTTAGGTAAATATTGAAATATGGCTGTTTCCTCCTCCCACTCATTTTTTTTCTACTCCCCCCTTATTTTGGTGACAAGGGGGGAGCTCCCCCTTCAGATAAAATCCTAGCAGCATCTCTGTATAGCTGAACATCTCAACATTAATTTCTGCAATTGTGCTAATGATATCAAAATAAATGATTGAACACCAGATTATACAAAATGAGAAGAATATGTGAGCTCCAAACTTCAGATCAACCTTAAAAAATAATAGAAATAACAAATGAAGATGTATGGCACTATCTTAAAAACTTAATACTCAAAAAGGCAAAGGGGTAGATAGTAGAGGCCCCACATTGTTCAAACTAAGTACTAATATAATACACAAGTCAATAACAAACATTATAAACATAAGCCTAAAATGTAATAAATTTCCTTACACCTTAAAGAATAACACCATTGCATAAAGGGCAGTGAGAAAATCTTCCAGAAAATTACAGACACATTTTGGTCCTATCCACCATTTCCAGAATTATAGAGAAACATGTTGCAAAACAAATCAGTACTTTCTTACAAACAAATAACCTTTTACATAAACACCAATCAGACTTTCGATCAAACCACCCATGTCTTACTGTGCTGATAAAGGTAATTGAGAAATAGCTTGAAGACATTGATAAGGGTAACATAATAGGATCAATCTTTTTAGATCTGATGAAGGAATTTGACTTTGTTGACTATAACATATTTGTTGAAAACCATGTTTATTACAGTTTCAGTGCAAAAACCATTTCCTGGATACAATCTTATCTTAGTGACAGAGTACCAAGCAAGTGCAACTAAACAGAACTCAGTAGGTTCTGGTGGAATAAAATATGGTGTGCCTCAGGGTGCAATCCTAAGACCTATCTTATTTCTCTTGTACAGTGTACATTAATGATATGCCATTGTATACAAAGAACACTGAACATTATGTGTATGAAGATGATGCAACATTTCACACATCGGGTCAAAACAACAACATAATGCAAGAACAGTTGCAGCATAGTTTGAATCAAATCAGTAAATGGTGTCAGGACAATAAAATGTATATAAATACCAAAAAGACCACAGCAGTGCTAGTAGGAACATCACACAAAACCCCATTCGGTTGTCTGTAAATGATGAATATATATATACATGTATCTAATGTACATGTAGAATGCCTAGGAATAAATGTTGATGATAAACTAACTTTGAATCATCAATAGATTTATATCTGTAACAGTATAATTTCTAAACCAACACTACTGCAAAGAATGAAGAAATATCTACCAATACATGCAAGGAAACTATTGTATTCAACATACATATTACCTATTGTGGACTACTGTAGTATGGTATGTGGCTTATGCACACAATCTAATATTAATCATATAATCATACTTCAAAAGCGTGCAGTAGAATTATACTAGATGTCGAACCAATGACACCATCTGCTGACATATTTAAAGTCTTTAAACTGACTTCCTTTTCATAAAGGAATCTGTATCATGGATATATTTTGGTTTATAAAGTCCTTCATAATTTAACAGCTCTTTACCAGAATGATATGCTTGTCCAAACCAGCAATACTGCCTGTATGTACTCTTTAAGATCAGCATCAAACCTATGTTTAAAATAGGGATGTTAATATCGGTTTTTTTCCAAAACCGATTATCGTTTGTAGAAATCCGATTTTAAACCGATTATCGGTTTTTGTCCTACACTGAAATTACAAGAAATATATTCTTATAATGCAAGTTAGTGAATGCCTCTTGCGAATAAAAGATGTTCATTACATACCATAACGTATAGACACGCATCGTCTGACGGCATGGAGGACGATGTTGTGGCTCCACCGAATAAATATTTCTTTATAAAGGTGTTGTTCGTTTTTCTTTATAAATTACCTTTAATTTCTGGATAAAATATCTTGAAAAGATCATAAAAACAAACATTATTCCACGAGGTATCAGTACTCTTAACATGTGTATCGCTAAACGCATTGTGAATTACGTCACTGTTTTTTTTTTTTTTTTTTTTTTTTGATTTGGATACATTCTAGTTTTATTGTTTGTTCAAAATGAATGAGATTTCTTTTATTAAAAAAGATAACATTCATATCGAAAAACGACAACTATCACTAGATAGATTAGATAGATAGATAGATAGATTGTACAAAATAAATTCACAAAGATAAACCATATACCAACTATGAATTTAATGGGTCTAAACGTCAGACATGTAAAAAAAAAATATTAAAATAAATAAATAAATAAATCATCCGATAGAATAGACCAGCCTCATCACAATGATAAACTTGGTCGTCTGTATATCCATCACGGGTCAGTATCCCTCGGAGTTGGTTGGGATAACTAGATGCAGCCGCCTGATTTGCTGCGTGTATCTCTCCCGACAACGAATTTTGTTTTATTCCATGTCGGCGCTGGAATCTCCAAAACCATCCATGACTTGCCATGAAATCTGAATCAGTATCCATAGTTTGGGCCATTTTCTCTGCCTGGGCCTTGAGAATTGTTCCTGAAATCGGAACACAACCAGGTGTACACAGCATCATCTAAATCTGTGTCGTTTGCAGTGCGTGCCTGTTTCCGTTTAAATCCATCATCAGAATCAACTTCATGCAAATAACCCCGAAATTTCTGCTCATCCTTGAGCCAACCTCTGAGTGTTCACTCGGCAATTTTAAGTTCACTACAAACTTTTGATCTTGATTCACCATTACAAACTCTCTGTATGACAGTAAGCTTTTCATTCACCGAGTACGACTTTCGCTTGATTCCCTTGCTCTCCATGCTCACATTTATAAATGATTAGGATAAATTACTGATTAATGTATACTTTAATGACAATAAGTATATACTATTTGAAACCATGTTCGATTGGTCCAATTAATTTCACTGATGTTGAGACAAGATATTGACGACAAGAGTTTATGCATGTAGGATTTGCATTCCTTTGAACTTTTGTATTAAACGTCTTTTATCTGATTTGATACAAAAGACCGACTTAACGTGATAAAACAAAGCAGGTTTATTTTAATTGATTTTTACAATGCAACAATCAATAAACAAACCATAGATAAAAATTGTCCACAGATAATAAAAAAAAGTAAGTCAAACTAGTAAATCCAAATTAGTTTACATATCGAACAAGTCCTGGTTCTTATTCAAAAAAACTAACGACTCTGCATGTTCTGGAAGGAGCCGATTACGTTGATCGCTTATCAAACGTCCAGTGGCTGAAAATAATCTCTCTGATTGTACCGACGTCGCCGGAATACACAAGAATTTCCTGGCAAGATTGGCTGTTTTCGGAAACAGTTTCTCATTATGTTTCCACCACTCCAGTGCTGTTTCCGTTGAAGTCGTCGTCCATGGCGATTTGATATAATGTTCAAAGTCACAGTCATTCAATGCCTGCTGTGATGCACTATCACCCAGCAGAAACATAACTGACGCATGATTTGGTCGAGATCGTTTTGTTGGCGGTTCAGAGCTGGTTGCATCACCACTAGTCGAAGGCTGTTCAAGGTCAGCTGGCATCTGTCTGAGTAGATGGCGGACATTATCATACGCCAGTTTCTTGAAGTTGTCATCAAATCCGGGAAGATGTTTGTACATTGGATCGAGGATTGATGCAACGACGCATTCATTTGTTGCTGTTTCGTCGCGTTCCATGCCAAACCGTTGTGAAATATTCTTAGCAACGTCAGTCTTGAATTCTCCCAAAGTCTTAGAATCTTCTTCTTTAAGGATTAGATGATTCTTGATGAGACCCCATAACATCGGAAAAACACAAGAGGCTGAAGGTTGGTTTTCGGCTGACAAGACGGAGGTCATGATCTGCAACGCCTTCAAGACCGGGAGTAGTTCGCTAATCAGTTGCCAATGTTCCTCCTTCATATCCAGTGTTTTGGCATCGTTCATTTTTGTCACGCTTCTGTCACTAAGAACTGCCACAACAGGCCATCTGAGTTGTGAGATCCTTTCAAACATGTCAAAGACGCTGTTCCAGCGGGTCTTGCAGTACTGAATCAGTTTGAGTGGTGTCTTGTCCTTGTCCATGGACACCTGTCGTTTCATAAGCTCACCCTCCGCCATTGGGCTATGTGAGAAATGTCCAACTAAACGTGATGCAACGGATACACACTTGGAAATTTGATGATTCGTGACGGCATGGGTGCCCATTGCATGATTAATGCAAAGTTGCAATTTATGTGCCGCACAATGAACATCCAACCATCCATTCACGCTACCGACATCTTTAACATTGGAAGCACCATCATGGACACATGCAACAACTTTACCTTTTATAGCCCATTCTTCAGACACAGTTCCCAGATGTTCAGCGATGATGGCTTGCGTGTGGCGGTCATTCATTGGAATTGTTGCAAGAATGGGTGTCTTCATAGTCCAGTCTGGATCAATGTAGCTGGCAGTGAAGCTCAGGTATGCTTCGTTGGTTACACTAGTCCATATGTCGGTGGTAACGGCAATATCCTTGACATTTTCTTCTAGATGTGTCTGCATTTTCGCCATTAGCGTCTTCTTCATTGTAGTCATTCGTGACATCATCGTCTGACGGCATGGAGGACGATATTGTGGCTCCACCAAAGCCATCAAATCACGGAAGGAATTGGATTCAACAATCGAAATTGGTAGCATGTTTTCAGCGACAAACTTAGCTACAGCAGCAGTAACTTTTTCTTGCTGACTATCAGGACAGTTTCTTTGTGTTCCAATAAATGTTGTTATTCGCGGCTGAACATTTGAAGGAGCCGCAAATCCGGGATGTTTGCTACGCAAATGTGCATGCAATCCAGTAGTAGTACCACCGCTCCGACTTATTTGTTGTGAACATAGTTTACAGCGAGCCATGCTTGATGAAATTTTTTCAAAGTTTTCCCATACATCAGATTTATTTATACGACCAGCCATATTTGTAAACTTGAAAAGACACAACCAGCAGAGACCAATCCTCAACAACAGAAGCTGTAGCTATTAACAGTCTATTGTTGTCAATTTCGGACATCAAAGAACTTAGCGACCGGTCGGTCGACTAACTAATGACATCCTTCAACAATAAATGTATTCATTTACAAACATGCTGCATGGAGCGCTCACAAATTTTAAACAAACACATCTTCTTATCTGCTGGCCATATTGTATTAAAATGTAAACACTAAACAAATGCATGAATGAATTTTTTTCTGGCATTTTTTAAAATTTTCACTACAAAAATGGTAAAAAATATTGAATTCGATTATCGTTTTGTAAAAACAAAAACCGATTATCGTTTTCAAAACCGATAATCGGATTTCCGATTTTCGTTTAACAACCCTAGTTTAAAAGTACCAAAACCAAGAACTAATGCACTGACAAAGACATTTACATACCGGGCATATGGGATATTCTGAATGGAATCAGCTACCACTTCAGCTAAAATAGGCTGACAATCTATCCATGTTCAAATCAGGATGTTTCAACTAAATAAACATATAATATCTCTCACATATAATATCTCTCACCAAATATTCTGGCAGTTAACAAACATGTTATAAAGATGTATATGTATATGCATTGTAAGTTTTAAGTGAATTATTTGTGTAACATTAACCTGTAATTAATATGTTCATTCTTTCCTTTTCTAAATACTGTATACATGTTTAAAATGTTGTATGCCCTGAGGGCCTCATGCGAGATTAGCTATAGATTTGGCTAAATGAGTTGTATCTTCTGAAATTAAAGTATTATTATTATTATTATTATTATTATTATTATTAAATGCCTCATGGAGTAGGGAAGAAGCTATCAATTTTGGGGTCAAAATGTCATCAGAGGTTAAGGTCACTGAATGAAAGAAGAAAAATGGTTTCTGCACAATAACATAGTTCTGTATCACAGACCTGGGCCAAACTTTGTCAATGGCTTGCACATCAGGTAAGGAAGAAGCCTTTTTATATTGGGGTCAAAAGGTCAAAGATCAAGGTACATTGTAACTGACATAAAGAGGAAAATTGATTTCTGCATTATAACTTTATTTATACATCACAGATAAAGACAAAACCTCATGGATGGCTTGCACTTTGATTAAGGTAGAAGCCTATCATTTGGAGTCAAATTTGTCAAAGGTAAAGGTCACTGTGACTGAAAAATGAACAATGGTTTGTGCACAAAAGTTTCAGTTCTCAACCATTTACTTTCACCAAAGTTTGTGGATGGCTTAAGCAAAGAAAGAAGCTGATTGATTTTGGTCAAAGGTTAAGTTAACTGTGATGAGAAGAAGAAACATTAATTTTGCATGATAACTTTAGTTCTAGACCATGTATCATAACCAAAGTTTGTGGAGGGCTTGCACTTAAGGTATAAAAGAGGCTTATTGATTTGGGGGTCAGAATGTCAAAAGACACGTCATTGTTACTCAAAGTTCAAAGAAAAATGGGTTTTTCCAAATGACTTAAGTTCCTTGACCAAACTTTGTGATTGGCTTGCACTTAAGTAACACAAGAACATATAGATTTTGGGGTCTAAAGGTCATGGTCATGGTAAGTCTAATTAAAAAATAATTGCTTCAGCACAAGTAAGGTTAGGTCAAGTCCACAGACCTTGACCATAGGTCAGAGTCATTAATCTCCAGGGTTATCCATGTGCTACTAGTGCCTTTCGTACATACAAGTACAGGACTAGTAAACACTGGGGGGAAATATAATGTACTGTTCACAGTTACCTTGTTGCAGTAAGCATGACTTAAGCAACTATTGCATGACTACACTTTACAGGAATTTATGATATAGGGTACCTAGTGTTCATTGTGTGGGTGTACAGTTTACTTGTATACAATATATGACATTAGGACATATCTTTGTATTTATGATATTCATACTTAGCTTATGACCACATGATTTTATAATTACATGTTCATTCTGGAGTCTTTAAAGTTTTACCCTCTCCTTTATTCATTCCATTATTGAAATAGGTTGGTTATCTAGAGACAATTGACAATTTAACTGGACTAATGTAATTCACTTATATTTTGTGACAATTTTAAATATTTTTGCAAACTGCCTTTAGGCATCAGTAATTTGTGATCATAGTATGGATGATCACTTTTGATATATGAGACAGTGTCATGAGATTAATTGAAAGAGAATTGAATTTGCATTTGAAACTTATCATGAATTTATGCAACGATAAATTTAGGATGGAAATATGCAGGTGGTTGAGTCCATGTAAAATTGATGTACATGTAGACCTTGATATGCTATGAAGTACTACCACGGTAATATATGCAAGATTTGCTACTGTGTATAATGAAACTTGGCATGGTTTTATAAAGTGAGAAGAGTATCTCAGATCTTACAGCAAATTTAAAATTAAATAAGGTCTTATGATTCACACTTCTTCATATTTTTCCATTTTGTCCATTAGTTTCATTTCCTGTTCAGATATGGATGTTTTTCATTGCAGAAGGACCTAATAGAGCTTAACGCCCCCACCCCTGGTGTAGATGTGTGGAACCCTAGACTGGTGTACAGGTGTTTCTAAAAGGATGTAAAGCATGCCTGCAGGACATTATGATGACAACGATCAGGATCAGCAACCATATCAACACAGAGACATATATTATCATGACAAAAGTGCCACAGCAAAAATTCTGAAATCTGTTAAGGATCAGGTATTTGGGAGTTTTTTTTTCCTCAATGAAATAAATATGGCTCTGTCTGTTCTCAACAAAAGCATGTCCTTTTAACCTTAGTCAACATATTCTGGTTGAAGTATGTTTCAATACAGTGACGAGTCATGTGGTCAAAGCTTAGGTCACCCTCTGGTTACAAGCCTTTTATCCACTCTGCCATGTAATGCCACTTTATACTGATGTTTTTTTAACATTACTCCAATTTCAGCAGTATGTCATCTTTATGTCATAATGCATAGTGGGGTCTTAGGATGCCGTATTGACTACTATTTTCACTTTGGATGGAAACATGTGACATTATGGCAGATATAGGACTTTCACATAAAAAACAAACAAACTTGGAAGTCATTTAATGACACTGTTTAAGACTATATTGAAAACTACTTTTGTTCAGTATGGTTACACAAGGAGACCGTAAAAGTGGAACACCACCAACCCTTTCCATTGCATTGGTTTTTGGTGCATTCACCAACCCTTTCCATTGCATTGGTTTTTGGTGCATTCACCAAATATCCAGAACCCATCAGATTTATGTATATTCCAGTGGTTTCTTCTGAGGTTTTTTCAAAGTCTGACAGAAAAGCTTGAGTGATGTTACAATTGATGAGGCATAAAATTTCTGTATTTATTTTTGTCTCCATGTATTTGGTGAAGTAAAAAGGGATGTTATATTGTTTAGTACCATTATACTATTGGAATGATGGGATATGATATACCGGTAGGTAAAATTTTTTATTACTGTTATATTCCAATATAACAGACAATAATGATGCAAGTGGTGACATTGCCAAATGAATCAAGATTGGTGATAAATGAGATACATGAAAATTAAAGTACAAAAATGTATCTCCAGTATCTGTTTTATATGCTTTATTTAGATGAAAAACCCTGTTTGAAATTCTTTGATTGTTTTTAGAAAATTATATATGCATGTTTTGCTTGCTGTTTTGAAGTAAATATTGAAATGCAGTATAATTTCCACTCACATTTCCTGTGTGTATTGAAAGCTGAGCTGTAGGAGTCAGGAATGTGTTACCTGGTTTAAACCTGGGTGAATCACACCATACATGCAGACAGGAATTCCCTTTCACTTTTAGCCTGGGACTGGCAATGTCAAGGAATGATATAAGCTCATTCCAGCATGTATTATATTGGGTTCACTTGGGACAGTCTCCATTGTTAAACTTTATTTGTGGGAAGAAGTGGGTTATCAAAATTCAACTGTGTGGACGTATTCTCACGGAAATATCTGGGTTTTTTTACAGGTTTTGTGCATGGAAAAAATTGAAGTCATTATGGTCATATGATTTATGTGTTCATGAGGTGCTGATTTGTTTTGTTGAATTCGTGCATAATGGATTAGTTCCCATAAATTCTTTGGATTACTATTTCATTCAAGTCAGGAATTTAAGGTTATGTTGGCAGGTCCATGGAAGAATAGTAGTTCTGGCTACACATACATTCAAATCCTTTTGATACATACTTTAAGGTAAACTGTAAAGCAGAGCAGGTTTTGAAATAATTTAGCATGTTTAAAAAAAAAATAAATAGCAACTCATTTATCAATGCATGGACCAGCTTCCATGGTCAGTCATCATAATATAAGAAAATACTGTTTATAATGTGTCAGAAAACAATCTTAAATTAATATACATTGAATTGTCAATAGTCCAATGCATTTGCAATGTTTTCTTGCACTGTTGCTGCATTTATACAGAGTATGTGAGGTATAGTTTGTACATAGTCTTAGATCCTACAAAATTTTAACATGTCTAGCATAGTCTTAGATCCTACTAAATTTTAACATGTCTAGCATAGTCTTAGACCCTGCTAAATTTTAACATGTCTATCATAGTCTTAGATCCTACTAAATTTTAACATGTCTAGCAAGACGTAGGTCGGTTGCAGTTCTGATTATAATTGACTCGTTTTCACTACTACAAGATCAAGAAGAAATTGCTCCTTGTGCTCATACCTTAACTTGAAAATTGTTTGAAGCATAAGACTTGAGTAGAGGTGAATAACCTCAGTCATTGCACTCTTTAACATTTTCATTGATTGTTTTAGAGTATTCCCATTTTGAAACAAAGTTCATTGAGTCTTGTATATATTTGGATAAAGTGCATACAACTCTGACTACATCACTAGAAAGGGTTGTGACAACCCAAACAATACATAACGTATTTCAAGATTATGAAACTTTTTAATCAGAATGATTGAACAGCGAACAATAAGCAAGTAACAAACTACAATTACTTTATAAGGCTGTCATGTTTACAAAACAATTGTAAAAACGTTTAAACGACCATTGGCACACAAAACTATTCTGTTTAAATGTGTTTAATCCACTCACATGTACAGGGTTCTCCATAGGATTTTGAAAGTTGCAGTCCAGGACTCCTTCTTTGGAAAAAGTTGTAGTCCCATCCCTAAAACTTGGCAGTCCCAATAACGATACTTTTTTCCAATGCAATAATTCAGAATGTGTGTATTGTTGTGTCACCAATATAAATGTCGTGAAATATTTAGAATTAGGCCAAATAGCAAAAATATGTGTGGTTCTGGTTACCCAACCGACCCTATTTTTTCCTGCCAAACCTATATTTTAAAAAAAAATTAATTTGGAAAATGAAACCCAAAAATTTATTTTTTTAAAAAATCAACAATCAAGGATTTGTAACTACGATCAAAGTTTAATTCAGGATGCGAATGATGCTTGTTTTCTAGTTTATGCTTTATTTTAATCAGTCTGGACAAAGAAACAAAATTTTTTTTACCTACAGTAGCTACCTACCTACCTTTTTTTTTTCTCATCATGGTAACCAGAACCACACATAGTTTTCTTATTTGGCCGTATAATAAATGAATGAAAAATGAAGACAGTTCATAACCGAAATAATTGTTACTGTTTGTTATGTTACAATTATAACAATTCTCAATGTCTTTACCTTGCCATTCTTTAATTTGTGTGTGCAGCTAGAAGAAATCAAGGAAGAGATTACGCTTTCAGTAATTTGTTTAATTAGTTTAATTCCATTTCAGATCAGTCAATTTTCCAAGACACTGGAAATAGAAACAAATGACCATATTCCATTCTCTAAGCAACACTGCATGCTACATTCACTTTTTTTCTGAAAAAAACTTGAACAAATTTCTCCACAAAAGGTTTATGATCAAAATCTTTAATTTCTGGACCTGATGTTCCTTGGGTTGCCATTGTATTTTTCCTTCCACTGTCACGACATCATGTGCATAAAGCTAATAATATACCATTGTTTCCTCGTTTTTCGGCCCATGGAACTGTCCTGTTCCATGATTTGTTCCACGAATCTTTCAGTCTCTTTGGTGTTCTGTTTTCTTTATCAAAATAATATGCATCTACTAATTTCTGTTGGCCAGTCTCTTGAGAATCATGCTCATCTGTAGCCCAGCCTTGCACTTGGCACCAAAGAAATTATGTAAAGTTACCTTCGGAAAAGTACACATATGATAATCACTCAAAAATGAATATGTTCATGACACAGAAAATCAGCTGACTTTAGAACGATTTATGACGATTAACATGGGAGTTTGTATTCCTCTGACAAACAAAATAAGTCTCAAAATCTTGGCACTATTTTTCTAAATACAGTATATGATAAAATGCAGGTGTTCCAAACATTGCGTAAGGATTTATAATATGATGGATTTAAACTGTTGGGTAACATTTAACAAAGACAGGTGTCAAATCACACGTACATGTAATTAGTCTTTTGATCAAAATTATCACCTTGTGGCTTTACCTAATCCCATTACAATCGCTTGAACTATGTTTGATAGCTTGCATACTGCATGATTGATACTAGCTTTATAGAAAAGGATACAATAAAAGAGAATTTTGCCAACAAAAAAAACTTGTGTACCTAGGACTCTGCTATTGGAACTTTCATGCATCCAAAACTAAAAAGTATGCATTCTTTTGTGCGGAGTTCGGCGTCCTGGAGAACCCTGATGTACATGCCAGAACTGTTACTTTGTGCCAGATGCGAGTCATTTTCATTAAGGATATTCATAGGAAAAGTACAGCCTTCATTTAATTAGGTCAGAAAATAAGTATTTTCCACAATAATTCAGATTACTTGATAACACTATTTAACTATTCATTTAACTCTTTAACTACAATATATACTCGTATATAATCTCATACCAACTGCAAACTGCATAGAACCAGATCTGCTGTCGCATAATGCGCCAGCAGATCTGGGTCTATGCAGTTTGTAAGGACTTATCAGTAGAACAAACAACATAGACCCTGATCTGCTGGCACATTATGCGACAGCATATCAGGGTCTATGTTGTTTGCATTTGGACCCAACTTATATGCGAGTATATATGGTACTAGTGCTACTGTAGTGGCTCACTACTGTGCCGAGATGCTGGGGTCACTACTGCAGCTGATTTGGGGGCGGACTACTGGAGCCTAGTGCTTCTGCAGCTAAATGATAACATTTTAGCTGATGATTTGGGGATATGGGTTAATTGTTTTTGTTATTTTCTGTATAATAGATTGATTTATAGACTAAAACCAACAAATATAAATGCTGTAACTACCTTATGTCTGTTTGATTCTTTTATTCAGCTGACATCCACAAGATTGGTATAAAATCCATGAATAGAACACAAAACACTATTTTTAAACACTAAAATTTATCTGTCAGTCTTTTATACAAAGTTATGTGTCAAATGTATATATGTAATTAGTTAAAAATGTTTAACTACTCACTATGTTCTGCTACTTTTTAAGTTGCTCTTTATGGTATTTATGGAAGCAGTTATGCTTAATCCACAGATGGACATTGCACTGTTTGTAAATTTCTTTCTTCTCATCTAAGACGAAAGTTGGGCCGACACTTTCGGTAAACACTGTGACTTTCGGAACATGTGGCTGTCTTGTCCACACTTCGCTGTTTTCAGCAACAGATTCTGTCTCAATTTTGGACAGATTTGACAAAGAAGATAGTTCAGTGTCACTGCCAACACTTCTTAATTCAACATCGTCAAGTTTGTCATCGGAAAAACCTGAAAATTCGGATTCTGAATCGCTAGCCTATGCAAAAGTCATTGTTTCCACTGTCAACTACAAACACATGTATTAACTAACACATACAAAATAGCAAAAATCCCCGTATTTAGTAAGAACAATCATTTGTTAACTCTATTTTGATTGGTTGAAAGTCTTTTTACTTCCAATTATTGACCAATGAGACCAATTGTAACATGAACATAAAGAGCGGATCTATCAGTCACTGAGGTATAGAGAGCATAACCAGCTAGTGGATATATCAGCCACTGGGGGTTGTAGTGCTTTCTATACAAGCGGATTTATCAGTTACTGCGGAGGTGAGGCACATTTATGCAGCGGACATACCGGTACACATGAGTCGTAGTTAAAGCGTTAAGCTTCCACTCAAATTTTGACAGAACAAAGCTATACCCCTATGTATCAAGAAACTTCAGCAAGATGAGGTGTATTCAGGAATACAGATTGACTCATTGTTCTAATGCTCTAAAAATTCCATAAATGACAATAAAGTTACGAAGAATAAAGCAAGAATCTAACTTAAACTTCCATATCAATTCCAATTCTTGCGGAGTTTAATCTAAGTTATACTTCCATATCAATTCCATTTCCAGCGGAGTTTAATCTGTCCTGGTTCATACATTTCCGTAAACAAATAGTTACTTAATCTGAGTTTAATCTAACTTGTACTTCCATATCAGTTCCATTTCCAGCCGAGTTAAATCTGTCCTGGTACATACATATCGGTAAACAAATAGTTGTACATGTAGACCAAAAGTTACAAAATGTGTATTCGATGACTACACTATTAAAAAAAAACAAGATAAGCCCACATCAATATTACCTGTAGACAGAATGCAGAAACGTGCAAATTCAGTCACCTCGAATTTACATGGAAATTTTCTCTTCCATTATTCATGAACAGGTTGGATATATGGGAGTCAGTTAGCATTGACGCAAATGCAAAAATAAAATGTACGTGTGTCAAAACTTTTTTCCCCACTAGTATTGTCAGTTGTTTGGTTCTTGTACCAAGCATGCGGTGGGGTCATCTCAAAAGTTACTCATGGTATAATTGCATAGCAGACAGAAACATATTTGGAAATTGTTCTTTTTCCTGGCAATTTCTTTTTTTAATACATGTGGGGAGCCGTGGGAGCTCAGTTGGTAGAGAGTTGGGGTTGTAATCCAAGGGTCGCAAGTTTAATACATGCCCAGGCCAGCCTGGATGAGCTGCCTTGGTGCGTCCTTGGGAAGGGCACTTAGCTCCCATTGCCTTGGCATGATAAAGCCAATAATGTGTTAAAAGTATTGTTAAAAAAACCACAAAATTTTTATTAATACATATACCTATAGGTCATCATACTCAGCTTTGATAATATACCAGGAACATGATCAGTATGTGGGTGGGGGGGGGGGGGGGGGGCGGCTGCGGATTAAAACAATATTTGTCAGAAATATTACCACAAAAGTGTAAACTTAGGAATGATGTACCTTATGTAATGCATGATTGGTTAATGGTACATGGTATTCATTCCTGCACTGTGTGATTCTTTACAGTATATGCATACTTGTATGTTACCAATCCCAGAACTGCCAATTTTCTTTGGCATGAATCCTGTAAAAGATCCACTGCCTACTGTTTCTGGATGTAACTAGGACAAAAAAGAACCTATAAATCTAACAAGGTGATCAAAGTCTACCCAGTAAATAACATATACCTAGTGTAAGTGATAATGTATGCTGAATTACCTGTAATCCATCAATCTGATCAGGAGTTAACTCCTCTTGGCTTAGTAATGCATGTGATGTCAGAAGAACTAAAGCATTTTTTTATGATTTATCATCAAGTACCATCCCATATTTTGTGGTTTGTTCTGTTTTGTTTTCTTACTTTACATTCTTACTAATTTGAGTCACTCTCATATCATGAAATAAGCTATTAATGGCATTAATCAGCTATTAATAGTAGTTTTATATAACTGGATACAAATTAGAAGAAATAGTTGCATTTTGCCATCAGTTTTGTACTCTTATACACAATTTTCTCACCTCCGTACAATTTGACTTATTATTTTAATGCATGAATAGACAGAATTTACCAATTTGCTACGGTCATGGAATTCTAATGAACCATTGTTTTTTGTAAGCCACACAGATAATTGGTATTAGAAGCTGTAAAATGCCATTCTTATCTGCTGTGTATTGGTAACAAATAGCTGGAATATCTCTGTGTATAGAGATAACCTAGTTTGACCCACATAGTGGTGTATTTACTTTACCTTCGAGTATTCTCTGAGTATTGTATTGGTTGTTTGGTTTTGAGCATTTCTTTACCACATTATTGGCTATATTATGCAGAGAGAAATAGGAGCCAAGTACCTTTCCCAAGGACACACAGAGGCAGCTGATCAAACCCACAACCCGTGGATTATGAGTCAGATGCTTGACCAACTTAGCTTCCATGGCTTCATACATGGGCTGATTTTTAAATGACTCTTTCTATTCCAGATACTATAAGTACTGTATATACGCACATATAAGCTAGGTCCAAATGCAAACAACATAGACCCTGTTTGTTCTACTGATTAGTCCTTACAAACTGCATAGACACAGATCTGCCGGCGCATTATGCATTATAATAAATAAGCTTTTTAAACCTTTTTTTGAAAGAAAATAAAATTCATTGTTTTTTCTATTTATTTAGGCATATATGTTGCTTAATGCAATTATGGTAATATAATTAAATTTTGAAATAGAATAGCTTTATGGTCAGGAAATAAAAAAAATTAGGATTTTGAAGGTATGAATTATTTCAAAGTGTAAAAAATAATAATGCTTCTACATTTGGTCCCAGTATGGTCATCATATTAAATGTATTTTTGACAGACTCGGACCTTTTCAAAAGACATCCTTCCTCTCTAATCTACCACCCTCTTATCACAATAGAGGATGTATTGACAGAACCTGACCTTTTCGAATACCAGGTCTTACAAGGCACTGTCTATTTCCATGTTGGGTGATGAATAGGCTGGAGCAGGCAAACTTTAATGATGAATTTTTCCAGCTGTTGTTTCTGTCAGTTTTTGATTTTCATGGTATAGAAATCTAAAGATGATGAGGAGCTGATCCTGTATATCCATATGAAGAAATTGAACCCATTGGTACTTATAAAAAGAACAGCCATGGCTGACACCACATATAGTTTAACTACAACATGTCTGTAATTTGGCTTTCTCTGCTGATTAGCTTTATATTTTGGTCCCTATACATCCATTTTAAGAGAATTTTAGAATTCTTGACTGAGATGGAGGTATATGAAAATGATCCCTTATTTCCTCTTTGCAAATCCAGGGAAGTCTGTTTGTGCACAATTTTCATATTGATAGTTGGCTAGATGCTTAGAGGAAGTTTTTCTGGCCCCTCTTAATTTGTTCATATGTCGGACTTATCCTAATTTTCACAAAGTTTTAACTGAGTGCAACTTTGACCAAACTACTGGTTTATTCTCTCAAGAGAAAGACTAAAATCCACGCTGATATCAAAATTGGGCAACGTCAATTTTTAGATTGAAAAATCTGGTTTTTCAGTTTTTCGGCTTTTTCAGTTGAAACTTGGTAAAATACATACTTTATTAGATAATCTACATTACTTGTGTCATTTTAAAACTTGATATGGTTTTGTGTGGTTTAACGCCATTTTTCAGCATATGATATACATGGCAGCCAGTACATGTATATTTGGTGGAGTAAGACCCCAGGAAGAACCACCGACCTGTGGAGAGCTACTGGCAACCTTTCTCACATACCCACATTGGTCAAGTCGAGACTTGAACCCATGTGGACAGAGGTGAAATGTGAGTGATCTGTAAAGGCGAGCGACTTAGACTACTGGACCACCTGGGGTGCCTTTTAAAACTTAGTCTTTGTTCTTTCAGCTAGGACCTTATATTGAAGTCAATGATAAATTGTAGTAACATTTCAGCCAGTGGGAGAAGGCTATAACCCCATGCCATGTAGAATCTATGCTAAATTGTAGTAACATTTCAGCCAGTGGGCGAAGGTTACAACCCCATGCCATGTAGAATCTATGCTAAATTGTAGCAACATTTTAGCCAGTGGGAGAAGGCTACAACCCCATGCCAAGGAGACTCTATGATAAATTGTAGCAACATTTCAGCCAGTAGGAGAAGGCTACAACCCCATGCCATGGAGAATCTATGATAAATTGTAGTAACATTTCAGCCAGTGGGAGAAGGCTACAACCCCATGCCATGGAGAATCTATGATAAATTGTAGTAACATTTCAGCCAGTGGGAGAAGGCTACAACCCTATGCCATGTAGAGTCTTCCCTAGGGTTCAGTGACTGTTAACTCATTAACCCCTTAGCGCCACGTTTACGCATCTTGAGGTTGTACCCTACTTCCGAGCTCTGTAACATCAACATCATTTAAGATACACTAAAGTGGATGGTATTGCAGGAAAGTAGACAGATGTAGCTCTACAATGATACCAAATAATGTCGACTTTCTACTCGCATTAAAAAGTACAGTGAACAAAATGCATTTTTTGAGACCCGAGTTTTTTTAGGTCGAAAATTGACAGTTGCGGAAGCGGAGTTAGTGTCCGGATTTTAGACTTTTTTACCTTAGATCTAAAGCAGACATGTCTGAACTGCACACAGACAGATGAACCTTTGCAAAAAGTAGGATAAGTTTGAGATTTGGAGCAAAAAGGGGCCAGGACACAAAAATCGGGGGTCCAATGCAAAAAAAAAAAAAAAAAAAAAGGCCAACTTTTACCCTTCTGCACATGTGCGAGCATAATAGCCAATGAAAAACAATGTTTCTGATACACCTAAGCATCCGGCTAAACGATAAACTTTCTTAAGCAGATCTGTTTGGCTGAATTCAGAAGTAACCCCAAAAATGCGTTGCCTACCCACATTTCACGCGAAAATGAAAAAAAATCTCCAGGGGTTAATGAGTTAATACTAATCAAAGCTCTGTACAAGCCCTCTCTGTAAAATGGACAAATGATTTTGGCAGAATAAATAATAAGTGTCCCAATAGTGTCTGCTTTAGGGAAATTTACACATTATGCCTATTTACAGTCACCTGATGTTTTTGGAAATCCATAATTAAGGATGGTATTATACTTGGGACCTAGAAAAATGGTAGTAGAGTTAGTAACACTGGTTTGGTCTGGGCTCTGGCCTGGCTTGGGACCTAGAAAAATGGTAGTAGAGTTAGTAACACGGGTTTGGTCTGGGCTCTGGCCTGGCTTGGGACCTAGAAAAATGGTAGTAGAGTTAGTAACACTGGTTTGGTCTGGGCTCTGGCCTGGCTTGGGACCTAGAAAAATGGTAGTAGAGTTAGTAACACTGGTTTGGTCTGGGCTCTGGCCTGGCTTGGGACCTAGAAAAATGGTAGTAGAGTTAGTAACACTGGTTTGGTCTGGGCTCTGGCCTGGCTTGGGACCTAGAAAAATGGTAGTAGAGTTAGTAACACTGGTTTGGTCTGGGCTCTGGCCTGGCTTTCTCATGGTCCATAGTAAAATGTTTCTTTTTTGTTGTTTGTGGGGTGTCCACAATCTTTAATAATAATAATAATAATAATAATAATAATAATAATAATAATAATAATATCCTTTATTTATCCAGGGTGACATAATTAGGTAACAGATAGTTTACATTATGGCCCTGCAGTAAAAACAAATACACAAAAAATATACATGTAATTAGTAAAGAATCTACATGGTTAACATCTTCTGCATAAAAGAATACAAATATAACAGAATTTAATATGAATTATAGAAGGTTAACACACTGTCTCCAAGTGTTCCTGATAAAAAGCAGAGACTTTATGATCCTACCATCCTAGCATGAATATACAGTGTATCTTTGTATCTGTTTGTAATATACACCTGGCCACTAAGATCAAAAAACATTCTCACACTCGAGCTTGACTGATATTTTAGACATCTGCTTGGCTAATATCAGATCCTTGACCAATCAGATGTCAATAGTTTTGGTTGAGTTTGAGTTTGAGTGAGAATTATCAGTAATCATGGGACCTCAAGTCTGTTTCCGGCCAAGCCATTTGAAATACTTTCTTAGAACTTGTGGATATGATCACAAGAAGAAGTTTGGACTTGGGTTCATAATCTGGATCTCTTCAGTCATTTTAGCTCACAGTTCTATCTCCAATGACCCCACTAATGATGTGATAAAGTGTCATGTAGATCACTGGATGAAAATATGTGGAAAACTTGGAAAAGTGCCAGAATTTGAAAAATAAGTATCATTATAATTTGTATCTGTATGCTTTAAAAATGAGACCTGCCTCATGATAACTTTCTTTTCCAGGAACACAAGATTGAACAGTTGACAAGAGAACTAGAGGCCGAGAGACAGACAGTTACACAGCGACCTGAGCAGGTAAGCTGCGTTCAGCACATTACTGAGTGACCATCAGACCCAATCAATAAAAACCATTGTGCAAACAGTAGAGCAGCTGGTCAAGGCTGCATAAAGCTGCAGCCAATAAACACAAAGAGTGCACAACAGCTAGCCCATCTCTGCTATTGACCAACACAAAGGCCACTTCTGACACCAACACAAACCCATCTATTTGCTGCCACCAATTTTATGACAGACCCATTGTTATGGTCTTGCAAAGTATTATGGGACTGGAGTTTATACTGCCTTGCATTATACCAAATATTTTTAACCAATTTAAAGTCAATTGACATGTTTGTCAAGAAGATAATCCTGTATTTTTGAACATAATTAGACCTCATGAGTTGCAGTAATTAGCCCCATACATGTGACCTGATGGGCATTGATTAGTTATTGATTGTCTGTCTGCACATCTGAACAATAAAGCGCCCTTGTTTGGTCCCAATCTCAGTGACATAAATCAAAATTTCTAGGAAACATAGTGATCTTTTACAAGATAGGGGATTTGTTTTTGGTGTGTACTTTGAATGTGGGTGTTTTGGCTTGCTTAAAATGCATACTCATTTTTGTGAGACCTTCTTGGTATTTAGGCTAATTATGATGTGATTTATTATCACCACATTGTCATTTATAAAACATCCAGAACTAATATTGAATTTGAAATTAAGCCATATACACATTTGTAGCAAGGGTTGTAAATTTTTGTTATTAAAATGCAGAAGGAAACTGTGCAGCTGAACATCAATACTTCTTTGACACAAATGATGCCCACAAAGTCAGTGGTCAGTGTCTGTTTTGGTCAATGCCATGTATTTTTTTTCTGGTTGAACACACAACTTGTAACACACATTTTTGACAATACCCCGCATTAGCCATACTGGTCGTAAAGCAGAAGTGCTTATAGCATGGTCTTTCATCCATCATCTGTTGTCCATCCATCTGTTATCACAAGTTTGTTATCGATACTCCTCCTAAACTACTTGGAGGATTGCCATGAAACTTTACACACAAATTCATACAAAGGTCCAGTTGATCCTAAATGAAAATGGTGCTGCCCGGACATCCAATATGTCCATCAGAGTGGCCATCTTGAAAATATCATTATTGCTATTCCTCCTGATTGGTTGGTCATGTCAACATGGGGTTTTCACTGAAAGACTTCTTATGATGTCTAGTTGGTCCTGAGTGAAAACAGTGCCACTCACATCCAATATGGCCACCATGGCAGCCATCTTGAAAATATTGTTATCGCTACTCCTGAATGGATGGTTATAGCAACATGGGGTTTTCACTAAAAACTTCTTATGGAGTCTGGTTGGTCCTAAATGAAAATGGCGCTGATCTGACATCCAATATGGCTGCCATGACAGCCATCATGAAAATCAGGTTATTGCAACTCATCCTTTCACCAAAAGAATTCATATGATATCCAGTTGGTCTTAAATAAGTCTGACATCCAATATAGCTGCCACACAGTGGCCATCTTGAAAATCTTATCGCTACTCCTTTGGAATGGATGGTCATATCAACATGAAGTTTTCACTAAAAGACTTCTTATTGTGTCTAGTTGGTCCTAAATTAAAATGGTGCAGATCTGAGGTTACTATGGCTGCCACAATAGCCAGCTTGCTATCACTACTTCACCTGAATTAATGGTCATATAAGCATGGGGTTTTCACTAAAAGACTTTATTTTAATGTTTTGTTGATCCTAAATTAAAATGGTGCTGATCTGACATCCAGTATATGGCCATCTTGAAAATCTTGTTTTCGTTACTTCTTATAGATGAAAGTCATTTTGACATGGGGTTTCATCAGAAGAATTATTATGGTATCTTGTTGATCCTAAATGAAAATTACTAACCCTCAATATAGCCACCATGGTGGCTATCTTGAAAATATTTGTATCTCTACTCGTCTCAAATGGATGGCTATATCAACATGGGGTTTTCACCAATAGACTTCTTTATGATACCTAGTTTGTCCTAAATGAAAATGGTGCCAGTCATACATTCAATATGGCTGCCATGACAGCTGTGTTGAAAATCTTGCTGTCACTACTCCCCCTGAATGGATGATCATTATGACATGGGGTTTTCACCAAAAGACTTCTAATAATGTTGCCTTTGTCCTAAATGAAAATGGTGCTAAATTGATATCCAGTATGTGCACCACAGCAGCTAATTTGAAAATTTTGTTATTGCTAAAGAATATCAGAGATGGTTTCAACACTCAGCAGTTAAAAGGAAGAAATGGTCTTCTCTTGAATTCCTGGAAATTCTTTTAGCCCAGTAAAGCATCAGTCCCATTAAGGGACTCTTGTTTTTCTGATACAGGCATGAAGATTAATTACAAGCAAGTTTACTGTTCACTTTTTTAGTGTCAAACATTATGTTGACTTGTCAGCTCTTTTAATGGTATTGTAACTGTGGTGCTCTCGGAAAAGGGGCCTTCTGTCCAGAGTAACATATATATATACTAAACTGTGGCTATTAACAGGGTCTATAATAGAACAGAAAAGGGGGGGGGGAATTCCCCCTCCATTGTAAATAAAGGTGGCATTAACCAATAACGAAGTAAATGACGGTGGATCATACAAATGGTATGCATGATTTTGCACATCTGGTTAATGTTTTGGCACAATGTTTTAGAAATTAAATTTAATCCTTCAATCTTATTATGTAGGTGAATTAAGTACAGTTATAAACTTGACAACTGTTTTCAACTAGTGTAACATAGCTTTTTGTAAATACGTGTAACCAATCTGACTGAAATAATTGCAAGTTTCTTTGAGTCAGAACAAAGAGATACCAATACTTAAGAAAAGGTTTGGCATTTCCAAACAAATTGCTTCAGACCCTTATTAATATGGCAAATTTTCAAGTGAGATAAGCCTATTATCAAATTATGGCGTGATGTAATCTAGTCTTTTGAACAAAGCATTGGTGCATATCATTGAAAAACTGCCATTGGCTGGATTTAGCATAATATTTAGGTTAGCTCATTTGGAGCCAACTTGTTGTACTGTTGTGTGTTGAATATGTGTTGGTAATAGCTCATTTGGGGCCAACTTTTTACATGTGTACTATTGTGTGTTGAATCTGTATATAGCACATTTGGAGTCAACTTGTTACATGTGTACTATTGTGTGTTGCATCTGTGTTTGTAATAGCTCATTTGGAGCCAACTTCTAACGTGGCGTACTATTGTGTGTTGAATCTGTTTGTATATAGCACATTTGGAGTCAACTTTTTACATGTGTTGTACTATTGTGTGTTGAATCTGTGTTTGTAAATAGCTAATTTGGAGTCAACTTGTTACATGTGTACTATTGTGTGTGAATCTGTAATGGCTCTACTTGTTACATGTGGTGTACTATTGTGTATGAATCTGTGTAATAACTCATTTGGAGCCAACTTGTTACATGTGGTGTACTATTGTGTGTTGAATCTGTGTTTGTAATAGCTCATTTACACAGTCACATAGATATCTCAGAGTCACTAAAATAATTATGATGAAGATCAGGTGGCTGCCATCGTCATCAAGAGAGGGTACTGTGGATTCACTGTTTTTTGTGGGGTACAAATTTTCGTGGATTTTGCAGTTGTTGCAAACAACAAATTAAAAAACCCAACAAACAATGATCCTCATGTGAAAACAAGAGGATTCCTTCCTCAATTGACAAATTCATTTTTCACCAAACCGTTAAAATTGATTATCACAAAAAAATTAATTCACAATATATAAAAATAAAATGATTTATTTAAATTGTTTGTTTATGGTCAATTTAGATTGTTCCAGTTTAAAGCTGCATTTGAACCAAAGTAATTGGCTTTACATGTATATTCAATTCTCAGTATGCTTGTTATGACACATCTTTAGTTTTGATTTATGTTTTACTTCACCAATATCATTCATTACTTGAGTTTTTTTTCTTTCTTTTTTTTACAAAACTGATGAATGCAATCACCTTACATTGTAAAAAGTCATCATGAATGCAATCACATTACATTGTAAAAAGTCATCATGAATGCAATCACATTACATTGTAAAAGGTCTTCATGAATGCAATCACATTACATTGTAAAAGTCATCATGAATGCAATCACATTACATTGTAAAAAGTCATCATCAGAGATGTTTGTGGAGTAGGATTGAACATGAATTTTAACTATTAAGATAGAAATGTACATATGTACCATATATACTCTCTTATAATTCTGATCCAACTGAAAACAACATAGACCCTGATCTGCCTTCGCATAATGTGCTAGCAATTCGGCATCTGTGTTGTTTGTTCCACTGATTATTCCTAACAAACTGCATAGACCCTGATCTGCTGGCACATTACGAAACAGCAGATCTTGGTCTGTGTAGTTTGCTCTTGTGCCCAACTTGATTGCAAGTATATATGGTAAGTACCATAAGTATATTCTTTCAGAATTTGGAATAGTAAGCAGAATTGTTGTAAGCATGTTTGATTGAGCTTGCCGTACAAATTGTTACACTGGCACTCGTAAAGTTGGCCACAAGACATACGGACTGAGGTAAATGTACATTTTGTGTTCTACTTCTAGAGTAAACTTTTTAATTGGATAGAGACAAACTAGTCTCTTGGATTGGTGTCAGTCTCCTGTTATTAATATTTGACCTTAGTGGTGTAACTTGATCTCTTTGTTGGGTCTTTTCTTTTCATTTTCATACAAATAATATTAATATGAAGTAGTTTAACTTCAGTTCTTGTAGTGTCTATCTTGACTTTAATTGGTAATTGAAACTATTTTGGTGTGATAAAGGAATCTGAAAATTTGTTATATTCAGGCCAAGTTATTAGTTTAAACTTGTGTTGATTTTATTTTCCAAGGGTCTCTTTAGCAGTTCTACAACTTTTTCCCTATAATTATTAAACCACAAAGAATTTTCTACTGAGTAGATATAAATTTCGTACCTTTTTTTGTACCTTTTTTTGTAGTGCCACAGATTTTTATTATATGTTAAATATTTGAGTTTAAATCACACATAAAAAAAAATTACGACTACATATATTTTTTTGCTGTAAGAAACCTTGATCAATGTTGCTGTTCATGTCTTGATAGATTTGAAAAAGCTTTCTTAAACAATTCATTCCATGATACAGGGCATCATTCCATGATACGGGGCATCATTCCATGATACAGGGCATCATTCCATGATATGGGGCATCATTCCATGATATGGGGCATGATTCTATGATATGGGGCATGATTCTATGATATGGGGCATGATTCCATGATATGGGGCATGATTCTATGATATGGGGCATCATTCCATGATACGGGGCATCATTCCATGATATGGGGCATCATTCCATGATATGGGGCATGATTCTATGATATGGGGCATGATTCCATGATGCAGGGCATCATGCCATGATGCAGGGCATCAATTCATGATATGGGGCATATGCATACATCTGATGCTTCTGAAACAGCCATCCTGGGGATTTATTGTTCATTTCAGTTTTTCTCAGTATTTCAGCATAATTTTAAGGTCTGAATTAGGGAGGTAGGAGTCTTCCTGATGATCAAGGAGATGTCACATGTATACCTGTGGTGGTCTTCTGTATACACCTGTCTTAAGTCGGCATGTTAACATTTGCTTATCTGGTCCGTAACTTTGCAATGGTTGGAGAGATTTTCGTGAAACTTTGTCCAAGTGTGTATTATGACTAGATGATGTTTTACATACCATAGCTAGCCCCCTGCCTCACATACCATAATAGCCCTTCCCACATGCCTCAGTGTGATTACAACAAGGGAAAATGTAATTATGACTTGTATCCTTGTTTGGAGTTTTGAACCACTGAAGATATTTTAATGAAATGTTAGTTTTTTGTATATTTTAACTTGACAGTGTTTCATGTATTCAAGGTCACATCAAGAGATAATGTATTAAGTGGCTTATTTTTTTCTTCATCTTGGCTGTCACTTCTTAACCCCACAGATAATTTGATGAAACTTTACCAAGATCCACACCTTATCATACAATAGTTGGGTCCCTAGATAAGCTCAAAGGTCAAGGTCATTAGCAGGGAAAAGGTCACAAGACAGGCATATGATGTGCTGTTTGCGGTATCTGCATCACCAGGATTTTATTGTCCCACCCTGAAGGTGGAAGGGCATACGGTGATACCCATATCCATCTGTCTTGTCTAGTTTTGCATTTTTGTCACTGTGTTAGGGCATTTGTGTTACATGAACACATTTCTATTTTTATCTTAAGTTGTTCAGCATTGATGCAAATTCAATATAAAATAATGCACAAACTTCACGTTTTCAGCTAAATAATGTAAATTATGTATTTAGGATTTACGATTGCACTGGTTAGACGGGAAATTCATTCAAATATTGCATAGCTAGAAAGATGGTTGTAAAACCCAGGGCTGAGCAGATTTTATTTCCATCCACTTGTCCAGGACAAGTGGTTTCAGAAAATTCACTTGTCCCATCTACCTTTTCAGTTGTCCCAAAATTTTAATCACTTGTGAAGATTTGATGAGATGTATGCACTTTAATCCATAAAGAGAACCAATGAAATATTGTATAGCATATTTATTTCTTAAAAGAATTCAATTTTTCAAAAACATAGGTTGATATACATTTTGTTATGTCAGAGGTTTTATGTTTTCCACTGTCCATGTACATGTATCTTACATGCACTATTTGTTGCTCCGATATGGTAGCATCAGTACTTCCATCAGCAAGAATGGAAATGAATTTACTGGAATTAAGACCTCCCTAACTTTTTCTCTCAAGACTTGATCGATTGATAGAATGAAGTCTCTTGACCTAAATCTGTTCTTATAATTAGCACCAAGTTAAACAGTGTTCTTCTCCTGGATTGCACACAGCATTTTCATATCAGAAAATGGTTTTCCATAACGGGCTATATTTTAGGCTGTGTTAAAGATAGCTCTCTTTTTTTTTTTTTCATTTCAGTCTCATTTTGTTCTGAAAGGGCCTTTTCTAGTGTAGTGTCAGCAACTATAACTTAAGGGATTTTCTGCACATGCTGGTTAGTGTCATGCATATACTGTACTGCACAGGCCTTGTGTGGTCCAGAATTGTCATGAGACTTGATTGGTTCAATCCTGAATTTGTCAGTTCCATTGACAAATACACTGGTTGAATTTCCAATCTGTGCCAGTTTGGGATATTGTTTGCAATAACTGCAAAAGATTTTTCCTTCTGAGTCAATGAATTCAAGCCAGGAATAACTTTCAACCTAATGCGGGAGAAAATTTCTCAGTCTCTTAGTAGTGTTATATTTTACAATTTTTGTTTCCAGAGAGACTGGCTTATTTCTCTTTGGAGAAATAGTTACCTCACACTCAGTGGCAGTCTTATCTTTTACCCCTCCACTTTCACATGAATTTTCGTTCTTTGAATCTTCCTTATTAACTTCCTTGCAAAAATAATTTAGTAAACTCATTTTATGCACATATTAAATATCACCTTGCTTGACAACTACTTCTAAAGCGATCAGAACATACATTTTGTCCTTTAAATATGAACAGAGACAGCTCCTTAATTAGAGTAATTGTTTTGCTTCAAACACAATATTGGACATGGAAGTTAATCGTCCGTATAATCAATTAAAAGTTAAAGAATCATCAGTGCCATTTAATCAGTTTATAAAGGGAACCAGCACTAATGTCAGTAAAGTGTCTTTCATTAATTTAATTGGATTGACTCCCTGGATTGGAATCAAAGGGTGAGTTGGTTATGATGATTTTGTTTGGACAATACAATGAAGCCGTTTAAAACACTGCTAATTAATCATACCGGCTCTGTTTTGTTTCACATGTTTTGATTGGCCAATAATTGTGGTCGCTTAGCCTAATATGCAGAATATCGGTAATAGAACGCTTGCACATGCAACAAGTTATCAATGACCACTGGCAGGTGTGACATGGGATGTAAATAAATGGAGAGGGGTAGAATCAAGCATTCAGAATGCCTGCAGGGCATGAATGGCCAGATAAAGATAGATAAAGTGATTATCTCATGAAATTAAGCACCTGCCCAACTTTTTTTAAATAGGAAAAAAAGCACTTGTCCTGGACTAGCGACTTGTAAATTTTACTTGGCCTACTGAAAATGAATAGTCTGGGATGTCGGGCTATGGGATTTGCTCAGCCCTGAAGCCATACGTGTACTGAAATGCATAAGGCTTTTTTTTTTATATAAGGTATGGTGTTGATGTAAAGAAATTCTCTATTGGAGTACTTGGAAGCTTATTGACTATTTGTGAAATGGGGCATGAGATTTTCAGCTTGAATACCTACAGTAAATTGTAGGCTAATCAACAATCTTGCTGAGTAATTGCAAAATCAAGTCTGAAGACCTTCTAGTTTTTAGAAATGCTGTTGTGTCATTATCATGTACCTCTGGTATGATTTCTTTACCCAAGGTAAAATTGAGCATACCATTTCCTCTCAAATTATTGAAATGTTTTTAAATGGTCCCCTACCGAAAGGTTCAAATGAAGTAATTACATAGTTACAAAGGAATGGTGTGCTAGGCAGACTGTTGATGGAATTTACAGGTGGTATTCAGTGGTGTGTTACTCTGCATTGTGAAGGTTCATTATCAGTGACAACCACCATGATTAAATTTACTTTAAATAGGCCTGTGCATTGCTTTTGGTTGACATACTAAAGATTTTACAAACTTAAAATGTTTGCTTGTGGATAGTTTTGTTTTGTGTGGCAACATTTGAGAGTATGAAACTTAACCTTGGAAGTTAAGATACTGGTTACTCTGAATTCACTATTATTTATGGTGTGTCAATTTTTGTGCATTTCGTGGTAAACCACGAATGTTAACACACATTGAAAATGCTCTTTCTGTGGAAAAACTATAACTCATTCCCCAGTCCATGAATCTTTCTCTGGAAACAATAGAACTCATTCCCTAGTCTAGTGGTTCCCAAACCCCGGGTACTGCATTTTGGGTCGCAAAAGATGGTATTTAGGGTCACACTCAAAAAAGTTTCGGAACCACTGCCCTAGTCCATGAATCTTTATGTGGAAACAATAAAACCCATTTTCCAGTCCTTTAATCTTTTTGTGGAAACAATAGAGCTTCTTCCCCAATCTGTGAATCTTTTTGTGGAAATGATAGAACTCATTCCTCAGTCCATGGATCTTTTTGTGGAAACAATAGAACTCATTCCCCAGTCTATGCTATGAATCTTTTTGTGGAAATGATTGAACCCATTCCCCTAGTTCATTAATCTTTTTGTGGAAACAATAGAACTCATTCCCTAGTTCATTAATCTTTTTGTGGAAACAATAGAACTCATTCCCTAGTCCATGAATCTTTTTGTGGAAACAATAGAACTCGTTCCCTTGTCCATGAATATTTTGTGGAAACAGTAGAACCCATTACCCAGTATGTGAATCTTTTTGTGGAAACAATAAAACTCATTCCTCAGTCCATGAATCTTTTTGTGGAAACAATAGGACTCGTTGCCCAGTCTATGAATTTAAGTACCAATGAAAATATAATTCTACACAAAACCACAAAAATTAATACTCACAAAAATAAATTAATGGTATTTCACATTTCATGAAAATGACATATTTTTTATCAGTTCTTAAGAAGTCAGTTGATGCTTTCTAAATGGCATATAAAAATGCTGCTTGCTGAGCCGCAGTCAGTGTCTTAATTTTACATCTGAAACACTGCTAATTTAGCCCAAGTCATCATATTAATTTTATATACAAAACACTGCTACCTGAGCCTCAATCAGTGTAAAAATGTTATGTACAGAACACTGCTAGCTTAGCCCCAGTCAGTGTCCATATTTTACATACAAAACACTGCTAGCTTAGCCTTATTCAGTGTCAAGATTTTACATACAGAACACTGCTAGCTTAGTCCCAGTCAGTGACCAAATTTTACATACAAAACACTGCTAGCTTAACCTCAGTGTTCAGATTTTACATACAGAACACAGCTAGCTTAGCCCCAGTCAGTGTCCAAATTTTACATACAGAACACTGCTAGCTTAGCTCCAGTCAGTGTCCAAATTTTACATAAAAAAAAACACTGCTAGCTTAGCCCTAGTCCTAATTGTATATACAAAACACTGCCAGCTGAGCCCCAGTCTTTGTCTTAATTTTACATAAAAAAAACGCTGCTAGCTTAGCCCTAGTCATTGTCCTAGTCATTGTCCTAATTGTATATACAAAACACTGCTAGCTGAGCCCCAGTCAGTGTCTTAATTTTACATAAAACACTGCTAGCTTAGCCAGTCATTGTCCTAATTGTATATACAAAACACTGCCAGCTGAGCCCCAGTCAGTGTTTTAATTTTACACACAAATTTTCTGCAAACTATTATAAGTCTGTTTTTCATACATCATCAATCCATACAAATTATAATTATTCTTGGTCCCCCATACAAATTATAATTATTTTTGGTCCCCCATACAAATTATAATTATTCTTGGTCCCCCATACAAATTATAATTATTCTTGGTCCTCTAATATTTGGTACAGAGTGCTATATTGTTATTAAAATTTAGCAAAATTTTGGTACTTAAGAAAATTAAGTTAAATTATTCTACCTATAATTATTTTGCACACCTGAAAAATAACTAATAAAAGGTGTACTAAAAATGACAGGCAGTCATAATTGTGACAGAACAGAGAAATCTGCTTAGGACAGATCGGGAGATTTGCAAAATTTGGTAATGAGTTTTGACTTGAAAAGAGAGAGGATTTTCATCGAGAATGGCGAATATTTCATTGCGGCACGTCTTCAGTTTTCTTATTACAATGAGGACTCAAAGCTTGGGTCACAGTGTGAGTAGTTTGCATGAGAACTTTTGTGTGATTTCCGAGTCCTGGAACATTATTTTGATTAGATCTGAAAAAACGATCTGCTACTGTAAATGAGAGATTATGTTTGGCCATAAAGTGGATTTCAGTGATGGTGTATTCATTGTCGCATTTAATATGCTTTAATATGCTGCATGACACGTAATGTCATTCTTGCTACCAAAGCAGATTTTAAAATCTTTACGGGAAGGTCAGAATGCATATTCATGACCTTTGAACTTGATTCCAACCACTGAAATTCCCGTTTCCATCCATCATTGAATTCGTGTGATATTTCGGTTGCTTAGATTTTGGCATTTTAGCATTGGGAGATAACACACAGTTGGACAACTCAACAAACTTTAGACACTGAAGCCAAACTGAACCTGTTTTATGCTGATTGAGCTCTTTAGTATTCCAACCATAATCAATTAATCCCCTTGATCCTTTCGGCATTGCTTCTGATTACAGATGGTATAATCCACATCGATAAACTTCAAACACTAAAGCCAATCGACCCTGCCGACAGAATAAAAGGGGTGTTAAACGTTTTATGCTGCTTGAAATTAGCAACCAAATCATCTTGCCCTGCTTAAGCCAGTTCACAGTCACATGATCAAAGGCAGTATTACTGTAAATATACTACACTGGAAGCGGTGGGAAGAAAATGGAAAAAATAAAAAATTTTGATAATAATTTTGCGTACATGGTAGATTTCAGTGAGTGACGAGAGGGACAGGAGACATACTTCATCTCGGGAGGAAAACCCTCCCGTCCAAGAGGTTCACATTTATGGGTGTTTCAGCATATAGAACCTTGTTGTTTGATTTGCATGCCAATGTATATTTGAAGTATTTTCCCTGAAAGGTAGAAAACCTTTGACACGATATACCCATGATTAGTTAATAACATTCATCAATATTTACATGTGATTACATCAGTTCTCAAGCATTGGAGGGTTTTCAAAGCTGCATTTGCTGAGAATTGAGCATTCAACTTAAAAGAAATACTGTATATACTTGCGTATTGCATCGATACCAACTGCAAACTGCATAGACCCAGATCTGCGGGCGCATAATGCGCCGGCAGATCTGGGTCTATGTAGTTTGTAAGGACTAATCAGTAGATCAAACAACATAGACCCTTATCTGCTGGCGCTTTATGCGATGGCAGATCAAGGTCTATGTTGTTTGCATTTGGACCAAGCTTATACACGAGTTGTGACAGTACTCATCTCACTTAAGGTGACGTCCATTATAAGGAATATGGATGGAAATGAGAATTCTAAAACATTCACAATATTTGAATTTATGCCATAGTTTTTTCACCTGCATTCACTCGTGTTTAAAAACTTTCCTACACTGTTGCAATCCAAACTTAATTGGACACTGAATTTTTACACCTAGTAACTACTGTTATAAAAACTGTTTATATTTTCCAAATCATTTGACCAATATCAGGGATTAGCATGTTAGCCTAAAAAGGCAGTGTTAGATGCATCATATAGTGACTTACTTATGTGTGTAAATATAGTAAAACTTTGTAAATAAAAACATGGATACAATAAATGTACAGATGGTACAAAGTAAATTTGCATATTATATATATAATATAGATATCATGAATTAGGGAGACAAGAAAGTAAAAGGAGGTGGGGGGTCTTCCGTGAGTCCTTATAAACATTGTTTACTATATACGGGGTGTAGCTGTTGGCTGTCAGTATTTTTCTAGACAGAATACAAATGTTCTCTGTCGTGGATAAAGCCCAGTACAGGAAATTTCCATGTCAGGTTGGGTTAGATTTACATTGTATGGCATTATTACTGTTGCTTATAGGTAACTCATTAGGTACAGGTGACATATTTTGCAGTGAGAGATAACAAAATGTAACATGTTGTATCATGCAATATTTAAATTTGATCTTTCTGTAGTAGCCTTGTAGTACTTCAGTCATTTGAAACTTTTCACTCCAAATCAGCAGTTGACAGCTAGAAGTATGTTCATGACTGTGTTAGTAACAAGAAGAATACTTGTATACATTCTTTAAAAAAATACCTATGAAATATTGTATTTAGCATATGAAATCAAAATAAAAGGATTAAAGAAAGAGTTGTAAGAATCTCTTTACTTAACTCAAAAGTCCTTTGCTGTTCTGAGTTCTTTCTCTTTAGCGTTAATTTTAATTAGCAGATTTGTTCTCTGCTTCTGTTTGTGTCACTAAAATTAACTGCAAGAAGTGCCAGTCCATCCTTGGATAAAGATGATTGTGAAACGAGTTGCACGAGGATAGAATATTTTGAGCTCTATAGGGTACAGACAATCTAATAGCTTCAAAGAAAATAGCAAGTTGGTGTTCATTTGTATTGAAAAATATGCTGAATAAAATGGTTGTCTCAAGACAGATATATGTAATAATACATGTAGATAGATGAGAAAGGGTTAGAATGTAGATATAGTTGGAAGAGCAAAGACAGACATGTACATATGTATAGATATACAGATAAATGGATAGGTAGTAAAAGGGTTGTGGAAGTAGCTACATTTTTAAGTAAAAGCGAGAGAGAGATGTTGCGGTAAAAGACTGAATGAGTCTTAATCCCTATGGAAAATGGATTTGCTCTACCGTTTTTGCTTTTAGCAGTTTTGGGATATTTTCTGCAGTGGATGCAGAACATTAGATCATTTTCTGAGTCATACTCTAGCCAGAAAAACTCATTAATCCACGATGATTGGAACTTTCTTGCATGTTTCGTAGCATCATAATAGTTATTTTTCTTGAAACAGGTTCATTAGATTTGTTTGTAGAAACTTCGTCAAGTTTCCTATTTTTGCCTAGATAAGATATCAGACCCATTTCTTCAACTACATCAACAATAATGAAAGCTAGACTGCTTATAATGATTTATTTATACTCACAATAGAATGATTTATGAACACTTATTTTATTCATTTACTTAAAAACTATCATCTAGTCACCTTGAAATTGGAGATATGCATCAAAATCTTGGACAAGCTGACTTTTGAGAATGATTTGAGAACTTTTATTTTTATCCATTTAATTTTTTGCCAAACAGTAAGTATGTATCGGTCTCCTATAATTATCACTTCGGTCATGCTTTTAACAAAATCCTGTAGGTTAATCGTTAGAGATGAGCGCCTTTTATTTCCAAACGCACCTGTCAAAAAATCTCAAGAGTTATATAATTAACAGTTGACACTGCTCATATTGAAATCGGCGATATGCATGAACACCATCTTTGACAAGGTGATTGTTTTGAGCCCAGCAAGCTCACATACTGCCCGAGGCTAGGTTAGGACTTGAAAATCGTTGAATCCTGGATGCGTACAAATATTGCAATTAAAATGTAACTGATAAGTGAGTTCAGATATAAATATTTATTTATTCCTTATTTGTCAAAACTTGCTTTAAATAATAAATATTCATATTATAATGTCAGCACTAGAAAATGCGAGACTGACCTTGACACTTATTACAAGATGGAAATGACAGACTCTAACAGTACATATCATAGAAACAAAGATTGATAGATGAAAGAAACTGTGGCCACTTATGTAATAAAAAGAATGCAGTCCATATAAACACTAAATAAATGTGCTGATATATGTACTAGTGTGAGATCGCAGGGTATAAACCATGCAGATAATAAAACATTACAAACTGAACTCAACCGTTCTCAGTCTCTCTCTCTTTCGCTCTCTCTTAATTTTGTGGACTTGCCCATTGGCAAGTACCTTGCAAACTTGAGCTTGTATGAGCTGAATTTGAACTTGTCCTGGGAGTCAGGCAAGTGGATTTGTAAAGCCCAGCACAGTACCAAATAGCAATGAATGACATCAAAATAATGAGGTACAAATTGACTTGTTACATCGTTTTGAGTTGTGCATTGAGTACTAAAATGACACCAGTCATCACTCATCAGCATTTGCTGTAAACATGGTTAGAATACCTCACTCATCTAGTGAAGAAGGAGAGTAAAAATAGAAGGCAAAGATGTGCTAAATATGGTCCCTGTATAGTCCTTCATGCTTGTCAGAGGTTGAGTGAGTGAGTAATCCCCAAACTCCACCTTTCCACCACCAGCTGTCATTCAATTGCTATTTATTTCAAATTCCAAAGGACAACTAGCCAGTCTTGTCCTGGGCGACATGTATGGCTTTGTGTAATGAGACATGTTGTGTTTAACCTAAGAGGACATCTGCTGCCCTAATGGTTAGTTTGTTTTTTTGGGGGGTTTTTTTGACGGCACTTTTAACTCAGTATTGGCTATATCATGCTGAGGAAATGGGAGCTAACTGCCTATCCATGGACACAATGAGGCAGCTGACTAGGGCTGGCCTGTTTAGGCATCGAACTCACAGCCATTGGATTACAAGTCTGATGCACTACCAACTAAACTATGGCATCTCACTGCCTGAATCGTTAGACACCTGGACAGTTTGCATTATATACCATGTACAAATTCAGTTTGTAATGACTTTATAGTTTTCCATCCAATTTGTGTGAAACTTTGGATATCAACAAAATATGTCTCTTGTAAAGTGGTAAGATTTTAAAAAAGACAATTTGGTTTTACAGAATATGCATTGCTTATGAGTACAAGTGGTTATCTCAGTTCTAACGAAATAGTAGAACTTAAGTGCAGTGTACCATGTATCCCATAATAGTAGAACTTAAGTACAGTGTACCATGTATCCCATAATAGTAGAACTTAAGTACAGTGTACAGTGTACCATGTATCCCATAATAGTAGAACTTAAGTACAGTGTACCATGTATCCCAGTGATCTCCCCAGAAATTTTCGATAGCATCGGGATACGCGTGTTTGGGTCATAAAATGTTTTACAACGTGCGCGTTAACTTCATAAAAGTGAAACAAATTAATATCAATGAAATAAAAAGAAGTGCATATATTTACATAGTATTTTTTATTTACCTAGGTTATAACAGTAACAACAATGCATATCTCATTTATTTCTTAATTTAAATAAATGATATTCGTCTTTTCTTCATTTCACCATATAAACTGACTGCAACATCACAATTAAAGTCTTTTAAGGGTTGTCCTTCAGTACTGATTTTCATCAGGTAGTTCAGTACCCTCTGTGACAACCTGTTCCTTAAAACACTCTTAATTCTATTCATTGAGGAGAATGACTTTTCACAATCTGAAAAAAATGAAACATAAAATTTATTAATGGATGTACAAAAAAGAGACAAATATACCTGAATCCTAATTAAGTTAATTACATTGGAAAAATGCTTCCGGCACAATTTACACAGCATAACTGCAAAATATATATGTAACTACATAGTCTTATTTTCAAGAATTTGATATAGACCGGGTGGAATAAACTTTTGAGGTAATGACTTCACTGAATAATAAGTAAGAATATGGATGAAATTATTTTAGTTATCTTTATAAAGGAATACTTTTTATTTATATCTTTTCAAAAGAGGTAAAACTGGAAGATAAAAATTGTTCCGTTTATTACTTGGATAGACGGAAAAGATACATTAATAGGGCAGCACTCACTTAAGTTAGCAATATGGAAAACTTACCATCCAATCCAGCAATTTCCACCCAAGGGAATAACGTCTTCCATTCATTATTAAATCCCGTCCTTCGTTTCTTGATATCATTCTTTTTGGAAATCATGCTGGTGCTATCGGAATCAGAATCACTGCCACTTTTTGTGACGCTAATTTCTCATTGTCGTAACCAGGCCAACATGGGGCTAATCGGGCGCTGGGTAATTTTTCGTTTCTTGGAAGGTGGTTCATTTTTCACAATAATTTGTTATTTAATCGGTGTAACTGCTTTGGCTGTTAATGAAAACGACTGACATATATATAACACACTACCAGTAGACTCCATTGTTGCTGGCCAATCACGTGACTAGGTGTAGACGAAACCCTCACCAAAGGTCTCGCACCGGCGGTCACGCAAGCCAGGTAGAATGGATAATGGTTAAGTGAGTGAGCAATTATCCTGGATTATCTTAATAAAATACCCCAGAAGAGGTAAGAACAGGTGTCATTTGAGTGGGGCTTTGAATTAGGTGACATGATGTTTGTTTAACAGATTAATTTTATAAGGGTAGTGGGAAACATCAAAGCGTAGCGGCACAAGAGCATAGCGTAGCGGCAGGTTGTAAAGTGTCGGGGTTATCGGAGTTTGAAACGATAGCGTAGTGGGCCCGCTATGGTAAAAGGCCCTCAGGAGAACACTGTATCCCATAATAGTAGAACTTAAGGACAGTGTACCATGTATCCCATAATAGTAGAAAAATACTGAAAATTTGGAAATCATTTTTCATCTTTTGAAAATGATTGTAGATTTTTTTGGGGATACACCTCAAAGCTAAAAATAAATAAATAAAGAATTATGTAAGACTTTTACGCCCCCTATGTCAAGGTAGCCCAGTAAATTTAGAGACAGGAGTGACATTGTATGTACATTTTTTCTACTATGATAAGACTGGGTCCAGACTTACTGTATACATTTTTGTTAATGTAGTGGGTAGGCTTATAATCAAACAAAGATACCTTTAGTAAATATTTTCAAAATTTTGTAAAAGTATGGGAGTGGTCTTAGCATGGGCTTATTATAAAAAAAATACAGTAGTTTGGTCATAAGGAAACAATTTGGATTTCTTTGTCATCAGTGCTACGTACAGTACATGTACCGGTACTACCATTAGCAGTCAGTGGTTCAATAATTACTGAACATTAATTTAAAAAAATTCAATGATCTTAGGGCAAGATGTCTCGGACTGTCTCATGATACTAAGAGAGGAAGCGATATAAATAATGAAGAAGTAAATATTATGATTAGGTCATCATGTAGTCCATTTCAGTGAGACTTTTGTCTGAAAATTCTTTTATATTTGCCGTCCATCTCCCTGCTCCCTGGGCAAAGCCTGGCAGCTTCCGCCTCCCTCCCCCCCCCCCCCCCCGCACCATTAGACTATAAATGTGCAATCCATCATCAGGCGGTCACAACTTGACTCAGTGTTTTGAGCAATAAATGTTTCTCCAGACTAGAAAATCTTACTCAGAATGTGCCAATGCAGTATTCTGATTGGTCAGAATGTTTTCTAGTAAGATTTTGGGTCGAGTAAAGTTTTATGGTTTGAGGGGAGGGGTGGGGGGGGGAGGACTGGAGCCATGAAGGCACAGTGGTTAGCATGCCGAACTGACAACCAGATGTTGCAGGTTTGAATCCTACTACAGGATCAGCCTGGGTTGGTTTCCATGGTGTGTCTGTGGGAAAGGCATTTGCCTCGGCACTAAATAATCTGCATGTGATACTGTTCCATAAAACGCTAAACAAAAACCAATCCTAAATACTTTTTCTATTGGTGCAGCAAAAATCAAAGTATGTCGGGGTGTTTCCCGCTTTTGTATTGGTTCTGTATACGGTGACCTACCAGACTGTATTCAGCTGTTTTTTAGATGCAGTTTGCCTGTGATATGGTAGCATGTGCACTTTATGTCATGAATTGTGAAGGCAGTATGTTTAAATTAACTGTAAAACAAAACGCTTAGACCTTTATTTGAATTTCAGCATATGTTTGTTGTCTGTGTGAGTACTTGGACATTTATCCCTTGATAACAATGATAGGTTATATGACCTGGATGTAATGGAGCTGAAAATATCTGTTTGTATCTTTGCCTGTTGCACAAACAATTCAAAGATTCCCCAGCACAAAATAGTATAATTGGCAATATACATGCACTTTGCCTAAATGCCTGCTGTGCACTGCAAAGTGATATTTTGTATGAATCCCCAAACTTGGAGTATCAACCACCAGTTGTCAGTCAATTGTTGTTTATTTAAAATTTCGGTAGGCAGCCCTTTAGCCAGTATTAAACTAGAAAACACTTGAGCATTAAAATAACATCGGTTGTGCTAAGATTTTCAGACTAAGAGGACATCTGGTGTCTTGATGGTTAGACATCTGGACAGTTTGCAATAAAAAAACATGTATAAACTCAATGTTTAATAACATCATTTCCATTTTGTCCCACAATGTATACTTGCAGCAGAGGCATCTTGATTTGGTTGTCAGTCTGTCTGTCCATCCATCCCAAGAAGCTTGTTAACAAGATGACCCTAATATCACTCAGTGTAGACAAATAAAATTTTTCAAGTGTACCGGTACATGTATTTGTATTTATATGTAGATGACCTGATTAGATTTTCAGGTCATTACAGCAATTTGTCATTGTTTTTTTAACACATTTGTGAACTCGTTGGACTTTAAAATACTTAAGGTTTCACATTTTCTTAAATTTTTTAACTTTTTGGACATAGATATTTTTGTTTGCAGTGGGGCAGTGGGGGCATAAGTTTTTACTAACACAAATCTACTTATCCAATCAGTGGCAGAACCAGGGTTCAAAGCCCCTGTTGGTAATCTTCTTTAGTGGTACCCCTAATTTGCCACACAGAACAGTTTTTATGTCAGTTGCCAATCTCAATCCTAACCCCCCCCCCCCAATCTAAGGCCCGGTTACATCTGCAAAACAAAAAAAAGCTCCCAGCGGTGCCCTCCTTCGCAACTCCCCTCCTCATGCCGCCACTGTATCCAATTCCACGATAGTTTCACAATCAACCCATACTATATCTAATAAAGTGATAGCATTTTGTATTTCAGAAAATGTTATACTAATGAGTAGGCATTGTTATCTCTGTTCAGGCGATTGATATTCAGCTTTATGAACATTACTTCAAGAAGCCTTAATAAGTCGACAATTTATGGCTTGTTCAATGTGCTCCAGTACTTGAAATTCATTTTTCTGTTGCAGAATTTAAATGCACCTGTATAAATTAAAACTTGGCAAGAAATGAGCTGTTTAAAGAAATGCATCAGTGGGTGTGTTTACTGCATATACTCGCGTATAATCCAAGTCCAAATGCAAACAACATAGACCCTGATATGCCTGTTGCATAATGTGCCGGCAGATCAGGGTCTATGTTGTTTGTTCTACTGATTAGTCCTTACAAACTGCATAGACCCAGATCTGCTTGCGTATTATGCGACGGCAGATTTGGGTCTATGCAGTTTGCAGTTGGTATGAGCTTATACGCGAGTATATATGGTATATCCTGGCTTGAAGTTGAGCATATTTTGTCATGGCATTATCATCCATGCATCGTTCCATCCATCTGTTGGTCGATTAACATTTGCTTGTCTGTCTGATAACTTTGTAATGTTTGGAGAGATTTTCATGAAACTTTGCCTAGGTATATGTTTATATGTCATGACTAGATGGTGTGTTGCCAGGTCCCATGCATCAGGATGAAGGTCACAGTAAGGGAAAATGTAATTCTGTGACTTGTAGCCTTGTCCAGGGTATAAGTTTGAACGACTGAATACATGTACCATATGTACTCGCATATAATCCAATACCAACTGCAAACTGCATATACCCAGATCTGCTGTCGCATGATGTGCCGGCAGATCTGGGACTGTGCAGTTTGTAAGGACTGATCAGTAGAACAAACAACATCGACCTGTATCTGTCAGCACATTATGTGATGGCAGATCAGGGTCTATGTTGTTTGCATTAGGACTGTATATTTAATAGTTTACAGATTGTTTCTTTTGTCAAACAATCAATACAAATGTTGCAGACTAAGCTTTAACTCAAGGGTGACTATATTGTTTCTTTGTTGGACCATCAATAGATGTGTCGTCCACTAAGTTGTTTGGTCATTATGTTTTCCCCATTGTTTAAGCACTCGATAGCCTCATAGCACAAGACAAAAGAGGTGTGAAAACTTATCTCATGGACATACCAAAAGCCCTATAGTTGAATGATTGCCCCTGGGTCTGTACTACAGACATCACATCAGTCCCTCACACCCCATGGTATGCGTTGTGATGTTTCAGCACATGATAACTTAGAACAAAATATGTGAAGCCCTGGCCCAAATTAAGAAACAATAGATACTAGCAACAACATACTAATTTTTATTATCATCCTCCAAGACTAATTTGGGGTCTGATCAAATAAAACTGCACAATCAGACTTTACCGAAAATGACCGTTAATTAGGTGTTATGTAATTTTTGAGGTAATATGTCAGTTTGTTGTCAATAAATAATTAATTTTTAAAAAAAACAGTAGAGTGGAATAAAATACTGTTGTTGGGTGAAATTCTATAGTATAGTTTTCTGAAAGAAAAAAAAATTTGTTTTATAAATAATTCTAGTTTGAACGGAAACCAGTTAATAACAGATAATACTAAGACTAAAAGCAGCAGCAAATTTGGAACTGAAAATGACACATTTTCCAATACATGTAATAATTAAGTATATCCAAGTTTTATTTTTTTCACAACTTGTTGTTTCTCCTTTGAATGTTTATGCAGCCAACCAATGCCAATGGTATGGCAGTGAATGTGATGCCTTGACCTGGGAGGGGGTCATTCCAAAACTGAGAAACGCTTGGTATTAGTCACTTTCAGGTACATTGTTAGGCCTTGTCAATATCAGTTATTATTGTTGCCTGACAATCAATATCCCACAGAGATTGATGACAGAACATGAAAGGGGTCACAATTATGACAGACAGGAGGAAGTCTTTACATGGCATGTGTATTTTCCTATCTAGTATACAACAAAGAGCAAACATTGAAGGGCTTACAAAATCATCTTCCATTGTATACATGTATCAGTGGATTGTAGAAAATACATGTACACATTTGCATGTCTTGACACTCAGAAGTCTTATTTTATGCTCCAACTGTTTGCAGCAGGAATATCTTGATTTGGTCCTGTCAGTCAGTATGTCTGTCCACATGTTCATTGGCCCAGAGAAGCTTGTTAGCAAGATTGTGCAAATAAACACTCAATGCAGACAAACAAAATTTTTGGCTAGCATGTTTGTATGCATAAATGTATGTACTGACCTGATTAGATTTTCAGGCCATTACAGCGAATGGTACAGATCTGGGGACATGGACATGCAGACAAATATATAAAATTTAGTTGTACAATTTCTGTCAGTCGAATGAATACATGCAGATAAGGCTAATGCTTTTATTAATATAAACTATCATTCGAAGAAAATGAAGGTTAAGTCATTTATCAGTGAAAATGAGACCACTCAGTATGAAGAGAAATAGTTGAGAGAATTCCAAATTATGATTTTTACTGGCTAGCCTGAGGTTGAAGTAGGTGATGACTGCTTACAGTTCTGTCAGACAGAACTAGGTATACTGTTAAAAGTAAACTTGGTGCTTTTTTATAATTACTCTTTAATTTGCTTTAACAAACATCTTTACTGTTTGTCATCTTCTACCATTAATTCTCCACTCAATTGATTTCTGCCCTCAATTTCTAAGGCAACCAAATTATTAGGGCCTGGCAACCTAAAATTTAAAATGGCTACTAACAGTCTTGTAGGTCTTCTATGGCTACTAAAATTTAGCTACATGTACTTGCAGCACCAATCATACAGCTAAATCAAGAGAGCAAAGTCATAAATGAGCTGGAATGATTATATATGTGGTTTATGATCATTTGAGTTTTCTAAATAGGCATATTTATTTTACAGTTCACACTAAATTACCTTGCCATGTATGCATGCATAGGGGCTTAATAAATGGTATATTAGTCACATGTTTGATTCACAGGCAGGTGTTTCAGTCATAAACTGTGGTTTGTAATAAAAAAAATGTATTTGTTTTTTATTACTGAACCTTTGATAACTCTTTTATACATGAAGTACAGTTAGTTTCAACTGTTGGTAAGTGAACTTATTGTCATGTGTAAAATAAATGCATTATTTAATGGAGTTGAAACTCCAAGTGAAAACTTTCATATTCAGAGGTACCGTGGTTTGTACAAACTAGCAGTAATGGCAGCAATATGACTGTAACAAAAATGAACAATACTAAATTCATGTTTTGAACAGTAATATATATAAACATCTGATGTGACACCAATTTTTTGGCTTGAATATACATACAGCTGAATATATACAGAGGACCCTGCTGTAATACACATTGAAAGAACTCAATTCAGTTGTAACTTGGATGTATCATGGCTTGCAATTTTTGTCTTGGCTGTCCGTTATGTATTCCAGACACATTCCTAACATGATAATGTACCACTTGAAACCATGTGCTTATATATTTGCTGACAAGTTTGTAGATCATCATTAATGTTGTCCGGTCAATTGTAGGAAATTCAGAAAACTTACTGTAGCCCAGGGTTATTATACTACTGACAGGTGATTACCATATACATATACATCTTGGTCCATTACACAGAAATTGTAGCTGCCTTAGACTTGTACACACAAATATCTCATTATGACTTTGTAGAGGACTTCATTATTACTCCGTTTGAGTGTTAAATGCATAAGGAAGCAGATGGTGTTGTGAATATATTCTCTGGGACTCTCTGAGGCTTGGTTCCCCTACTACATCTGACAAAATAAAATCCCAGTATTGCTAACATTTTCATGAAAATGATTAATATCTTTCAAATATTTAAAAATTGTTAAACCATCTTTTCATATCAAACAATATCGTATCAGTTTCCATTAATAGTATTTCCTCTTCACAAGTGTCAACTGTACATACATGTACAATTATTATGGTCCGACACTATAAAGCAACGTAGTATAACACAGCCCTTTATTTAACATGGGTATGGACATGGATCCAACTATAAATGTATAATATACCTCAGTTTGAGGCAGTCATTCTAATGTAACACAGTACTATGTCATAATGAGGGAATGCTGTGTTGCAGTTCGAGTAGCTGAGAAATGCACAGAAGCTAGAAAAAGAAAGCCTCAGATATGATTTTAATAGATCATTATTATTAATATAAATATAGATAAACATTATTGATATAATTACTGATAAAAATGTGACCATTCATGTACACGTGGTCAGGGAGGCACGGTCTTGGGGGAAGTATGGTTCTATTTTTTTTTACTGTATTTTGTTGACAAGCAGGTAAAGGGATTTAGCTATTTGTGGTCATTACTGAATTTTTTATTGTGTGTTAGAGCAGGCAGAAAATATGTTGTGTCCCCTTGAGGCTATTTTGTTTTCATACAGAATAGTCGCTGATCACTTTTGTGCCATTTTTACCAGAGCTATTTGCTGTTCCTGAGTCATCTGAAAAATATGTTTGTGTGTTTAAATTGTGGTTTATGGTGTGCAAATGTTGGAAAAATTCGTCTTTTAAAATTCTCAACATGTCACTTGTTGGAAGGAAACTTATGAAATATTAATTCGATCTAACACCTGTAAAAACTGTGTTCTTTTAGCAATGATTTTATATATTTGTCATATTTTCTTTGGTTTCCAGGTTTAAAGTACATGTAATAACTGATTTGTATTTTCGAATAGCAAATGAGAGCGATGGTTGGTTTTTCCTTCTGGTATACTGTTGGTATTATTACAGTAACATTACAGTACAATCATTATTATAACATACCGAGACATCATTGCATATACATCATTGCATATACGGAGAAACAATATTTAATCATTATTTGTATATGCATCTAAAAATATGGCCTTTGAATCAAAATGTACAATTCAATGAAATCTGGCAATATTTATTACACTGTGATTAAAAGAATGATCTGGGGTTTGTCCACACTTATTAAATCATGCAGAAGCAATGGCACAAATATGGATTTGGAATACATTTTTCAGTCAGATGTTGATGTTGGGCCATCTTTGTCGTTCAGGGTCTGAATCTCTTCTGTGTGACCATAGAAAGCCACAAAAATTGGGATCTAGAACTGAGACTGCATTTGTATTTTTATAAATTCTTTTGGTTATACTAGAACCTAGCATAGTTTTTCCTCACTAATATTTGTGTAGGAAATTTCAAACTTAAAATTTCCAAACGTAAGAAATATTTCTCCATATTATAAGTCACTGGCTTGTAGAAAGAGATGCAACATTTATGGGAAACGTTTCCTTGCTCCTTATCATTCACATTGGAAAAATGGAAACTTGTCACTTTCAGGATCTCCATGATGTTTATTTTTCCTCTGCGTATGGTACAAATAATTCCGTCATAATGAGATGGTTAAAATACAAGTTGTTTTCTTTTTAAATTTTAATGTAAAGTGTAATGATGCAATCAGTGCATTGTACAGTTGGTTGGTCTTATCCTCTGAGTCATAGAACAGTCTCAAACAGGATTTATACTTTTTAAATTTCTACAAATATTTCTTGTTTGACAGCTTTCATCATATAGGAATGACATACTCTAAAATTTGTGTAAATGCCATATAAATATATTCACATAGAATTATGTGAACATATTCCTACAATCACAATATGGTCCAGTATCAATATTCTGTTATTGCCTTCTTCCAAGGGAGCTGTTCTCCTGTAGTGTTGTTTGATGGGGTATAATGTCCCAGCTCACAGCAAGGGCACTTAAATACCACACCAGCAGCTGTTCTCCTATAGCATCTTACAGCTCACAGGCCAGATCTGGCCCGCGACCTGGTGTATCCACTTATTTACATCATAGGGTGTTGCTTTAAAAATTGCTTATCTGGTCACATTATGGAGAAAGTTGCACATGCTTGTTGTTTGATTGGGTATAATACGCCAGCTGACGGCAAGGGCACTACACCACACCAGATAATTGTAAGAGGACTGTTTCCAAGGGAGAAGGCAATAATATATTTTGTATATCATATTATGTCATGTGACCTCATATAACATCAGTGCATGGCAATAGTGCTCGTAGGAAATGTTGTAATTCTCATCGGGTATATCATCCCATTGTTAAGGGCATATCATACCATAGTTAAGGGTATATCATACCATAGTTAAGGGTATATCATACCATAGTTAAGGGTATATCATCCCATAGTTAAGGGTATATCATCCCATAGTTAAGGGTATATATCATCCCATAGTTAAGGGTATATGCATACCATAGTTAAGGGTATATCATCCCATAGTTAAGGGTATATGCATACCATAGTTAAGGGTATATGCATACCATAGTTAAGGGTATATCCTTACCATCCTAAATTAGAGTCCTGTAGTTGCCCAATCAGACTCGATAATTTATCATGTGATATACCGGTACTACAGTTACCTGTTGGAAGTATGCATATTCAGGTACAGGAGGTAATAATTATACATGTACATTACATGCCATATTGTGATCATTACTAGTAACAAACATTATACTTAACAGATCAAATGATAAAGTGTCAAGTTCTGATCAGCTAATTGCAGGAATTTATTTTCAGTGCACATTTCCCATTGCCTTTAGGATACTATATCTGACAAAGGTCATTATACCTGATCCAGCAGAAACTATTGCAATATGCCTATGTGTTAGACATCACATTACATTTAAAAGATTGGAATATATTTTCTCATTGTCTACTGAAAACAATTTTTCAGTCATAGATAGAAGGTAAAATATCTACTAAGAAACAAGCATTTGAAGAAACTGTCAACAGCTTTTCATGTGTGTTATTTTTTCATGGTTTCATGGTTAATGTAATGTATTTCACAACAGGAAACAGCTGTACCAATTACATAT